>BNCR01000009.1:4565401-4945401 GCA_014656515.1 Oryzias celebensis | reverse complement strand
TAAAGCAGATCTGTTCTTCACTCCAAAAACGGGATACCATTGTCTCAAGAAAAAAATGTTTTTTTTTTTCTGTCTTGCAACAAAAACAATCTTATGAAAAAAAAATTCAATAAAAAAAGTTTTATTGACTAGAACTGTTTATTACAATAAGAATTCCGAGTCAAACCGTTTTCTTACCCCATTGTCAGATTCTTTTCTTGATTTAAAGAACCGTTTTTAAATTGTATGAATGTTTGAATTATTTGTGATGGGGACTGCTTTAGCAGTGTGACCCTTCTGAGATGTCCCACTTTCAAAAGCAAAGCTGCAGGAGGTTGGGGGTGCATGCAGGATACGAGTGGGGTACGTACAGTCTCCTCTTGCAGCCAGCTGAGAGGGAACCTTCAGCGTCTCCTTCTTTGGCCTCATGGGGCACCACGTTCCACCCTCCAGGAACTTGATCTCGTCCACGTCTGAGCAGTCGTTCAGGATCTCCAGGAACAAGCTGAAGTCAGAAAGGAAACATTCGAGTCAGCAAAACACACGCAGTGAGGGTCTGTTGTCCATCAGTTTAATGTTCATGTTCTTCGAACAGGACAACAGCCAGCAGACTTGAACCTTTTTAAACTGTTGTTAAAAACTAAACTCCTTTGGAGATTCATCAGACCTTCACCTTCATCAGACATACAGTGACTTCATTTTCATGAGTCCTTTAAAGATTCACTCTGATAAAAAAATGTGTTTTTAACATGGTTATGTGGCATTTTTTTCATGATGGAAACATAAATAAAATTAAGATTAAAATTGCATTTCTGAGCATTTCTTTATTCAAATCACTGTGAATCAGGAGCGGATGTTTTAAAAAAAAGGATCTATTTGTGATGTTCAAAGAACTCTCAGCAGCGGGGGATGGGGGGGGGGTGCTCCCATTTGCAGTGTCTAGAGATGGACAAAACACCTGAGGCATCACCCACAGAACATGCCTTAACTCTGGTTCCAACAAATGTAAGTAAACTCAGTCTCCTGTGACGCAGATGTTCCCATGCTGAAACCAGATAACGTTAGTAAGCAGTGATTGGTCAGAGTTTTCATTTCTATGGCAACCACTTTCACTTAACAGGAATGAGCTTGTTGGAAAGCCACACCCCTTTTACAGCAGGCTCAAGAGAATCTGTTAATCAAATGTTCAAGTTGGAGGCCAGCAGGCGCCACATGCTTTTAGTGAGGCATCTGTTTGGCCAGCTTAAACAACACTATATTACCAAAAGTCTTGGCTCACCCATCCAAATGATCAGAATCAGGTGTCCAGGTGTCACACCTGGCCTGGTCACAGGTGTGACCTCATGACACCCGTGCAACTAATCCAGTGGTGAAATTTCCTCGCTCCTAAATATTCCACAGTCAACTGTCAGCTCTAACAGAACTAAATGGAAGAGTTTGAGAACAACAGTAACTCAGCCATGAAGTGATAGATCACATAAACTGATGGAGACGGATCAGTGCTGAAGATCATGGTGCAAAGAGGTCACCAACTTTCTGTACAGTCAATGCCACAGAGCTCCAAACTTCATGTGATCTTCAGATTAGTCCAAGTACAGAACACAGAGACTTCATGGAATCAGTTTCCATGGCTGAGCAGCTGCATCTAAAACACACATCACCAAGTGCAAAGCGTGCAGTGGTGTAAAGCACGCCGTCACTGGACTTTAGAGCAGCAGACGTCTCTGGAGTGATGAATCTGACTTTTCCATCTGGAAATCTGATGGAGGAGTCTGGGTTTGGACGTTGCAGGAGAACGGTACATTTCAGACTGCATGGTGCCAACTGTGAAGTTTGATGGAGGAGGAATAATGGTGTGGGCTTGTTTTTCAGGACTTGTGCTTGGCCCCTTAGTTCCAGTGAAAGGAACTCTGAATGCTTCAGGATACCAGAACATTCTGGACAATTCCATGCTCCCAACCTTGTGGGAACAGTTTGGAGCGGCCCCTTCCTCTTCCAACATGACTGTGCAGCAGAGCACAAAGCAAGGCCCATAAAAACATGGATGCCAGAGTCTGGTGAGGATGAACTGGACTGCACAGACTCCTGACCTGAACCCAATAGAACACCTTTGGGATGAATCAGAGCAGAGACTGAGAGCCTGCCCTTCTCCACTGACATCAGTGTGCACTTTTGGAAGAATGGTCAAAAATGTCTTTGAACACTCCTCAACTTTGTAGACAGTCTTCCCAGAAGAGTCGAAACTGTAAAAGCTGCTAAAGGTGGTCCAACATCATTTTGAACTGTATGGGTTAGGAGTGGGGTGGACTTCAGTTGTGAGTCAATAACTACTCAATTATGTGAGTCATGGCAGGTGAGCCAGTAGTTTGGGTAATATAGTGTAACTTGAACTCTATAGAACTTCCTGTTTGGAACATGCAGGGGGCAGGGATAATGTGTCCACTGCTCAGACTGTCAGACTGGTTGCTCTGCAACATTGGTCCCGCCCCAACTCAGAGGTGAATTTCCAATGAACTCCTGCCACTCTGCAGAAACTATGTCCTAGAAAACAACACAGTTTTTTTAAATTTTGACTAAAAACAACATAATCATCGTTAAAAGACCACTGGGAGCGCTTTACGTCTCTGTTATAGCACAAAAGATGATTGGAGTTGGACTTGCTTGTTGGACTGCTGAATGACTGTACTGCAAATCCAAGGTCTGCGAACAGGAGAAGTCTCTCCTACACACCAGTCTGAAAGATTTCAAAACTATTTACAGTAGTAACCTGGAGGTCATGACCGGAGCGCCGTCACTTGATGCCAGATGAAAACATGCTAGAGAGTTAGTTCACTCTTCAACCTCAGAAAAACCTGGATGTGGTGAGAAATGTAGGGATGGAACATCTCCACTGAAACATTAAGATGATATCTGAGTGCTTCACCAGGACCGGGAACAGACTCAGGTGAAGAATGTGAGCCTGTAGAAGCTCATTGAAATCTGCAGCCTCTGCAGATGAAAGCGTGCAGGAAACCAACCCGTCAATGATGAGGTTCTCGTACGCAGCCTTCTTGTCACAGACGGGACAGATCCAGGTGGGCTTCTTCTCATTCATCTGCAGGTAGAGGGCGGCGTCAAAGCACTGCAGGTGAGAGCATGTCACCGCCCTGCACGGCACCGTCAGACGCATCTTTCCCAGCTGCAAGACAAAACCGAAGCAGAGTCAGACACAGAAGACCCAGAAGCAGCAGACGCTCACGTTGCAGAGATCAAGGATCAGACCCCACTGCTAAAACAAAACATCAGCACAGTCATGACGTCTCACAGCTCTGGGAGGTCCTGCGATTTAGTCCAAAGCTGATATCACTTATTCCAAACAAGGGGGCGGTCCTTGGTTTAATGTTCAGGCACTCTGCTGCATTCTGACAGACCTCCAGATGTATGTCAGAGAGCCAACATAATCCTGTACGAATCCAGTCTATAGAGAAGTTAAAGACCCATCACAATGAGAATGCTGTTTCTGGTTTCCGGTGTTCTGAATATGTTCTTTTTGCATAGTTTTTATTTGTTCAACAATTTATTCAGGCCCAGGTGGAAGCACGAATACAAAAAAGGTAAAGGTAAAACAGAAGTTTTAACTGTGTATGTCAGCGTAATTTAATCCAACAGAGGGCATGTCAGAGTTAAAGCATGTGCAGATTTCAGGGTTCCTGCTTCAACACACTTTTCATCAACATCAACCTGCTGCACCTTCACTTTGATCTGAACCAGAAACAGAGAAACCAGAAACAGTGGAACTGAAGAGCAGCACTGAAACCACTGTCCTAACATCTATCGTCACAGAAATGTACTGGTTTGTGAAGAAACTTCCGAGCTCAAGGAAAAGTTCAGTGAAAGAGTTTTGAGTCTGTATCTGCCTGGCTGCAGCACTGAACAGACACCTTTATTTCTAAGTTTAGAGCTTTGTTTGCACCTGCTTGCATTAACTACAAATGGTAGTCGAGTTAGTAAACAGGTGAAAAATAAACACTTTCAGCTGCAGATGACTGACATGCACTGCAGCCAATCAGAAAGGCCCTTTAATGAAGACACTCAGACACGGATCGGCTTACTGGACATGTGAGGGACACCCGCAGACTGGTGGTGGCGACCTCGCTGTCAGGATCTGCCGTTAGTTTCTCTTTGACTGAAACACAGAAGGGAGGGAGGGTCAGATAGGAGGGGAGACTCAGAGATGTTTAATACAGGATGATGAACATGATGCAGGAAACTTATGAAAGTAGTTACTTAGGGCTCTGGAGTGGTCCGGGTTCCTGATGCCCTTCATCTTTAGCCTCTGCAGCAGGAGTGGTGATGTCAGTTGCCTCACCAGGTACACAGACATAGAATAGGTCTGAAACACAACGCATAAGAGTTAAAGTTCTGGTCTTGACTCCACCTCCACTTTGAAACTTTTTCCAACCACAAAATCTTCTCACCTTTCCGATTTCAGGCGCCCAAGTCACTGAAATCTGGTTGGGCACTGCGGAGGACAGTCTGACGAGGGATGTGATGTTCAGAGGTCTTCCTGGTCTCTTCGGCTCCACACCGTTCTTTGCAGGTGGGGCAAAACCCTGAGGGAGAAAGGATCAGTTCATGTAAAGTTGTTTAGAGGATTGATGCTCTGCAGGATCGAGTACTCACAGGCAGAGGGAACAGCTTTCCGTTGACCTTGATGCACAGACCGTTAGGGTAGTTGTCCTCCTGAGGACAGCTGGTCTCTGACAGGCAGAACCTGAGCACACGGCGGAGTTCAGAAACTGAACTGAAATCTGCATCACTGCACGGTTATCACATCATTGGCCGTTAACTTTTTTCACATGTTAAAGTAATAACTAAAAACATCTACTCAGCGTTCTTCACAGAAATTCCTCCCTGCAGACTATGAGAGACATAAAAATTCTTACCTCAGCTGGATCTGAACTAAGTAGTCCCTCCTGCCCCCAGGTAAGAAGTCCCTGAGAAGAGTAAAAGCTATCAGTCACAGGGCTCTCAATAACACAGAGAGTTCTAAAAAGGACTCACCTTGATATGCAAACTTCCCGAACCTGCTGCGGCGTCAGTGCAAACATGAAATATTTCTCCTGGTGATACCTCTGTGCAGCGCTCACCCCTGTAGACACACAACACATAACTGTGAGCAACGCACAAGCAGCGCACACTGTTGTGCAGCAGATGCCGGCACACAACGGAAGCCTGAACACTACCAAATCATTAGCACAGAGGTGGTAGTACTATGTCGAGACGTTCTGATGCAGTTAAAATTCTACCCCTAAAAACATCATGTGATTATTCAATAAAGAAAAACCCCTCTCGACAAAGTCAGTGTTCTGAAGTCACCAACAAAAAACTTCATTACGAGGAGTGGAGGTCACCAAGTACCACAGCTGTGTTATGTGAGGATGGAGCATCTCTTCTAAACAGCTTTGAGAAGATAGAAAATTGGAAAATATCTGATCCAAGTTTAAAGGCATAATACAAAGAAATGTTTGTAAAAAAAATATGGTTATTTTGGATTTGAACAGACATTAATTATTCACATAATTCCAAATCCTTAAGGTAATCCCATCAAGTAAATGACCTAGAACAGAGAATCCTTACCGTCAATAAGTTCCAGAAAGAGAAAACTGAAAAAAAAGAGACCATCTTTCTGATAAAGGCAACATTTAAGTTTGTGGATATTGTATCTGTTTTTTTTTAACTATTTAAAAATGCTTTAGATGCCTCCAACCGAAAATCTGCTTTCAAAACTTTGATCTCACACATCTGCACTGACATGACTGTTACTGAAAATCTGCTCTACAGTGTTGGAAATAAAGTCATTGCCCTCAAACACTGGCTGTCAGGCGTGAACTGTTCAACTGTTGCATTTTACTATGACCCTGTGAACCACAAGTTAGTGCTGCATTCAGGGATTTAAAACAACCATGGATTGTTTTTTTTTCTGTAAAACTCAATTAGATTTTCCTCAGACACTGAGAGCTCATCTTCCTGGTTTGGTTTCTGTGGAGTTTGATTGAATAGAGTTTGAATGAAGATCAGAGCTGATTTTATCAATCAATCCTGCAAACATCACACACCCAGACTGGAGGGTTTGATGAGGACGTCCAGAACATCATAGAAGGGGAGAGGTTTCATCTCCACATCAGGGTGAACGGGCGGAATAAGGGGAGTGGGCTGTTGCAGGTTCATGTTGATCTCTGCGTGGTGCCACACTTGATTCAAAAGGTCCACAGTACTGGGGTGCTTCCTGTGGAAACAGAAGAGTTAACACAAAAACTAAAACAACACATTCGTCCAGGATCGCGTACATGATCATAAAAGATTCGACTAACTTTGTGGTGATATGATGCAGTCAAATTCTTTTGCCATTTTAACAGAGAAACTTTTTTTCTTTATGGCACTTTTTTAAAGCAACAAAATGTCTTTAACATAACAGCTTGAAACATAAAAACCGGGCATTTTGGGTCAGGTATATGAATATTTTCAGGTATTGTTTGAAGTGGTGGGAGAACACAACAAGAAGGGAAACAGACAGTTTGTCAGAAATTGATTTTTAACTCCCCCATCGATCTCACCCTATTTTCGTAACAATCTTAATCATATGTGTAGTTTGAAACCAACACTGCTGCTAAGCCTTGAGCCAGGCTGCAAACATTAGGCTGGTAGAAAACTGCCTTAGATAAGTCAGTAAGCAGCGTTAATATACACCTAACAGTGAATTTTAAAAAAGAAATGTTGAAAAAAGAGACTAAAAGCAGTAACAACTTCAAAAGAGTCAGTGACAGGAAGTAACAAATCACCGAACCAGCCTGTAAGCAGTCAGTAAAGGCTAAATGGCCAACCTGATTACCGGTAAATAAAAGTCAGTTCCAGCCCAGGACCTGGGTTAGGGTCACAGACAACTGAATGACGACAATCAAGCCTGTAAACAGTCCGTAAAGCGCCAATAACCAACTTGTAAACAGTCAGTTATGACAACAATTGTTGGTAAGGTTAACCCCGATAACCAGACGGTGAAGAGTCGGATGACTGTCCTAAAAACAGTCAGTTTGCTAACTAGGTTCCAAGCAGTCGAATAGTTAGCCTCTAAACGGTCAGTAAATAAAACAAAAAAGCAAACAGTCGGTAGGAGCACAGCTGTTAGCATGTTAGCTCGTAGGCTAACAGTTGATCATTGGGCCGCTAAGGTCGGTGTCAGACAGGGTTTCTGCTTTGGTTCGGTCTGTGTCCGTCTGTTCTGGACGGTACCGCCCGAGCTACGAGGCAACAAAAAAGTTGTTCTCGTTTTTCTTTTCCTTTTTGCCGCTTACCTAAACCTCTCCGTCCCCCGCCGCCATCTTCGACTTCCTGTCACATGCTGCACGACGTACCGACGTCCTTCTGACGTCATGCGCGCTCGTCCTCTTTCATTTCGGTTTTGGTCTCTATGGACCTCTTGGCAGAGGCGGGTAAAGTGGACAATCTTCTAAAGCTAGTGATGTGACGTTCTTTGTCGAGGCTTCAAAGGGGTGTGTCAAGTATTGAAGGTGGAGGAGAATCTGCCAATCAATGCTGGCGCCAAATCACTAGCCAATCATTTTTACTTCTAGCCAATCATGTCACCTTTCCAGTGGTTGTGGGGGGCTCACATAAATGTTTGTGGTCGTGAGGGTGGGCGGAGCTTCAGTCCAAAAGAGAAAGCAAAGGAAGTGAGCGATGAAACACGTGTTTACTTCAGCTTTTATAAAGACAGAGATGATGACCACACTCAGAAAAGCATCATCTTAAGGGTGACCAGGGTCAACCAGCTGGGTTAACCTGTTAGTCACGCTAAACTTCTTTTTTTGAAGCTGCTAACCTTTGTCCAAATGTGAACTAATGTCTGTAAAAGAATCTGTGATGATCCCATTTAAAACTAATATAGGTAAAATAAATAAAAGAATAAAACATCAGAAACTTGGCCAGTTTCTCTCCTCTTGAAGACGGGTTTTTGAAAAAAGTTTCTTTCAGACTGCATGCTCCGCTCAGGGATGTGTGGATAACTGCTCCTTCAGAGTGGACAACGTTTTAACAGCAGACCACGGGTCACCTAAACTGCTAACAAACCAAAGAATGTGTTTTATTCACTGCGACCTGCAGCAGCACAGGTAGCTTTCTAAGATGTTCAGGAGAGTATGACATTTTTATGTGATTAAACACATCAGGTTGTAGAAGTGTAGATGGGAGAGTGTACACAGGTGGTCGTGACCCAGGTGTGTAAAGTTATCCTGCAGGTACGCAGACTGAATCCACAAACATGAGACTGACAGGCCCACTCTGGAAGTACAGCGTGGTTCTTTCATAGGATGCTCCTGTGTTCAGCCATTCCAGGCTACTAAGTATTCTTCAGTTTACCATTTTTTTAATCAAAGTGGAAGTAACAACATGATCACAAAAAGGTAAAGTCTGTAAAAAGCAATCTGTGGATAAAGAGATGATCACAGTTTATCAGTGCAGTACTTCCCACGGCCTTCAGCGTGGCTCAGAAGTTTCTGTTAACAGCATCATGACTTCTGACCAATGACCCTTGACTGAATACTTTTGGGATGAATCAGAGGGAGGACCATGGGTCAGACCTTCACATCCAGTATAAGAGTCTGGAACATCAGAATCCCATGTCTACTTCTGGAGGAGCAATAATTCTCAATGAGCTCCTAACCTGTAGAAACTTTAGGCTGTTATTGCTGCCCAGACGAGCTTTTAGGTCACGTCATCTAAACACATGCACGCGTGAAGGTAGATAAAAGGAGACTTGAAGCAGTTTTCATTTTATTCACAAAGCACTAAAGACCAGGACGCTCATCCTATTGAAACATAAGTTGTGATTTTGGGGCCACTGTTTTTAATGGATCCAGAACAGAAGAAGTTGGGGCTCTTGTCAGAAAAGGATGGTGTCTCATCCTTTATGCTTGCCTTCAAACGTGGTTTAATCTTTTGATGACTCAGACTCTGATCTGTTTTACTGACTTGTTTTCTGCCTGCATCTAACTGTTTCAGCTGACTGAATAATGAACACAGCAGAGGTCAGTCAGAGCCTCGGCTCTGGAATTTTTTTTAGGTGGAACGTCATTTATTTAAACCTGTCTTAATAAGGAGACTTTAGAAGAACTTTTTCAGATCTGCAATGACTGGAAATCGGGCAGTAAAATGCTAACTCAAGTCTGAAACCAGTGCTGTATGAAAGAGCCCACACGAACACCTTCTTTAAGAAGACATTACATTGAATCTGTTCTCAGCTTTGCTTCACTGGCGACTCGTCTCATCTACATTATGAACGTCTGCAGTCAAAGTGCTGGATCGACCTAACATGACCTCAAAGAGGTCAGGTTATAACATCAGAAGTATTCCGGGTGACCCCTGGCCTTACACATCGTGCATCTACAGCTCCTGTGGACCTTACACGACTTGGACTCAATCAGACAAACAAAACAGAACTCTTCTGGAAGACCTCTCCTGGATCTTGTAGATCATGGATCAGTGGTCTGAGGATGCATCTACTTCATTCTAAACAAGAGAACCTTGTGAAGTATTGGGATTTAATCCAGCAGGTGATCTGAGTGTGACAACACGCCTAATGGGTTCAGCATCACATTTGACCTTCAGCAGAAAAAGTCCTGTGTTCACATTTGTTAGCTGTTTTGTCAATTTTCCGTAACTGTACATTTGTCAGCATCCCCTCATCTCCCATGGTTCGGTCCAGTTTCATTACAGAACCTGAGGACTAAAGCAGGACACAGTTGGCCCAATGGTTAGCCATCTTTATTATGAATGATATCCGACCAGTTTAAACAGCTGTTACATGGTGCTTTTAGGCCACTGCAGTCCCGCTCTGTGTCCTGACCCGGTCCGGGCAACCAATGCGCTGTTGGCCGCCAAAGACGCGTGGTTCTGGGCCCGTCCAGGAGCTCGAGCCTCCTTCTCCAGATTCTCCTGGTCTAGCTGGATAAGTGAGGCCCCACCCCACTCGGGCTGGCGGAGAGCTTGTGTTCTAGTGTGGCTGGGCCCAGCAGTGGGACAGGGGACATGTATGGGAGGTTCTGGCTGACCCAAACACATTCTTCCCACCAATGATTAACATGAAGTGCCAATCAAAACAATTTAGGTAAGCAAGTGAAGGAGGAAAAGAAAAGCAGAGGTGGCCCGAGTCATGCAGCAGACAAAGTGAAGGTTGTGTTCTGAGAGGAACCGTGGATGTTCAGAGGAAACCCACTGGGTCGAGGCGGGTCTCTCAGAACACCTCAGAGCTCCTGGCAGCAGCTTCTCTCACCTGAACTTCAGATGAAAGCAGCCTCATCAGGGATGGAACTGAAAGCTTCTACTCATAAAATAAAGAGTGGACCTGAAAAAAGAAGGTTCTGAACAGAAGAGCAGAACTGGTTCCGTCTAGCTGAGCGGCGTGTTCCCTTGCACCTGTTTCCGTTTGTGGCCTTTAGAGAGCAGAAAGTTGGAAATGGCCTGGAGGTCAAAGAGGACGAGGGGGAGGCTGCCTGACCCACAGGCAGTCCTCAATGGGAGGCCAGGCCCGGCCGGGTGGGGAGGGGGAGGAGCGGGGAGGGGGCTCTGAGCGCATCATGTGATCAGTCCAGTGGCCGCTTCTCGCCGTATTTCTTTGTAAACTCCTCGGCATTCTTCAAGAACTTCTTACGGTCCTTTGAGTACTCTTCAGCCAGGTCGGCCCTCAGAGGATGCTCAGGCTGTGGGTCGTTGACCAGGGCAATGAGGGACTGGATCACTGCAACACAAACAGAACCGCAATCAGAACCACAAACAGCCCACACTCAGCTGCTGGTGCTCATCCATGAGATGTTTAGTCGTTCAGTCAAGGTTAAGGCCTCTGAAGAACATTTAACTGTCACGATGACCTCTTTTCTGCTGCTCAGACCCAGAAGGATTCTGGTTCTACCTGGAAAGCACAACAGGTATTTGGACTTGGTAAATATTGTTTACTTATTTAGCGCGTTACTATATTGATTTAAGGTCCAAAGTGTTTGCGGTCCCATTCACACACTGATGGCAGTTCTGGCCTGGTGCTAACCTATAACCACCAGGAGCAATGTGGGGTTCAGTATCTACCCTAGGGACACCTAAATACAGAGGCCGGCAGAACGGAAACCAAACCTGCGATCTTCCGATCAGAGGTCAACCGCTCTACCTCTGGACCACGGCAGAAGTAGAGAAACACTGTACTGCCAGACGATTCCTAAACTTCTCACGTCCAGTGAACAGATTTTCTATTAGGTTCCTTTGTTTTTTTTAAACCAGTTTTGTTGCGTGTAGATTGTCTTTGTCCTTCTTCAGCACAGGATAACTGTAAGATTAAAAGTGCGCCCAGCATCGTCTCTTCACACACTATCAAGCACATTTAAAAAAACAATAGAAAGTACTAAGTAAAAGGCAATGACTGGCAGAACGAGGAGACGTATCTTTGTGTTTGCTGTGATTTGACATCTGGGAGAACATTTGTCACCTACTTTTCTGACACCACAGTGATGCTCTCGCTCATCTTTGCTTTTAGGATGTTTAATGACATCTCTTATCTTCTGGTTTTAAAGGAAATTCTGAGCCGTTTTTAAGCCAAAAGGCTTGAAAAAGTCTTCTAGTTGAATAAGATGACATACCTGCCCTTTGATACTCCCAGGGTTACTGGACTCCTCCACTCCAAGTTGGAGTCTTCCACCTCCTGAACCAACTGATTTACATGAATTGTGTAAGTACTACTCTACTGCAAATTGTTGCATATTAACTGTTTTTTTTCTGCTTCAGAAGACGTTGGATTACGTTAACTGTGTCAACAGTTGAAGAGTCATGATAGTTGAAAAAACTTTTAGCAAGGTGTTGTTCAGAGCTAAGTTCCTTGTAAAATTGTATCACATTTTAGAACTGCTGGGTCAGACAGAGGCTTCAAGCTGCTCTCTGGTGGAACAACCTTTAGCTTCAGCTCATGAAGCAGAGACAATCTTTGTCTTTAGGATGACCCTTTTGTAATAGATTACCGTTAGTTAACCTGGGTGGTCCTGAACTGTGCTCCTATTGACTTGTACTGAAGGAATAGGTTTCAGAAAGGACGGTAGATCTGTAGTCATTCTCTTCTCATTCTCATCCATGCTCCAATGATTTTGTGTGTTTGTCTCTTTCATGACTGACCCCTCTGGTGACCGGAGGAGCTCTCAGATCAGAACAACCCACCTTGGTCAGTTTTGGTGGCCGGCTTCCAGTTCTCTGCACTGATCACAGGGAGGCACACCTGGCCCTTCTCGTCAATGTTGGGGTGGTAGATCTTGGTCTTGAAGGTGATTTTGGGAGGCTTGAAGGGGTACTCGGTGGGGAAAATGATCTCAATCCTAAATGCACCTTTGTCATAGGGCGGATTGTCCTGGAAGAAAACAGAGGGGGTTAAAAGGTGATGCTTTATGAAGAATTTGGAGCTCAGAGGAGGAAGAGCTACTCACAGGAACAATGAGACCTTGCCATGACAGCAGATTGGATTCCTCCACCTGGATGTTCCTGAAGTTCTTCATCCCAGACCTGCGGATCTCCTCCAGTTCCTGAGAGAGACAAACAAAGCTTTACGGTTGAGAGACTGAGAGACAGGAAACAAACGAAGGGTTTCTACTGAAACCTAATGAAAATCATCTCAGCTGAAGAACCAAAGTCCCATGGACCACGTCCCTCTGTGAGAATAGAACAAGACACCCCTCGTCCAGACCAGGTCTGCACAGCAACACTTCTGTCTAGAACACTTGCATGGTCCCTCAAAACACATGACAGAAGACCAGCCAATCAGGAGGAACCAAAAACAGGGTCACATGACCACACCATAAACAACATACGAGGCTGAAAAGATAAAGCAACTTCCGCCTTCAGACATGAACAACCAGTGCAATTAACCCAACATCTACCACAACCAGATACGGTTCTGAGGCTGAAGCTCACAAACAGGTGAGGGATCCAGAGCCTGCTGAGAACCCGTTAGCGAGCATGAATGAAGTCAAGGGAACTCACCAGATCAGACTCTCAGTTGGATGGCTTTTCACTTTCAAATAGCAAACTCAGACCAACAGAGGCCGTTCTTCTTGAACAGAGCACCTTAAGGAAAACTTGACTTTTAACTCTTAAACTAATCGAGTTTCCGGAGCAATCTTTTTCTCTGCAATATTTCTAAAATGAGGAATATTCTGTTCCAAGAGACAGGTTACTTAAGAATTAATTCACTGTAATTCCGACATTTTAAGCTTTTCTAAAAGGCCTCCAACATTGTGAAAATGCTGCGGCAGGGTTCTTCCCTTCATCAAAAACCTGTTAGAGATTTCTTTTCTTAACACAGAAACATTTAAAAGAACAACGGTGCATGTCATTGAATTGTGTTATATTTAAAAAAAAAAAACAAAAAAACACCATGTTGTAGAATTACCTGAAGGATCTGTGTTCATTATTCTAGAATTACAAAAACTAGAATAATGAACACAGACCCTTCAACTAACTGGCTTGGGTTTAAGGGAACAACCTTTCAATTTTTAATGTACTAATTTTTACTTCACTAAACTAATAGTAAAGCGTTGGGTAACCCTGAGCTAAGTGTGCCGTTATCTTCATGGGCCGCTGCAAGTCTGTAGGATGAACTGGCTGCTCTTCCTTACTTTTTTCAGTGTGGATATTTCCTTTGTCTTGTCTTATTCATGAAAGTTGTCTATATTGTTGTTGTAAGTAACCTGTTCCAGTGTTTGTGTTTCTGCTTGTCATGTCCTCTCAGACCCAAATGGTCACACAGTTGCTCTGACTCAGTCAGGCTGGAGGCTTAAGCTTTTCTTTCAGCCAAAAAATGTTTTTTTCCCAAAATTTCTCTATTTTATTTTAAATGAATGAAAACTCGTAGGTAAGACCATGAGGCTTTGTTGATGTTTATTTTGATTAGTGGAAAACCTTCAGACAATCTTATAGCTGTGAAATGAGGAATTGAGGTCAATTAAAAAGGCAATTGAGAATAACAGCTGATGTGGAGGAATAGCAGTGGAGAACAGGAGCAGATGTGGAGGAACTGCAACAGATGTGGAGGAACAGCAGTGGAGAACAGGAGCAGATGTGGAGGAACAGTAACAGATGTGGAGGAACAGCAGAGGAGAACAGGAGCAGATGTGGAGGAACGGTAGGAGAACAGAACCAGATGTGGAGGAACAGCAGTGGAGAACAGGAGCAGATGTGGAGGAACAGCAACAGATGTGGAGGAACAGCAGTGGAGAACAGGAGCAGATGTGGAGGAACAGCAGTGGAGAACAGGAGCAGATGTGGAGGAACAGCAGTGGAGAACAGGAGCAGATGTGGAGGAACAGCAGTGGAGAACAGGAGCAGATGTGGAGGAACAGCAGTGGAGAACAGGAGCAGATGTGGAGGAACAGCAGTGGAGAACAGGAGCAGATGTGGAGGAACAGCAGTGGAGAACAGTAACTGATGTGGAGGAACAGCAGTGGAGAACGGGAGCAGATGTGGAGGAACTGCAACAGATGTGGAGGAACAGCAGTGGAGAACAGGAGCAGATGTGGAGGAACGGCAACAGATGTGGAGGAACAGCAGTGGAGAACAGGAGCAGATGTGGAGGAACGGTAGGAGAGCAGAACCAGATGTGGAGGAACAGCAGTGGAGAACAGGAGCAGATGTGGAGGAACAGCAACAGATGTGGAGGAACAGCAGTGGAAAACAGGAGCAGATGTGGAGGAACAGCAGTGGAGAACAGTAACTGATGTGGAGGAACAGCAGTGGAGAACAGGAGCAGATGTGGAGGAACTGCAACAGATGTGGAGGAACAGCAGTGGAGAACAGGAGCAGATGTGGAGGAACGGCAACAGATGTGGAGGAACAGCAGTGGAGAACAGGAGCAGATGTGGAGGAACAGTAACAGATGTGGAGGAACAGCAGTGGAGAACAGGAGCAGATGTGGAGGAACGGTAGGAGAACAGAACCAGATGTGGAGGAACAGCAGTGGAGAACAGGAGCAGATGTGGAGGAACAGCAACAGATGTGGAGGAACAGCAGTGGAAAACAGGAGCAGATGTGGAGGAACAGCAGTGGAGAACAGGAGCAGATGTGGAGGAACAGAACCACATGTGGAGGACCAGCAGAGGAGAACAGAACCAGATGTGGAGGAACAGCAGATGTGGAGGAACAGAACCAGATGTGGAGGAACAGCAGTGGAGAACAGAACCAGATGTGGAGGAACAGAACCACATGTGGAGGAACAGCAGATGTGGAGGAACAGAACCAGATGTGGAGGAACAGCAGTGGAGAACAGAACCAGATGTGGAGGAACAGAACCACATGTGGAGGAACAGAACCACATGTGGAGGAACAGCAGAGGAGAACAGGAGCAGATGTGGAGGAACAGAACCAGATGTGGAGGAACAGCAGTGGAGAACAGGAGCAGATGTGGAGGAACTGCAACAGATGTGGAGGAACAGCAGTGGAGAACAGGAGCAGATGTGGAGGAACAGCAGTGGAGAACAGGAGCAGATGTGGAGGAACAGCAGTGGAAAACAGGAGCAGATGTGGAGGAACTGCAACAGATGTGGAGGAACAGCAGTG
Source organism: Oryzias celebensis (assembly GCA_014656515.1). NCBI lineage: Eukaryota > Metazoa > Chordata > Actinopteri > Beloniformes > Adrianichthyidae > Oryzias > Oryzias celebensis. The sequence continues at coordinate 4,929,810 of BNCR01000009.1, read as the reverse complement.
GAGAACAGGAGCAGATGTGGAGGAACAGCAGTGGAGAACAGGAGCAGATGTGGAGGAACAGCAGTGGAAAACAGGAGCAGATGTGGAGGAACAGAACCACATGTGGAGGAACAGCAGAGGAGAACAGAACGAGATGTGGAGGAACAGCAGTGGAGAACAGAACCAGATGTGGAGGAACAGAACCACATGTGGAGGAACAGCAGAGGAGAACAGAACCAGATGTGGAGGAACAGCATTGGAGAACAGGAGCAGATGTGGAGGAACAGAACCACATGTGGAGGAACAGCAGAGGAGAACAGAACCAGATGTGGAGGAACAGCAACAGATGTGGAGGAACAGCAGTGGAGAAGAGAACCAGATGTGGAGGAACAGCAACAGATGTGGAGGAACAGCAGTGGAGAACAGGAGCAGATGTGGAGGAACAGAACCACATGTGGAGTAACAGCAGAGGAGAACAGAACCAGATGTGGAGGAACAGCAGAGGAGAACAGAACCAGATGTGGAGGAACAGAACCACATGTGGAGTAACAGCAGAGGAGAACAGAACCAGATGTGGAGGAACAGCAGTGGAGAACAGGAGCAGATGTGGAGGAACAGCAGAGGAGAACAGGAGCAGATGTGGAGGAATGACAGAAAGGGTAAACTACGCCAGAACATGAGCAGATAGGAGAACACGAGTGGAGGGCAGGAAGAGCTGCAAACTCTGTCTGCTGTCAACAGTGAGGAACAGGGAGAACCTCCTCACCACCACCACCACACGGGAGAGGAGGCTCGGATCAGGTCCAGCATGCGCTCAGAAACCTGTTATGTGACGGAGGTCGTGGGGACACTGACCTCCTGAAGACTACGTGAGGTGCAGTCCAGGTCCACCATAACCCTTAGAACCACAGATCCAGAACCCCTCACTGGCCCGCTGACTGCGCTGTGCCTGTCCCTTCATCACAACACCCCCCACAGCCCGGTTCCGCCGGGTCTTGTCTGTGGCTTTGGTTCGGTCACAGTAGAACTGCTAGGAAAGACTTCGGAACCCGCTGGATCAGTGTCCCGGCCCCTGGACCGGGTTGGACGGACGGGTACGCGGAAGTGAAGCAGCCGCTGCGCAGAGACACAAACCGAAACTGACGCTGCGTGACTAACGCAAGACGGAGAACCGAACCGAACCGACCCCCAACAACTGGATCCAACTTTCACCGGCCCGGACACTCAGAACCAGATCAAGATCCCGTCTGGCTGCGTGTCCACCGAACTAGGTGACCAGTTAGCTGCCGGAGGTTAGCCGACCAGAACTCGAGACAGCCCAGGAACCGCTCGAACCTGAACAGTTCCCCTTCAACCCCCAGACAGCCGTCTACCTCGGGTCCACTTCAACCCTGGCCTGAACCGGCAGCGGTCTCTGACAGGCAGACTCTGGACCCGGACCCGGGCCTGGACTGGAGCGTCAAATACCGCGGATCGAGATTTCAGTCGTGATCGAAACCACCACCAATGCTACGGAACCGGTTCGGTTCCTGCGACTCAAATCGAGCGCGTGCGGCGGCGACAGGGGGTCTATGGATGGTCAGCAGAACCTAAACGGAACCGAACCGAAACCTTTACCTTGGCCAGCCTCCTGCTCGCCGCCATCTTGGAATTACTGTGTTCCCACAATGCACCACGGGAGGAAGAAAGCACTTTATTGTCTTTATTGACACTTTTCGGCGTTGCAAGCGCGCGCGCACGCGCGCGCACATCCCTACACATGTATGTGCAGAGACACAAACTTGAACTCTGTAATGATGTCTATTCATTTTAAGAGTCCAAAAGCCATCAACAAACGACCCACACCTTCCCACTGAAACCCCTCCAAAATCTGACCCCAGACACCTGGAGGCCCCCATGAGGTCACGAGGTCAGAGGACACCTGAGAGCCTCCGCAAAATGACACTCAAAGTACCAAACTAAACTAAAAAAATACTTTAGTGGAGCCAGATTTAGTGAGAAGAACAATGTACCGGGACTGGTTAGGGCCAGACAGGCAAGACAAGAAATAAAACCCCAGATAACAACATTACTGGAGCACCATCTACTTCTGAAAGGCCCACTCTGGGGAGAAAAGAAAAACCTTTTTTGATGTTTTTAACGTATTCTTGTGCCATGTTTCACATGTTGGAGTACATACATAAAGACAATTAAAAGGGGCCACAGCATAAAAAAAACAACATTTTAAGCTTTTAAGAGTATTATACTGTTCATTCCTCACAATAAAACAACCTCAAAGCAGTATTTTGATCCATTCACGTATATCTGAGTAATCCTCTAAAAACCTGGGCTCTCTGCAGCAGTCCCTCCCCTGCCCACGGAAACGAGCGGCTTGTCACGAGCTGATGTCATAGATTGAGGACAGCCCCTTTCAGGAAGAGTGTGCTGTCAGCCAGCACCCCCCCCCCCCCCCCACACACACACCCACACACACACACACCCCCAGGCTAACACACAAACACACAATTTCTCTGCGGAGCTAGCGGCCATCTGTAAAAAGCTTTAATTTTATAGACCCCATATGCACAGTTCAGATGTTTGTTTGCATGCACGGACATGCGCAGGCATGCAGAGGTTGGCTTTAGGGTGTGATATTGTGAAATGGGCGGGAGGAGGAGCGAAAGGGGGTCCCTCAGAGATCAAGTCGTTTTACTTCTGTCTGCAAAAACAACCCACTACAATAACTCATATTTAAATCAATACTTTGTTTGTTAGTGTTCCAAAGGTGATCATATTCATTACTACAGTTAAAGAAAATCATAGTATGGCCCCTTTAAGATCAAAATAGATTTTCTGAGTATTTCTTTATCCAAATTGTTGTAAATCAGAAGCAGACAAAAAAAAGTGTAATTTAAAAAGATTCTGTTTGTGACACAGAGCATATGCCTGGTGGGCCTAACTGCTCTCTTCCATTCTGATGCATCCACTTGTAAACCAACAGATTCATGAACGTCGTTGTTTGCCTTGTCTGAGCTGGAATCTGGCTCTAAGGGTGAGGGGGCTGTAAGTTACTGGGAAAGTGCAAAAAAGGGGATGATGGGAAGTCAGGGAAAGCTTACACCACGCTAATACTCCCACCTACTACTCAGAGGTGAAATACCAGTGAACTCCTACCGCTCTGCAGAAACTATGTCCTAAAAAAAGTTTTTTTCCTTTTTTTTTTAGTAAAAACTGCATAATTATCATTAAAAGACCACTTGGGACACTTTGATTATTGGAGTGGGACTTCACATATATGTTACTAAATATGGGCTTGTAAAACAGGGAGCAGGGCTCATCACAAACATGTATGATCTTTTTCCAACGGCCTATCTGTGTCTGCTCCTGAGACACAACAGTTTGAACAAAGACATAATCTGAAAAGCAATTTAAGTCTTCATTTTTTACATACCAGTTTATGTAACCATCATCAGAAAAATGGCACAGGAACATGTGAAAAACACCAAAGCACAAGTTTCATCTGAGTGGGTCTTTAATTTTAAGCTATGGATGGATGTTTATAACCTATCATTAGCACCTGGAGGAACTTTCATAAATACTAAGCAATATATTTTTTTAACTGATCTCTCTTTTTTCACAATAAACCAGTGGAATTCAAGCAGACAGTGGACACAGCTCACATGACTAAACATATATAAGAAACCAGAAAGAAACTGCCTCTTTGACCTCAACAGGAGGTTAAAAGTGTTTTAACTGTATTTCAAAGAATTTTTGTTGTTGTTTTATGTCAAATATGAAGTATGTGAGGGGACCTGCTGCTCCTTCAGAATCAGCCAGGAGCATCAACGCTCCAGATAACCTCTATTTTCTCTGAAACCATCCGTTTCTGGGATCAGTCTGAGGTCAGGACATATCATGGCTGACATTTTCTCTAAAAAATGTAAAACCTCTGTTCTGTTTGCACTGAAGGGCGGGTCTTCAAGCTCACCCAGTTTCTGATTGGCTGATGTGTCTGTGAACCACCCTCCCCATGAAGCCATTTGTTTCTGCATGGCAACAACTCTGGGTGATGATCAGGCACATTTGTCCCAGGTCTTAATTAAATAACAAAAGCTTGTGTGATGACAACATACGCTGCCACACCCACTCTAGAAAGGCAAACACCCTTCTGGGACTGCTCACCTTCATTTCTGCTTCACATTCTGCTGTAGTTACTGATGAAAATTCAATTTCAGACATTTGTTGCATTTCATGAATTAGACAAAACACGCCCACATGTCTTTGATTTGATGTATTTGATTTGAATATGTTAAGAAAAATGTATAGCACTTTTATTTTTAGCTGAATGAGGCACACATGCAGATGCCTTACAGGGAACCTTGTACAAATATTTATTTTCATTATCTTTCTAATTACTGATTTATTACAGTTGGCACTGCTCTAAAATGTGTTGGATTCTCTGGGTTTCCCTTGTCCTGCTCTTAGAACTGCAGGGTCAAGAATCACTACAGGAAGCAGGATGTTTATTTACATCAGCCAGCCAATCCATGGGTGGGCGCCATCTTCCCTGTGTTTCAGTGGAGAAGAAAATGAACAAAGCTTGAAATACAAAAAAATATTTGGCTGCTATTTAGTCCCTTTATACTCATGGTACTTATGGTGGAAAACTTTTTTTTCTAAAGAAAGACCAAGTCTTATGATAAAGATGATAAACACATAACTTCTTATTTACACAAGGTTTCGAAATCCTCATTTTGTTTCATTTCTGTAACATTTGTAAAGACAAAAGCATTGTTTCCTAAACCTAAAGCGGGAGCTTTTCCATGCATTCATTACCCTAAAAATATTCAACTGTAGATTCTGATTGCAAAAACTTTCCTGAAAAATGTGCAGCTGATCCAAAATGCTTGTAAAGATCATGGTTGGTTTTAGTTCTTCTCATTGGGTTCTCATCCACTCAAATCATATTTTATTAAAGTCCCACTCCTATCATCGTCAGGTCTATTGTAAAAGTGTTCCCAATGTTTTTTTTAATTATAATACTGCCGTTTATAGCCAAAATCTAAACTCGCTGTGTCGTTTTCCAGGACACAGTTGCTGCAGAGCAGCAGGAGTTCATTAGAAATTCACCTCTTAGTTGTGGGCGGGACTGTTGGCGTGGAATAAGCCTTCCTTCATTTCTGATTTTGGTTGACAGTCTCTCTCGTTTGCTTGCAGCCCCTCAAACTTAACATTATGGGTGAAACAAAAATGGCGAGCAATATCAGAGCTAACCGTACAGGTTTGATCCAGATTCCAGCTCAGATGGGGAAAACAAAGACATACATGGATCTAGTCATCAACAAGTGGATGCATCAGAATGGAGCAGAGAAGGGAGCTTGTGACCCGCCAGCGTGTTTTCTACGTCACAAATACAATCTTTTTCAAACTACATTTTTGCGTCTGATTCACAACAATAAAGACTCCAAAATTTTTGATTGAGTTTTCTTTATACATGTCCTCCATCATCAGAAAAATGCCGCAAGGGTTAGCTAAACACTAAAGTACAAGTTTCATCAACGTGGATCTTTAATGATTACCTTTAAGCTATGGATGGACATTTATAAACTATCATAAGCCCTTTCATAGGTTCAGAGGTACTTTCATAAATATATATATATATATATAAATATATATATCAAAATATTTTTTTCAATGTTTGTTTCTTTTTTTTAGGAATAAACCAGTGGAATAAAAGCAGATGGTGGACCTGGCTCACCCAGGACTGAACATATTTGACTAGTTCAGAATGGATTCTGCTTTGAAGATCTTTGAATCAGATCTTTTGATCCATCCTCAAACCTGACCATCTCTGATCATAATTGTCCAACTCCAGTCCAGCTGGATTTGAGTGGCCAGGACTGACCATGGAAAGACCCGTTTGGAACAGATACATAAACAAACCTCATCCATGTTCTGTCAGTAAAACTGCTTTTATTTTAGCCCACCAGAGATGCCAGCTGGCATCAACAGTGAAACAAGCCATACTGTGTTATAAAAGTTATTTTGAACCTTAGAAAGCCCAGATATACTGAACCTTGGTTCTACCCGTGGTTCTGTCCAGCTTCATTGACTCTATGGCTGTAAACTCCAGAGACAACAGCAGTCAAAGGTCTTTAAAAGCACACAGCCGAACCTTTTCCTGGCTCAAGAGTGCTACCACAGATGGGTCTCTGAGCACGCTCAGTTCATGCTGTCGTTCAGGTGACTGGGAGAAGTCGTCAGGTCCTTCCCCGCAGCCGCCCTCCTGGGGATGACTTGGGTAACCTGGGTGGACCATAAGCTCAGCTGTAAGGCACACCCCACCGGACGTTCCACCTATCTGCCCTGCAGCCAGGGCGAGTCGCAGCGCTCTCTGCAGGTGGGGGACGGACATGTTTTGACCCATGGTGGTCAGTCCAAGGTACACATCAGGCCACCTGAGGACAGGAATAACTGAGGTCAGAATTCTTTACTGTCTGGACAAAACTGCTTAATTAAAGTATACTCAGCTTACAAATGATCTGAATTTTTGTTTACATGCAAGTACACACTTGGCTTCTCACATCCTGACTCTCTGATACAGGCGTCCTGATCAAACCTGGGACGTGCCGTGTGTAAGCGTGTGCTCCATGAATTTACCTGATCCCATTCTGCCTGAAGACGGCCATGGAGTCCAGGGCGTCTTTCTCCACCTGGGAGTAGAAGGAGTGCAGGTGCTCAGGGAGCCACTGGCAGCTGTGTAAACCTGGTTCTACTGGAACACGAGTGAACCGAATCCTATGGTCTGACATCACCAGAGCGAAGACATCACGGACTTCTGCACACAGACATACGCAGACGCACAAAAGCACTCAAGTAGACATAGACAGTCACGATGATCAGATGATGCCGCTGGTTCAGGAACAGCCAGAGGAAAGCCCCAGCACACTTGCACACAACCAGAGAAGTTTTCCTCAGTATCCTGGATGTTTGAGATCCTCTAATTTCATCTTAGAGTCTGCAGAGGTCCTGCAGTGTTATCAGCTGTGTGACAAAAAGGGTTTATTTTATGCCAAATGAAAGATAAAAGAGTTGTCCATCAGACTGAGGAGTTGTTAGTTCAACTGGATGACATGGCTTTATGGGAAATGGACATAAGTAGCTTGCAACCTGTCAGAAAAACCCGTCAGAGGGTTCTGGACTGCAAAGAGTAGGCAGAGTAAGACCACATTCTATCTGGTTCCCATTAGAGACTCATAGGCTAGCGTCAAAAAGGCTGTTATTGGGACAAGTGAGCGAATGAACCCAGGATGTGACTAAGTTATAAAAGCAAGTTCGTTTGCTGTCATGATGAACTCACCTGGTAGCACATGAACATGTTGGTGTCCGTCCATATGATCGGGCAGGTGACCTGTTAGTTCCACAAAGCGCTTCACCTGAGCTCTTAACTCCATCTCCACCTGTTGATAAAAATTAGGATGATTTATTAGTTCTGCACGTCTGTCAGTCTGTCTGCACAGACCTGTGGTTGGTGTGCACTTGCTCTTTTTGTGCACCAGTGGTTAGTTTGTTCCAGCAGTGATGGATGAGAACCTGAGGATTGTGCCCACTTGTGGTTGATGTGCACCAGTGACTGGTGTGTACCTGTTTCATGCAGAGCTGACCTCTCTCCAAGGACTGACGAAAGCCCATTTTCCCATGGAAGAAGCCTCTCTGGTCAGTGAGGCTGGAGGACTTCTGGAGGATCTGACACACTGGAGTGCCCTCAGAAAGGTTGGCATGGAGACCAATAGGAATTTTATGTCTGTTATAAATACAGGACAAAAATCCCAAGCATTATTTCAGAATTAAAACTAAAAGCTTTTTTCCATAGAACAGAAATCATTTCTGTTTTATAAGCAGAATCAGACTCTGAATCATTTGTTTGAAAGATAGACATGTATAATAATATGTAATAAGGTTAATCTGCCAATTAAACAGATATAAACATCATAAAGGACGGCGTCAGGTGACTCGACCACCACTGGCTGGGATCATGAAAGACCCTCAGAAGTTTGGGCTGTTTGCACGTTCAGTATCTGTGGTGTTGGGTTTGAGTTTTCCTGCATGAGCCTCTGGAGAAGTTGGATCCGTTGCCCCAGAGTGATAGTACTCTACCTTTTTGCCAGATCAGCAGCCTCTTTGGCTGCTGAAGCGTTCACCAGGAGAGACACATTGGAGATACCTCCTGCCAGAAAGCAGTCAACAATCCCCTGGTTTCTCCGGGAACAATAGCCAAAATCATCGCCGGTGATCACCAGCAACAACCGTGGCTGTGGCATTCTCCCTGTTTCCTGCAGTGGACACAAAGGACACAACTGAATATTTGCGGTTTCTTAACTCCAAAACACAGAATGTCTCTGAGAAAGGAATCAGACACAACAGCCCACGCTGCAGGAGCAAAAACATCTAAGAGCACACCCTGTCCGTCACAGACCACCCTGACCCAAACCCGCAACGAACCACCACTGCATCAGTCTGAGCACGATCAACAACAGAACAGACACACAAAGAGCCTGCAGTGACAGATCTGGCACCTAAAGGACTAACAAACAGAACCGGAACAGGTAACCTTGACAGAACTTGAACCAATGAGTTAGCCCTCAATTATTCAGTATCCACAAAAACTCTCTGAACCGTACTCATAGAAGTGGAACTAATAGAACTAGCACCAGTATAATGGGCTTAATTAACCAGCATCACCATATCCAGCACAGGCAGTTCTCGCAGCAAAAGAACAAGCCCTGACACAACTGGCAAGAATAGAACTAACACTAACAGAACCAGGACAGACAAAGCTGTCAACTAGAGAACCAGAACTTTTAGAACCCTTATCGATAGAACCAGTACATACAGATCCAGCATTGATAAAACCCTCAACCATTGTAAGGAGCCTAACAGAACCAGACAGACCAGCAATTATTGAACTTGTCATAGTTCTATCCTGTGTGTTGCTTTGCTTGGGCTGTCCTCCTGAGACCTTAACAGAACTGGTATTAAGAAACAAGAACTGGCACAGCGGAAACTCCAAAAACCCTGCTACCTGTTGTAGTGACAAGATGGACACAGACGGAACCAGTATGGGTTAGAATTGTCACCATTGGGTTCAGCATGAGTATAACTGAGACAAACAACCGGATCAGACACCTGCTTGTTGTAGAGGGGAGACTGCCTCTACAACAAACAAATCAGGTAAAACCAGTGCCAGTGCAAGTAGAACATCTATGCACTGGCTATCTTCTATCAACCAGACTGTATCTTAGAACTGGACAGAGTGACCCCTCCCCAAGGGGTTCCAAACAGGAAGTACCTGCTGCCTCCTAGAAGCCAAAATCCCATAGACTTTAATAGAGAAACAAACAGCTGTCACTCTGTCATTCTATTGGTCAGAATAACCATTCTTAATCTGATTTTTTTCATGTTCTTGATAATCCTCTTTTTTATCTTATACTTGTTTAAATTATAAACAGACCTATCAGATAAAAGCCTGTAATCTCACATCAAACATTCAAAACTTTTGATTGACAGATTCTGTCAATCAGCGCTGTGTGTGTGTGTGTGTGTGTGTGGGGGGGGGGGGTCCAACGGCTAACACTCTACGCTTAGTCCTGATTGGCTAGAGACGTTCCCATTAAAATGTTGACTCAGACCAACTCAGACCAATCACTGCTTCCTGACAACGTCTGGCTCCAACATGGCGGCATCCGTAACGTGAAAAAATGGCGACTGAAGTGACTTCATTTCATTGGAGCCATTTTCAACGGTTGACGTCACACTGACTCAGTCCAGTTCTAACATACAGTCGATGGATGGGTGCACCTATCTGACAATTAAATGAAAACAATATTTAAATGAAACACAACAATGCACAAACATGAGCTCTAATGAAATCCAAATCATGAAAAAATACTCTCTCTACAGGACAGGAAAATACAGCAACTGTTATACAGATATCTATCATCAGACTGTACACACCGTTACCTTCAAATCTGGCTGTTTAACATGGAGTCAATGGGAAAGTGATCCTGTAAAAGCCATGTATCCAGGTCCATATGTCACATATACAGTCTATGTTCCCTTCTGACACCAGCCTCCTGTGGTTTTTTAAGGTATCAAAACAACTAAAAGCAGAACCTGCCAGATCAGAGCCTGTCTTCAGTCTAAAAGCCCAGGTTCTGGTGGGCTCGGACCAGCTGTTGTGGAGCAGCTCAGAGGAGGAGGAGGCTCTGCAGACTTAGGCTCTTCACCTGCCGCGGATTTAGCAGATTAATTTGGGACAGGGAACAGCTGACCGTTTATCTGGTTCCGGGATTATCCGAACCGGCTCTGTGTTTTCACTGACAGGTAGAGCTCGAATCGACTCCTCCCTCATCATATGTTCCGAAGCCCCGCCCCCTCAAACAAACAGAACTTTTTTCCTTATTGAATCGGCACCCCGGTTCTGTCCAGGTCATGGTATCCGGGGAAGGAGCAGCTGGTTCCCGGTTCTGATCCAAAACAAATCAGAAGAGTTGTCACAGCAGCAGAAGTGAACCCGAGGTTCTGGCCGGTTCTTTGAAAGGTTTAGCCTCAAAGTCGAACCTGCAGAACTTCAGAAGAAACACCAGCAATCCATTTCCGGGCAGAGCCACAACAGATTCAATTGGACCTCGGTGACCTGCTGCACACCTTGATCCACGTGGTTCTGTAGGAGTAACATGTAGGAGTACAGGTCCGTGATGGAGGTCCGCTGTGAACGCGCATCCGCTAGAACTCGTTAGGAAGGGTTCTAAGAGTTCTGATCGAACCTAATGCTGTGAGCAAACATCATCCAGAACTGTCCAGCCGAATCTGTAAACTCGATCGGTCCGGAAGGACGAACAACAACTTACCCATGGAAGCGCGCGCCCCTCCCGGCAGCCGTACGAACCGAACCGAACCGGACCCGGACTGCCGCAAGAGCGGGAAAGGCGCAACAGAACCGGGAAACGCGCCTTACTTCCGACAACAGCGAAGGAGGAACCGAACCGAACACAGGGCGATGGCGCCCTCTGCCGGTAGAGGCGGGAAAAGGTGTTTCGGATATTTAACGGCGTCGAAGTCAAACGCAACATTTAAATAAAGAATCAATAAACGTTAACGTTTCCATCAATCATCTCACTTTCATTTTCCTCCGCTTAGTGGAAACATGTTTTAATCTCAGTGTTTCTGTAAAAAGCACAAGAGGCAAAGTACAGAACATGAGCCCAGCCAGAGGCTTTAAGAAGGAAAAGCAACACTCTGGTCGATGGTTGAACTTCACAGGCTGACGTGTGCCTGCTGAGCACGATCTTCGATTCCACGGTAACAAAAGATAACAGAGGATCGTCATGGTGCAAGGACCCCACCCATTCATTAACTTGACTGACTGAAAACCCACTCAGCTGGAACAAACCGGCACCAGCACATCCCATGGCCGTGTGGTTCACCAAACACGGATCGCTTATGCACCAGAACCGGATCTGACCCGCTTTCAGGTCATAAAAAGGTCAAAGTTTCTGCTCTGTAAAGCATTAACACAAAAACCCGTTCAGACCTGTTCCTCCATGTCCTCCACCGCTGCTTCATCCTGTTCAGGTATAGAGGGCGGAGCCTGCAGCTGCTGTGATAGGCTGAGGGGCGGGGCCACATACAAACACCTTCTCCCTGCAGGTGAGTCTTCACTTCCAGGAGCCAGCAGCAGAGGACTCCTGGAGCAGTTTCCATTGAAAGGTCAACAGTCACAGACAAACAGACTGAGCGGAGTTCTTCCAGTCCTTTATTCAGTAACATGAGTCTAAACCTGCTGATGGACAACCCTGCCCAACACCTTCATCTCAGCGCGGCCTGAGGAGCCCAGGGAGGAGCTTCTGCCGCTGTCAGCTGCTGCTGAGACAACCATCTGAGCATGACAGCTTCAAGAAAGGATAGGTCCAAGGCGTCAATTCAGAAAGTGTCCACCATCCTTCTCTAAAGTATGAAGTCTTGTACCACACTGATAAAACCCACAGCTCTGATGACCTCAGAGGTGGTCAGAGCTGCAGAGGTCAGTCTAGTTATGGTCTTTCATCCACTGCTCGACCCACTGGCTCATCTGCTCGAGGTTCCTCTCCAGGTCCTCTGGACTGTTGCTGGGCAGCTGGTGGACGATGTCCTCGCTGTACGCCTCCATGGCCTCCTCCAAGATGGTCTGGAAGATCTCACACTGCACATTGTCCTGCAGCTTCTTTCCCGTATAACCCCTGAGACAATGAACAGCAACAATTCAGACTCAAACCAACGTCTGCACTGTGACGAGAAGGTCTGAAGGGTGGGGGTGTGGCTCAGGTCCAGGTTACCTGGCTTCCAGGCGGTTGTACAGCTGGGTGTTGTCTGTCCGCAAGACAAAGACGATGTGGAACCAGCGCTCAGGGAACAGGTCACAGCCATGGTAGTCCACAATCACACCCCCCTCTTCCATCTTCTCCTCTAGCTCATCCACAACCTGACAAATGCATCAACATGAACATCTGCCAAAACCAGCAACACCCACCCCAGAAAACCAGACTCACCCTGTCTTCATCCAGGATGGGGCATTGGTAGTCTTCGTCAAAGCCGTCATACAGCTGTCCTGTGAAGAACCTTGTTAGTTTGATTTAGGTACAGAGCATCTTTTGGGAAGGGGGGCGGTTCTGATCTTACCTTCCTGAGCCAGGTCCCCCACGTTCACGTAGGTCAGTCCAGTGCGACTGGAGAGCTCCTTCCCAAGGGTGGTTTTGCCCACACCAGGGGTTCCTGCAGAGACACACCCCATCAGCATCACTCCTCCTCTATGGAGACTTTTGGAGGTCTTTAAAACCTGCTGCTCTGCCGTCTTTACCGCAGTTCTCTGCATGTTTCACAGAAAACTGGGTTTTAGAAAGTCTTCTTAACAGAAACCAAACCACAACCAGGTCACGGATGCTGTGAAAAGTTTCCAGCCTCATCATTTGTTTCCATCTTTTGAAGTATAAATCTGCCTGATCCATCTCCTTTTGCTAAGTAAAAGTACCAGGTCTACTCATGTCACACCAGTTGGGCAAACAGCTCAATTGCCTTCCATGCCTGGTTCCACACCTAAACTATCCTCAGTATTGTGTCATTGATTGTATACGAGAACTGGATAGAGTGACTCCTCGATCTTGGCGTTCCAAACAGGAAGTACTCGCTGGTTCCAAGAAGCCAGAATCCCATAGACTTCTACAGAGACATAAACAGCTATTCCTCAGTCAGTCCTTCTATTGGTCAGAATAAACACCCTTGCTCTAATGCAGATGCATGGCTCAATTGGCTGCAGGCAGGCCTGACACATGGGAATCCAGGGTTTGTTTCCCAGGGGGCACGATGACCTTTGTCTTTGTCTCATCTCTCCAGAGTATAGAGTCCCTGTAGTCTTCCTCTTCTTCAGCATGGGTCCTAGCTAATTCCAGGCCTGCTTTTTTATGCATGGGCTTTAGGAGAGGCTTTCTTTGTGGACGATACCCATGCATGTCACTCCTCTGCCGTGTTCGCCGTATGGCGTGACAGGAAACGGTCACTCCAGTTTGGCTTTCTGCTGCTTTAGCTAACTGCAGTGAACTTGCATGGAGATTTTCTTCAACCTTCTCATCAGAAGACGCTCCTGTCGAGATGTTAACTTCCGTGGACGGCCTGGACGTCTCTGTAAGATGGTTGCACTTCCTTCTTTCTTACATTTTTGGATCACTTTTGCTCCAGTACTTTGAGTGATATGTAAAGCTTTGTTGATCTTCTTGTAACCCTCACCTTTTTGTGTAAAGAAACGATTTCTTTTCTCAGATTTTGTGACATTTCTCTGCCATGAGGATCCATTTCTGCCAGCATGAAAGGGGATGAGCTTTTCTTTGTTCAGTAATGCTCTTTTATAGTCATGATTATCCGGGATATATCATATATCTTATAGAAAATGTTGATTCTGAAAGAACACTAAAGGTTTCCTGAAAAATGTAGTGGGGTGTGGTCATTTATGCTGAGCACTGTACGATGCCACATGTGGGCTAAGTCTGGGTCTCCCGGTGCCGGTCCCCAGCCCGGATAAAATACAGGGTCGTGTCAAGAAGGACAACCGGTGTAAACCTCTCTGCCAAAACACCTGTGCAGTTCAGTGAAAGCTGATTCACTGGGGCGACCCCTGACTGGTTATGCCGAAGGCTGAACAAACCGTTGTCTCTGCTACCTTGATCAAGAAACGTGTTCTTGATCATACTTTTTTCATGATATGTTTTCCATTATTACAAGTTATTCAAGTTATAAACGGACCGATCAGATGCCTCATGAAAGGTATGAGGTCTCACATCCAACGTTCCAAACAGACAGATTCTCCTTAGTCGACTTTCAGGTGGTAGGAGTGTGAACTTCCAATAAGCTCACTCCTGATTGGTGAAGGTGGTTTCCATAGAAACATTGACTCAGACCAACTCGAACCAATCACTGCTTACTGCCAATTTCTACCTCCAACATGGTGTCTGTATCAGAATGAAATGGCAACTAAAATGACTTCATTTGGTTTGAGCTGGAAGGACGTCATTTTCAATGGATGACGTCACGCTCATTTGGTCCAGTTCTCATATACAGTCAATAGTTCAGGCACACCAACACAATCAGTACTACAGCAGGGGGCAGCATTTCCTGCTGTCAGCAGTAAGACATTCAGGCTTGGGTCTGTTACCAAAAAGTGACAACAATTTACATCTACAGTCAGCTCATGGCTTTATTGACCTCGTTTGCTTCAGTTCTATTGCAATAATGAAATCTCAGGTTTTATTTACTTGTCCTGACTATTGCGTGATGTGAGCCAGGGCTACAGCCCATCCACGTTCAACTCATGTGAGCCATGAAGAGTCTGTCGCCTTAATGTGATGATGACGATGATCTGCCAATGCACGCCTCTGTCAAGGTTCTGTTCAGTGATGCTGATCCTCAACTTTAGTCAGCTGACTTGTAAACTCACTGCAGAAGCACCAGCCGGTGCAGGTCTGGGTCAAAGGTCACAGGTGGTCGTGGATGGAGCACGTGACATACACACCAAACCCCCAAAGCCTGGGGCTACTCAGTTCTTCCCAGGGTTTGCCTAAAATCGGTGGTTAACCCCACGGCAGGTAGTTACCTCGGTCACCTGTCAGAGCAGATGTCAGTGGTTCTGGTCTTTAGATGTTCTGATTCTAGTTTTCTCCCGAACTGGACCACGCGGTCCTAATTTAAGAGACTGATGCAGCACCCACTGACCCCACGGCTGACAGGACCGGTGTCACACTTGAACCAAACTCAACAGAAACTGGGGCTGCAGAGCCAGTTCGGAACCAGAGTCTGGACTTACCCGTCAGCAGAATGTTTGGCCGCTTCGTCATCCTGTCCGCGTGTCACGATGAGGACAAAGCCCACCCGAAAAACACCACGGCTTTTCCCAGTCTCACGTGGTTTCGTTATAGAAATAATCCCAAACAAAAACGGAGTTCTGCTTAGATGATTCAGGACGCAGCCAACACACACGAGGAGGGCGGAAAAAGCCGCGTGCCTCTCGCTTCTGCCTTTGATTGGCTGTCAACAGTCACCGGGGGGTGTTCTACTGCCCCCTGGTGGGCGGAGTTCAGAATGACACCGTGTGAGATGACAGCGTTCAGTGTTTTTTCAAACTAATGTTTCTGCTGAAAGAAACCCTTTCTGCCAGGTTCTGTTTGGGAGAACATATGCAAATGTATGGTCTTGTCTTTTTCATGATTTTTTTGTGTTTTCTATGAGGTTCCGTTGCAAAGACTGGTTCTGTTTGTGTGATCTTCTGTTTGTCTCTGGTTCTGTTTTACATGAGGTTCTGTAAAACTACGGTTCCCTTTGTGTGAGTTTTAGTTTGGTGAGGGTCTGTTGAGGTAAGTTCCGAACATTTATAGGTCTCAGTGTTTATCGATCTATTTATGTGATGTTCTAATCGTATGAGATTCTGTTTGTAGGAGGTTGTTTCCTCTTTGGTTCTGTTTGTTGAGGTTCTAGTAACATGAGGTTCTATTGTTTAAGCATTCGATAGTGTAATGCTCTCCCCGAATGAGGTTCTAGTTTGTTTGTTCATGCGTGGTTTTCTTTTCCATTGGTTTCAGAATTTCTATGGCTCTGTTTGAATGAGGTTGTGTCTGTTTGAGGTGCAACAAGAATTATGTTCAGTTTAAGAATCAGCTACGCCTTGGTTCTGTTAGAGTGGAGAAACAAGGTCTTTCAGCAGCTCAGCGAGGTGCAGTTCGGTCACCTGGTAGTGGAACTGAACTGGGGTAAAACGTGTCTTCATTTACATGGAAAGTTTGACTTGTTATCACGAGAGTCGATCAAAAACAGCTTGCATCTGAAATTCTCCAGGGGTCAGTTAAAGGAGTGGGATATGTGTGTGTTAGTTTGCACACTGGGGAACGGAGCTGTGGAGGCTCGGCGTGGACACGTGACTTGGTGTTTGCCGCCAGCTGCTGCTCTGCGTCACTTTTACATTAGAAACTGACGATTTACGGCAGCTTCCTGTGTACGATTCAAAGGGGTAGAGCCAGAGTTTTAAACAGAACCGAACAAGTCCTGCCCCGCAGGTGTTTTCCAACAAAGCAAAGCGAACCTTGTCCAGAAGATAGAGCAGAGGCAGCGGGCCGAACCGGTCCGGGTTTGGTGAAGAGTTTCTGATTAAAACCAATGCTTTGTGCGCGTGCGTATTTGCAGTAGCGCTCTGTGCCTGCCTAACGCTGAGTCCGGTCCGGGTTGGACCGGCACAGGAACGCAATATGAACCTTCCTCCTGAGGGATCCAGAACCGCCGCGAACTCGGTGAGTTCACCTGTGTGACGTCATGAATAACAACAGAATAGTTTTGAACTGCGCAGAATCCGATTGGTTTCTTCCAGCAGTTGATACGACAGTCGTCTTTGTACTCTCTAAAAGGTTTGATCAGTTTTTAACGAGAAGTCTTGAATTGTAACCACTAAAATATCAATTATAGTAACAGCGGGACACATCGGATCTCCATCACCTCCCTCTGGGAGCGTGGGCAGTGATGTCGTCATCACAGAGGGAGTCCAGGACCTCCTCCTGCTCCCCAGAACCTGGTTTAGGACTTGAGATCAGTTAGCTCTGGAAGCTGCAGATGAGTGGAGCCCGTCGCTGGTAGTTTGGGTTGAGTTTCGGGTGAATCTTGATCCGATCTCTACATTGAATTTGCAAACTTGATTGATAAGATATTTGAGTTATTTTCTTTAAAGTAATGTCTTGTTTGTTTTCAGACTAAAAACAGTTTTTAGTGAGTTTTTAATGAAAGATTCCTTCATTCTATTCATGAAAGTTTCACCTTTGATCACTAGTTTTATGTTTTCAATCAAATATAGTTTTGGATGAAAACTTGCCTATAAAATTATGTTTTAACAATTAGAGTTGAATTTTTCTTTCAATCATGTCATGAACGTGTGCATTATTATTATTATTTTTTAGTGTGTTATTTGGCAGTGAACCCCAGCCTTGGTGGTGTTCTGTGCAGGAAGTTGACCCCTGGTCCTTGTGGTTCTTCACAGGTGAAGCGTTGGGTGGACCCGTCCTTCAGTGAGCTGTCAGGAGGAAACTTGGATTCGTTTCTCTGGTCCAAAGCTGACACGAAGAGGCCTAGGAAGAGGAAAGGGGGACCCGTCAACTCTCAGCGGTTAAAGTCTGGTCAAGGGGGGCAGGATGAGTCGTGGGTGGACAGACATTCGCCGCAGTCACAGGTGAGCTTTGTCTGTGTGCACTCCTGAGCGTCATCTCATCAACCTGCTGGGAGGAGCTGAGCGTCTGCAGGGGGAGTGGTCATGCAGCTGTTGAAGACACGCTCTGGTAGCAGGCGTTTGGTGCTTTTCCTTGTGCTGCACAGATGCAGCACAACGAAAAGCACAGAAAGCATTCATAGTTTCCTTGTGCGGTGGGGACCAGCAGGCCTTACTGAGGACTCACTCTGTGTTTGTGCAGGCAGAACTGGTTGTCCACAAGAAGAAGGTGGAAGAAGTGCAAACCTGGATGAACACTCACAGGTCAAAGGTTAGTTCTGGTCAGACTTGTACAGGAGTTGGTTTAACAAGTCAGAATGAATAGCGTTTTTTTTGGGTTCTGACCCAACTTTTAGCAATGAACAATTGAACACAGCTGCACAATTACAATGATGTACTGTTATACATTGTATAAAAAAGCACTGGTGCTGGAACCAGAACAGAAAAAACTTAGATTCAGAGAGAACCTGGTCCAATGAGACTGATCTTCACTGAACCAGGTCCTCCAGCAACATACGGCTCCTGTGAGGCTGGAGAGAGTGAGGTCCAACCCTGTCGGGATCTTTTGCAGGGTGGCATTCTCGTTCTGACTGGACCGTCTGGCTGTGGGAAGACCGCCACAGTCCAGGTTCTGTGTCAGGAGCTGGGTTTTAAAATTCAGGAGTGGACCAACCCTTCAAATGTGGAACCTTACAGCAGCTGGCAGAACGGTAAGGTTCTCCTGCAGTACCAGACTAAACACAGAGGAGAACACATGAATGCAATCATGTGATTCTACAGAGAGTAGCCCTGCAAGGGGTCAAATCAGGATCCGTTTAGAGTGAACGGAAAACCAGATGTTAAATTTAAACCAAAAAAAATGTGAATAAGAAAAATATTTATATTTTAAACTTTAAAAAAATATGTAAAAAAATCTTTAAACTTGAATGAATAAAAAGTATAAACCTAAAACTGTTACCAAATGTAAATTAATGTTTATTTGTAACAGCTGCAGTTCTGTATTGTCAATTTTTCTTTGTCTTCCTCTTTGATTTTGCTTTGATTTACAGTTTCAATATGCAATAGTTATCCGTATTGAGTCTAATTTCATGTGGGGGTGGGGCTTTAATCCCATTGGTTATTGGGGTTATGATTGACATTGGGCGACAGAGGTTATGGTGACTTCATTTCCACCCTAAAACAGTTGTATCTGTTCGGTTCTGTTGTTGTCACCGCGAGTGTCATCCCTCCACGGTTGTAATGGATATGACGTCACCATAATTCCTTTCACCCAATGTCAGTCATGTTCCAGTAGCCAATAAGCTTAAAACTCCACCCCCACTTAAAATTAGGATCAACTGTAAAAACAGAAAGTCTGAATTAAAACTGTATACTGAGGACTGAAAGTGAAGGAGAGAAACGAAAAGACAAAAGTTGAAAATAGCAGCTGTTGCTAAAACACATGGTAACAGTTAAAGATTTATATATATTAGAACTCAAATTTTAATATAACTACTTTTTTTTAGATTTTTAATGTTTCCTTTTAAAAATGTTTACCTTTCAAGTTTAAAACTTTATTTTTTTAAATTTGCCATCTAGTTTTTCATTCATTTCAAGCTGATCCTGATGTGACCCCACAGCCTTCATCCAATCAGAACTCGGCCATATTCAGAGCTTTCAGTCCGTTTGATCTTCCTGTTCATTTCAGGGCTGAAATGCAGCCAGAGTGACTGTTGTGTGCTACAGCTGTGCTAAAACATGTCTGGAACATCCTTTCACGGGGAGTCAACCCTGTAACACAGTTTGACCACAACAAAACTGGTATATCAAAAATTAGAACTTCCAAAACATTTTATCACAACAGCAGATCCGCTGTTCCCATTTCCTTCTGTTTCAACCGCATTTGCATCTTGAACTGCTGTCGTCTGTCAAATGTTAAGTTGTTTCCGAGTAGCCCAAATGTGATACTGAATAATGAATATACTGTAATAGTATTTTCGTTATTTTTGATTTGATTTGATTTGAAATGGTTTATTTCAAGCAGACAAGATATACAAGACATGTGTAACACAATCAGCACCCACAAAGATTTGCAAATGTAGTCATGTCAAACATAGAATAACTAGACATCAGAAAATTGACTGCTTGAAAGGGAGTGGGAGGAAGTGAATTTATCTAATCCCACCCCAACTCGACCATACCATTTACTTTACATTAGATATCAACCGGTTCATAACTAATAATCAGGTACTTATACTTATACTGTACTGTACTGTACTGACAGGAATACAGGTAATTAAACATCCTTGAGTAACAATAAGTCATACTGCTTTGCATGTAAGTAGAACACTAATTTAGACTTGATTGGAGCTTATGCAAAAATAATAATAATAGAGAATAATGTTAAAAAAAATAACATTTTTTTTCTTTTTAAGAATAGTTTCATCATAATACAAATCAGTGATGTGAATAAATCAAAAAATGATAACAAAAACAATAATAGTAATTAAAGAAAAAAGTAAAGAATAAACAAAGACAAAACAAAAAGATCAAAATCATTAAATATCAAGTAGATGCTGGCTATCTTCATCAGACAAGTCATTTCTTCAGATCAAGTATAGAAAGAGGCAACAATAAATCATGTTTCTGAAAGATCATTTACTTTACTCAGATGTAGAAAATCAATAAGTGTAGGTTGTTTTATTAGTTGATCCTTTGACATTAATCACATTTCAGAGAACTATGTCAAGTGATTTAATTCATGCCATCAGCCAAGACGGTATTCCTGCGTTCTGCTCCTGATTAGCAGCTGTCCTTCAGGTTAGAACAGAGTTTATAGAGTTCTCCTCGTTGTTATGACTGCAGACTTTGTGTTGTTTGCAGGGCAGAAATCACTGCTGAAAATTAGGTCAAAGTTGATCTACGAGTTAGTGGTAAATCCCGGGCGCCATATTTTCTTGAAATCAGACGTCCGTGACCACACACTTCTCAAAGTCTTTCATGTTGGTGATGACCACAGCCGTGGTCAATTCAGATGGACCGAGTGGTTTAACATAGATCCTAGAATTCAGCACCCATGTGCTCTGGATCTGTTTTTTTTTCGCTTCAGTAGTCGGGCGTGCTTAGCCAACAATGCGTTATGTTTCGATAAACGATGATTATTGTAAACCTCCAACCCTTTTAGCAGTTTTCTTTGCTTCATCAGAGCAATTTTGTGCTTTTGATTCACAAACCTGATGAGGATCGCTGGTTTATCTGACTCCTTTCTCCTGGGAAGCGGGTGGCAGATTTCGATATTATCCAAATTCAAGTAAATTCCTTTGAAAGTGAGGAATGATGCGACTTGAGCTTCAACAGTTTCGGCTGTTTTCATTGCGGCTCCGCTAGCATCCGTGCTCCAGACTTGGCTTTTGGTTTGAGTTGAAATCCCGTAAGAATTATGTTATTCATTCTTAGTTGTTGATCCGCGTCGTTCTGTCTTCTATCCATGAGGTCAAGCCGATTATCCTACTGTTCATTTCGTACTTTTCTTGTCGGAATTCCTGCACGAGTGCCAGCAGAGGTGTTAGCTTGGATTCCATTGCCAGCAATGGAGTTAGCTTGGCTTGGATGTCCGCTTGTTTGGCTTGGATATCTGCCAATATAGCTTTAAGTTCTGCCAGTTCAGCTTTAGGTGCCATGTTCAGCTCTCTCTGTAGCAGAATATCTGCTATTTAATAGAAAGAATATATAAAAAACGTCAGGAATCGAGAGCCGAAGAAAGCATCGTGTGCAGTCGTGACCCGGAAACGAAAATGAATGCAAACAGCAGTTTTCACCAATAATTTAAACTTGTGATGGTATCAAACATTCCTATCTTCCCATGGAGAAATCCAAGGACATAAAGTATAGTAACAATGGGTGGACCTTGCTCACCCTTCATCTTTGTCCTCATCAGCAGACTGGAGGATTGATGGACTCACTTACAGCTCCCAGGTGACGCAGTTCCAAGAGTTCCTCCTTCGAGCCTACAAGTACAGCTGTTTGAGCATGGCGGGAGATGGAGGAGCTGCAGACAAAAAGCTCATTCTGGTGGAGGTATGCTCAGTTGCTGCTGGTTTTATGGCTTTTCATACCACAAACAGATGTTAGACCTGTGATTCAGAGCATTTTCTGTGAAAATACTCTGATGACATTTATGCAGATGACTGGATTTTAGCATTGTGCATGTGTTTTAGTGTCAAATGTCATATGAGTGAAGCCAGCTTTTCACCTTATTTAGAATCAAGAAGTTATGAAAGAGTAAAAGAGGGAGAACTTGCAGTAAGCCTTTTGTGAGGTGTCAGATCCCTGCCCTTCGTTCTTGCCCATCATACTTGTGTGCGTTATGTGTGTAGTGGGGCTCCAGGCTTCTCACACTTGTTTGTGTCCTCAGGATTTTCCCAACCAGTTCTACCGGCAGCCCAGCAGTCTGCACGAGCTCCTGAGGTAAGACCTCTGAGCTGCCTCTGCTCCATCAGGAACCCTCATCACGAAGTGTGATGGCTTGTAGGCTTTATACCAGAACTGTTTGTTCCTGAAGCTCCAGCCCCACTGAATGCAGCTATGCAGCGGTGCACTGCTGCTTCTCTGGTGTCTCTATAGGCATCGTCTTCATAGAAAAAGCTGCAGTTAAAAACAAGTCTAACACTCAGAAAGAGCACCGTCAGTGAAATATTTCTGCTGGAAAACTGCATTGCATCACCAGATGCAAATACACAAAATAATGATGTAACATATTATAAAACAGTTGGCATGAGTTAGTTTAATTCATGAAAATGTGAATTTGTGTTGTCATACAGAACAGAGTTCTACTCTATCCTGTTAATTTAATGTCTTTGACTATTGCAGTGGATTAGATAAATAAAAAAAAATCTGAATGTTGTTTGATGAATTTGAAAGTGTAATAATGATCAGAGCTCAAAAGTGAAAAGTGCTCTTACTTCCTGTTGGTCAGCATAGATACTCCATACATCAATTTCTGGATTGCAACTCCCAGGAAAAATGGAACCCAAGTGGATCAGTTCTTGTCTGCTTCTGAACCAAAATCTGAAATGATGCTTTCAGGAATTACAGTCATGACTGGCTGAAAAGGACAGCTGCTGTTTCCCCGCCCTCTTCTCCTGAACCTTTACATGTGTCTGCAGGCGCTTTGTGAAGGTTGCTCGCTGCCCCCTGGTGTTCGTCGTGTCAGAGTCAGTAAGTGGAGACGGCAGCGTACGCTCACTTTTCCCCAGGACGATCCAGGAGGAGCTTCACATCAACTGCATCAGGTTTAAACCACAAATAAGAGACTGCAGACGTTTACCTCACTGCTGCTGTGCAGGCAGACAGATCTGCAGAGAGACTGACAAATGGACACTGCAGGCACCACACGGATGCCACAAACAAGACTTGTAGATATGTGATCTGTTTGAATTAGCACTGAGGCACTTCTTTCTTTTTTCTGTTGATCATTATTATAAATTGAAGAGATGCAAATCAGTGAAGGGAGGAGCTTACCACATCCAGACTGGTTTCTTTTTGAAATTGACAGTGATAAATTGATGATAAATATTTGATTAGACCAACATGCCATGCTTCATTCCCTTACAGTAAAGAGATCTCACTAGGAATGTCGTTTAAGCAGCCGCTGCAGTGTAAACTGGCCTAACAGTCAATGGTAGGAAAGCTGAGGACAAAATGGATGTTTTTGGTCCATCTCCTTTTCTGTCTAAGTCTTTGACACAAGTTAAATCTCTGATTTAGTAACGAGAGCTAAATGTTTTTTTTTGTGTTAAGCTTGAGGGTAAAATGTCAAATTTCCTGGGTAATTTGTTATGAATATAGAAATTGGTACTAAAAACATCAGGTTTCAGGGTTCGTCTGATTTCTTTTGTTTTTCTATGTTGGTTTCTTGTTTCTTATCAGTTCATATTTCATTTTCATGACGCATCTGTTTTCCAAACAGTGTTGAAGACAGATATTCATACCTCATACCTCAGCAGTAAATTTCTCCCTCTGTTCAGAGTTTTGTGGAAATTATTATTCTAAAACAGATATATGTGGTAAAACGGGGGCTTTTTCTCAACTCTTTTCAGTTCTTGGACATGAAGTGTTACAACACAGCGTTCTTCTCATGTTTACTCTATGTTTTGTTTCAATCATTACTGAGTCAGAGGAAAAAGAGAAGGTTTGATAGACAGGAACACAGTGATCCAGTGTGAATATCAGAATATCAAGCATGAGAGGATGCTGGTTTTGCGCAGCCAGTGAAGAACTGCTGAGATTCTGATGGATCTGTAGCAGCAGAATGGACCCAGAAGATGTGGAATTACTGACTGTTTGCTCGTTTTCCTGCAGCTTTAACCCTGTGGCTCCCACCTCGATGATGAAGGTCTTGGGTAACATTTCAGCCCAAGAGGCGGTTAAGGTGAGCCATTTGTGAGTGCTGAACCGCTTTGAGGGCAGCTCATCTTCATCCTTTCATCTGCTTGTTCCTCGGAGCAGAACGGCGGCAGGACGAGCGTCCCGGACCAGGCAGAGCTAGAGGCTCTGTGCTCAGGGAGCGCTGGTGACATCCGCAGTGCCATCAACAGTCTGCAGTTCTTATGTCTGCTAGGTGACGGCAACCACAAGCACACGTGACAAACAGAGGAAGACCTTCCTTCTGGACTAAAGTCATTTCTATAACCTTTTAGGCTCGTCTGTGAACTCAAGTGTGTCCAAAGCCAAGAAAGACAGACCTGCATCAGGTAGAAGAGGAGCGTCCAGAAGCAACCAGAAGACGAAGAAGACAAAGACTGTGAAGGCTCAGGAAGAGGAGCGAGCCATTGGAGGGAAAGATGCAGCTCTGTTCCTGTTCAGAGCTTTGGGAAAAATCCTGCACTGCAAACGTGAGTCCAGATCTGCTTCAGCCTGGTTCTGTACTACCGCTGTGGGTTCAGCTCTGCTGGGCTAAAACGTAAACCTTCTGGTAAAAAAAGAAATAATGTCAGAAACTAACTTAATGACATTTTCCTGGAAAAAGCATTTGTTTGTCCAGAGCTTTTCAAGCTATCATCCAGCTGCTCTTGTTTGAATTCCCATTACAACAAGCAGAACTTTAGCAGACGTCTGTTTGCTGTTGAGCAGAGGTCTGAGGAGACAACATTAACGTCTCCTCCCACCATAGCTTTAACTGTGTGGTTCCCGTAAAGAGAACTCTGAAGGGTCTGAGCAGAGGCTCAGACCTCCATGTACATCAAACCTGCAGAATGTAAAACTCAGCACCAGCGTCAGCTGAACAGCTGAAGCATCCTGGCCTCATCTTTCATTTACAACTGTTAACCGTTTTGATATCATTCACAGGAGGCAGTCACGAGGCGGTTCCGAGTCCTGCCTTACCGCCTCATCTACTGCATCACTTCAGAGAAGATCTGCTTGTGGACCCAGAGGTAACATGGCGATAAAGATGCTGACTGAGTTAACATTGTTGCTATGGCGATGATGACATTGATGATCATCATGGTGGTTACAGTCATGTCGACTACAAATATGATCCCAGAGTCAACAAACATTCTCTTTTGAGATTGTTGACGTTGTTGATGTTTGAAATGAAGCTTACAATCATGATGTTGACAATAATAAAATCATTTTGACGACCTCGCTGGTTATGGGAAGAAATATGATACAGATGGTGATGAAAGTGACATTTTTGGACTTAACAATGATGTCAGCAATCACACTGCTGCCAATGACATTGAAAATGTTTGATGGTGGTGGCGCTGGTGCTGTGGTGGTGGTAGTATTATGTCGTGGTGGTGACAGTGGTAGTAATGCTGATGATTTTCATGCAGGTTCCCAGCTGGTCTTTTTGCTGTTTCAGGTGGTTGTTGAACGCTCACACGTATCTGCTGAGATGTTCAACCTTTACCTGCATCAAAACTACCTGGACTTCTTCTCTGAGGTGGAGGACGTGGAGAGGGCCAGCGAGTACCTGTCTGATGCCGATCTGCTTACTGCTGATTGGACGGTCAGTCTTTAACGTCAGGTCTCTACAGTCTGATTGTGGAGCTCCTACAGTTTTGGGTTTTGCCTGCAGAACCGTATCATCTTGAGGGATTACAGTTCTTCTGTGGCCGTCAGGGGGATCCTGCACTCCCACTCCCACCAAGTCTCTGTGGGATTTAGACCTCTTCACAAGCCTGACTGGCTACGGGTCAGCACCAAGGTGAGCCAGGCCAGCTGCAGGGTTTAGATGCTTAACACGGACATTGAACTCCATCTAGGCTTTTTAATCCTGCATTGTTGTGGTAAGGAGTCAGACTCTTCACTAGAACATCCTGCGGGTTCTATTTGGTCCTCGGGTCTGCTCTCAGATGTAAAACTGTTCTGTTCCCAAACTCTGTTGAGCCTGATGTTGACATCCCCAACATTCAGTTTCTGTTCGTTTCCATGTTGTGGTGGTTTCTGGAGAGAAGAGATCTTTCTGGTCAAACAAGTGTGACAGAACAGTGATGAAGCTCCTGCTGTTTCTTGCAGCATCGTGAAAGCTGCCTGACAGCTCGCCATCTCTTCAGAGACTTCTGTGTTCCTGCAGTCTGCCTGCAGGTGGAGCTGCTGCCTTACCTGGCGAAGCTTACCAACCCCATGAGGAACCACAGTAAGAGCACACAGACTCTCCAGGTCCAGTGTCTGCTGAAGCAGCTCCATGTGATCCAGCTCATCTGGACAGAGTTCATTCTGCTGCTTTGTCATTAATCACTGAGAACCTCAGTCACCTTGATTGATGGTTCTGTTCTGGAACCTTCGAAGTTCAACATTTGAACAATCAAAGCAGCTGGATGAGCATCCTCAGAGACAGCTGAGTCCATTCAGAGGTGGATCTGTCATGGAGAGCCCCTTCTGAGCTTCACCTGCTCCTTCAGTGGGTTTGAACTAAAACATGGCCTTCATCACCTCAGTAAAAAACTCTTCATCTGTCTCTCAGCACAGATCACCTTCATCCAGGAAGTGGGTCAGATGTCACTGAGGAAACACCCTTCCAGGTACAACACCCGACCTTTTCCCTCACTGGTCTTCTCCAGAACCTGCAGCATGATGGTCAACCAGCACTTGGGATGTTCTGAGAAACAGGCCCTGGAATCTGAGGAGCAGGGAGGGCGGAGCCTAAGCACACTTAACATAGATGAAGCAGAAAGTTTCAGCTGTTTCTGCAGCAACAGGAGTTGCCTGTCAGCATCCTCCACATATCCACTTCTCTGTTCTGCACCTACGAAGAACCTCCGCCCACATGAACCTGAACTGTTTTAGATGTTCATTGACTTGTGGTTGAACCATCACCAGAGGACTTGCTGACCTCCTGCTGGTGGAATTATGGTTCTTCTCTGAGCTCCTTTGTGCAGAGTCTGATGTATTTTTTCCTCTTTGTCTCTGGTTTGTGTGCAGACTGAAGTTGGAGGCACTGACAGATAAAGAGACTGCCCCAAAGGAGGAAGAAGAGAAAGAAGACGAGGGTCTGGAAGAAGATCAGGACCAAACTGAGGAGGCTCTGACAGCCAGTCAGCCCAAACCAACCACGAGCCGAGCTCTTCTGGAGGACGAGGATGTGACAATAGAAGAGTACTCTAGTGACTGATTGTGGAGGACTGGCCACGAGTGAGAACACTGATGAGTGTTCAACAGCTGGAGTGTAGCAGTTGTGCTGGCCCTGTGCAGCTGCTCTGTCAAGATTGAATTCGGCCCGACTCACTTCAATCACGTCAAGTATGGAGAACACCTGATGGAAATGTTCTCTGCTTTGTGATGTGATGTTCTTTTGCAGGTTTCTTCAGAGGCTCCACAAGGTTTCAGCTCAGTAGTTCACCACATTGGTGTCTAGCCTGTGTTTCCTGAGAAAACGGATGCTTCCCTGACATGTTTGTTCAGAACGTTAATTAAAATGTTAAACGTCTCATTTGGTTAACTCCTGCTCAGAAGTCCATTTATCTGTGGAACACAAGACAGCCCCAGACCTTTTACTCAGTCACCCTGTCCAACTCATCAGATGGAGTGATCTGAGAGAAATCTCTGGAGTTTTTAGAGTGAATCCATCCAGAAGGTTGAGGAAAGAAGCTGCAGTGCCTTCTTTGTCTTCTCCTGGAAGCTCTAGAGCTCTCCAGTAAGGACGGAGACAGTAAATCAGGACCAAGAGGGGGTCCTATTTATAGATGGGCAAAAAAGTGGAAGTTGTATCACTTGAGTTTGGTCTGCAATGTTTAACACAGAAACACTTCAACTGGGAGAGACAGAATGTAAATAAAAAAGAATCCATTAAATCACATTGTTTGATTTTAAAGAATTTGTATAATGAAGCAGAAAGTACAAATTTAGTCAAAAACAAAAGCTTAACTCAATGCTTTAAAATGTAACCCTGTTTGGTAATGACAGAGGTCAAAGGTTACCTCTAGGTCTTCTGCGGGTTTGTATTGTAGATGGTTGGTAGATCTTGGTCCATTATTCCATGCAGATCTTCTCTAAAGCTGAGACAGACTCTCAACTCCCTCCACAGGTTCTCTAATGGATTGAGGTCCAGAGACTAGCTAGATCACACAGAAACCTTGAAATGTTGCATATGTATCCACTCTTTGGTTGTTCAGTTTATCTCTTCTCTTCAAGCTGCTTTCTTATAATAGATTAGTTCTTCCTAGTCTTGTTCAGGTTTACAATCGTGTCCCTGGTGTCCTTTGACAACTCTTTGGTCTTCTTTATGGTGGAGAGCTTGCAGTCTGACTGTTTAAGGGTTTGGACAGGTGTCTTTTATACAGAAAACCATTTCAAACAGATGGCTTTCATACAGGAAACCAGTGGAGGATAGAGCAGCTTCTCAAAGAAGTAACAGGTCTGTGAGGAACAGAATTCTTGTTTGTTGATTTGCTGTGTAAGTGGGATGACTTTGCAGAATCAGTGAGTGCCAAATGCTTGTTTTGCCTCACTGCATGTTTGAGAAGTCTGACAATCTACAAGTCCTAAAGATTGAGATTTCCTGCATCAATCCACTGCATACAAGGAAAACAGGATGATATCCAATTCATCCATAATTTATAGCTCACATTCAAAGATTAAACAAGTAAACAAAACTGTAAAGCATGAAGTGAAGCAAAAGCATTAAACATTTCTAAAATATCAGTGATTCATGTGAAAAACATGACGACACATCATAATATCACAGTAAAATATTGAAAATGTAACACAAATGAGCTGAAACTTTCAAAACTTGTAAAAAAAAAAACGGTTTCATCTTAATTTTGGTAATTTAACCTATTTCAGATTCCCCTTAGAAGGAAGTCTATTTAAATGTATTACTAGTATACAATTCTATATTTTTTACATACTATATAGTAAACTTAAAATGTTCCTATTGGTCTAAAGAAGTACTCAGTTTGTATACTTACAATACACATACAGGGTCTATAGTATACTTGCTATACGTCTATTCAAGTATACTTGATAAAATAACCTTGAAGTGTGCTTCCACCCTGTCATCAGTGCAGCAGAAATTCAGTTCTTCATGGAGAAACATTAAGGACACCATGCAGACATGATTGTTGACAACTTTGAGCTCCATCTGTGCTTCTGCTTCTCCTGCTGGACCTCCTTCCTCTCCATGATTTATTAAGCGTGTATGCAGAGACACCAGTAACTGAGACAGCTGCCTAAATATTTGATGAAGGATCCAGTATCATCAGATGATGCAGCTTCTCTGTTCATCATTGGAAGGTGTTTTTATCCGTCATC
Organism: Oryzias celebensis; assembly: GCA_014656515.1. Classification (NCBI taxonomy): domain Eukaryota; kingdom Metazoa; phylum Chordata; class Actinopteri; order Beloniformes; family Adrianichthyidae; genus Oryzias; species Oryzias celebensis. The sequence goes on along the minus strand of BNCR01000009.1, from coordinate 4,900,295 downwards.
GTAGGAAACAAATCAATGCTGCAGGAATCCTTTAAAACAGCAGCTTGAATGACATTTCTTGGGGAAGATCTCATCAAGCAGCAGCTGTTCAAGACCGCCATGACGAGTCGGTTCTGATTCCATCACAGATCCTCTGTCACCTGAGGAGCACAGCTGTGTGTGGTGACGCGGCAGCTCTGAACACCTGTCACTCTGCTGCTTCTGCCGCTGAGCTGAACCGACTCTGCCTTAACCCACACCATGGAGAACTTCTGGATGTACCAGGTGGAAAAGTTGGAGGAGGAACAAGCTAAGCAGAGGCAGGACACTGATCCACGGGATCAGAATGAGGTGGGTTTGATAGGAGCTTGAGTTTGGAGATGCTGTGTTGTGGTAATTCATAGGAGGCTGCAGCAGCTTGGTACGGGTGGATAAAAGCTTCAAAATATGACAGCTTTGTTTTTGAGTAATAAAACAATCATTTAAAACAGATTTTACTGTAAACGTACTTAGTAAAAATCAGTTTGATGTTTTATCATTGATGGATCCAAATGTTTTATAGTTTATCTAATATGTTGAATGTCTCATCAAACAACCAGACATGAGAAATAATTCATTAGATACATTTATGTTCCTAAATATTGTCTTAAATATGGTTTATATATTGGTTATTTGAAATCATGTTTTGAATTTCTGATGGTTTCTCTTTCATCATAGAATAAGTTCAACTGTGAAACTAACATGTCAAAGTTTGTGGGTGGAGCTTATGTTAATCTTAGGAAGATTTTCCAGTTTAAATTAGTTAACGTTGTAATCAGTTAATTATTTCATAATGTAACAGTGTTTGGCAGTGGAGCCTCCATCAGTGTGTGTATGGATGAATGGGACTGTGACTGTAAAGCGCTTTGGGCCTTCAATGAGGGTAGAAAAGCAGCACACAATATATACGCCATTTACCACAAACTAGGGATTTTGTTATTATAGTGTTCCTGTTTTTTTTTTTCTTTCTTTATTATTTTTCTTCTGTACGTTATTCGAAGACCCATAACTATTTAGCTCTTTCATCTACTCAGCTCATTCAGCTATCAAAATATTCAGCTCTTTTCTGAGATCACTGCTCGAAAGTTTCAGCTACATAACCCTTCAACTTTTTAAACTATGCAACTAACTACCACTTTTTTAACCCCAATGAAAATGGCTTACGGAATCTTCAAATCCCCTTTTTTCAGCTAAAAACTTTGCCTTGTACAAAACAATAGAACTCAAGTAAATTTTCAGCTACAGAAACCTTTCAACTTTTTAACTATTCAGCAGACTTTGGGCTCTTAAACTTGCATTTTCTTTTGAAAACTCCTTACGGTTTTTGAGAAATCGCAGGTCAAAGTAGACATGTCCTTTTTGAGTGAGTTTCAGTTTTGAATGAAAGTCTATGGCAACTGACGAGCAGTTGGTCTGAGCCAGGAGCATGAAAAAGGGGAAAACCCCTCCCTGTGCTTCTGCCAAGGTGCCGTTGCTATGTCGAATGGAACTCTAGTGTCGGTTTGCCTTAGGCAGGGCAGAGAAAAAAGGGGGGAGCAGCCCCCAGTGACAGAACTCGCGTCGGTTGCCCTCAGTCAGTATAGTAAAACACATAGAAACAGAGTGGGCAATAGGATTCTGCAGCTTTCTACCAGCCCTTTACCTGCTGAGAGGCTGTGTTTTCATAAAAATGATTTGAACACAGATCAAGCAGCTTTCAGAGCTCAATGTGGCACCTGGAATGAGAAACCACTTTTTGCTGTGTATTTTGACTCCAGTACAGATCCACCTAATTACACGTCTGAACAAAATGTACTTTGAATGAGTTTCTTGAATAAACTACCAAAAAGCTTATTGTAGCATCTTTCTAGCTTTCTGGGGAAATTTATAAACTTTGAACTACTTTGTTAGTTTGCTGTTATATTATCATTATGCAAGCTCATTTAGCTAATTTTACATCAACTAATTTTGTATGTAGCTAATATTTTAGCATGATGCAAGCTGTTTTGGCTAAATTAGCCGTTTTCTGTTATTTCAGCTAATTTGGAGTCTAGCTAATATTTTAGCATTATGCTAGCTCTTTTGTGTAATTTTGCCAGTTATTTCAGCTAATTTAGAGTTTAGCTAATATTTTAACAGTAAGTTAACTGTTTTGGATAAATTAGAAATTTTTCCAGTTATTTCAGTTTATTTAGAGTTTAGCTATTATTTTGGCATTATGCTTGCTGTTTTGGCTAACTTAGACATTTTCTGTTATTTCAGCTAATTTGGAGTATACCAATAATTATAGCATTATGCTAGCTGTTTTGGCTGACTTAAAAATTTTCCAATTATTTCAGTTAATTTAGAGTTTAGCATATATTTTTGTATTATCTTCACTGTTTTAGCTAAATTTGACAGTTTGCCAGTGTCTTTGGCTAATTTGACATTTAGATACAATTTTTTGCAAACTTTCAGCATCAGCGTTCTCTGGTATCAGTTTCAGTGTTTTCAGCTATCAGCACTTGCATCTTCAGCGGTCAGTTCATAGCATTCACACTTGCATTATCGAAGGTAATGCTACATATCTATTTTACATGAATGGTTTTCTTATTTGGTCTCAATTTTAATGAAATGTGTAAAAGTTCCCTTTAACATTACTAATAATGAAAACGAAGAAACACTATTTTCAGTCGTTTGATATTTATTACTCCCAAATTAAGACAATTATGAAATAGCCTCATATAACACAAAGTGACCATGTCAGCAGCGTGAATGTCCATCATTTGTTGCAATGACAGCTTGACAGCGACACTCCTCACTAGAATCATGATGTGGTTCTGAGGCGTTCTTCCACCAAATCTACCTGCAGTTCTGCCAAGTCACTTGGGGTTGAGGTCCGATCGTCCTGTCTCTGCTCCAGCTGCTCCCAGATGCTCGGTGGGATTCAGGTCAGAGGTCATTGAGGAATTCCCACTTCCTGAAGTCCAGCTGTGGCAATTCTGGCACCATGTGGTGGAGCATCATTATCCATTAAAATGTTTAATGTGTTCACTGCAAACGTTCATGGCGGTGTCTTATTGTCAGTGGAGTCATCTGCAACAGCTGTCTGTCATTCCAGTCAAAGTGGTGGAGTGGGTTGTGAACGGTTTGTCTGGAAACTATAGTACCCTAAACGGGCCTGCTGCTGTGTGGTGTAGCATGCGGAGTGCAGAGGTTCTTCGGTTCTGGTCATGGTTCCGGTCTCCTGGGTCTGTCACAAACTCTGACAGTAGTTCTGTGTCTTAGTGTAAGTCTGCTGAAGACACTTAGAGACTCATCAAGTTCATCTGCAACATCTGACTGTCTCCTACCAACCTGAAGGCTCTGTGATCAGGTGGTGCTGCTGGTCCGTTAAGCGCCGCCGTGTGTTCATGTCTGTTTGACTCGTGAACCTGGAAAGACTTACTGACAAAATTCAGCTTTTTAGACCCACAGAATGATGCCACATTGATATGTTTTTTTTTTAGAAGAAGAACTTGTTGGTTTTGGTCCCAAGTAAAACACACTGTACACAGTGAGACCATTATGTGGAAAACACAAAATTAGGTGTGTCCATCACCCCAAAACAATTGCTTTCATATCCTGAAAACCTGTGAAGTGAAACAAAAACTGAGTATTGTGTGTAGTGTTTGACACTTGGTCCCTTTTGATCTCCCTTACCCGAGAGCAAAGCAGTCCTTGATGCTCCTGCACTGCTGCTAATAGGTCATAGATTACAATGCCTGGATCTGTGCTGCACTTCTACCTGATGACTTCTTCTGAAGACACCTATTTCTATCCCATGTTTTGGAATGACCAAACCAGATAAGAAAAGATCAAACCAGATTATATTAGACCACATTCAAACAGACTGCAACCCATTGAGTGGACCTGGTTGACACCAAATCAGATCAAGTTAGAATTGGTAAAATTATGGCCTGCCATATTGGCAACAGCCACAAACAAAAAAAAAAAACAACTAGTTTCCGGTCTACCCAAACCAAGTGGGTCAGACATATCTGCATTCATAACAGGTCTTCCAGGAGCTGAGTCTTTACCTGCAGAGCTGACCTGAGCTCAGACTGAGTATCCCAGTTCATGAGAGGAACTTTTTTTCACCATGCAGCCCCCCCATCTGGACTCACCCTCTCCTCCAGGAGCAGAGTTGTCCAGTAGACTCCTGCTGCAAGATGACAACCAGGAAGCATCTGCCTCCTGCAAAGAGGTGGGTTCTGCAGGAATCAGACCCTTCCTGAACATCAGGATGACCATCTGTGTTGTAACCCTTGACCTCTGCTTTTGTAGTCCAGGAAAAACCCACCGTCCTTTCCTGCATACGTGGAGGGTGAGTACAGACATGTAGACCTGCCTGAAGCACGGTTCATGGATGATCTGTAGCAGTAATCTGCCACAGAGCTGCAGATCACTGCATGAACCTTGAGTTTCCAGAAGTCCTTCTAGAAGCCCTCTCCCTGATGGATCCAGTCTTGCAGGACTGGTGGGAAAATTCAGATTTTCAGGAGATTCATTCATTCTGCCTCCTGTTCAGGATGGACTGTGGACACCAGGTTCATGTAATTTTGTCTGATTGGTTGAGCATCTGTCATGTGACCATTACCATACAACTTTGGAGGCAGCTGACATTTTAAAAAAGCAGCAGCCGATGATAGCAGACTAGAATAAAATAAATCAGACCAGACTGGAGCAGTGCTGACTTCTAGGATGCTTCAGAACACTGTATCGTCTGTGTTTGTCCCTGCTGTCCTCACAGAGACGGTGTTGTGATGACATCATCTTCTCCACTGTTCAGTTCCAGGCCCTTGTGACCCAGAGGACCTGATCAGTGGGATTCTGTTTGCAGCCATCTACCGGGGCTCCACCCCCCTGCTGTCAGAGAAGACGCCATCCCGCAGTGTCAGAACAAAGCAGGCAGAGGAGGCTATGAGCCGCGTCAAGGTGAGAGCCATGCACACGTGCACTAACCCGGTCGTGCATGCGTGCTTTCACTGAGAGGTGCAGAGAAGCAGCACTTGAGGTTCCCTCATGTCCACAGGCCTGGTCTCCTCCTTGACTTTCACCTGCTCAGTAACCTTCATGAGCCACAGCTGAGGAGACACTTAAAGCTCAGTTAATCACCATCTTTACTCACAGCTGCTGGACAACCAACTCCAGTCTCCCAGCAGTGAATCCCATCCCATCTGCAGGTCATTGATGTACAACTTCCTCATCTTCTGTAGTTCTTGTCTGGTCTTCTTCCTCCTAGACCTGAGGACCACAGACATTGCAGCTTTAAGATGACTGCTATAAGCTTTTGGCACACGTGCTGCATGAATTCCATCTTTGAGTCCCCCAAACCCTGTAACAGTCATGAAGGTCCATGTGAAGCTGCAGGAACAGAGCAGCTGGGTCTTGTGATGCTCCTCACACTTAGAACAAGCTTCATGCTGTGACACACTCAGGAACAGTCATCTGTAGGTGCTGTCCAGTTCTGTGGTTGCACTCAAGCAACCACAGAACTGTGTGCACAAAGCCATCAGTGTGATATCAGACCAAAAAAAACCCCCACAGTATTAAAGAACCAGTTACTGCAGAACACTTTAGTTCATCCAGTCCTGCACGATCAGAATCCCTCTGAGTTCTGTCAGACACTGTTCGGTCCAAAGGAAGTGAAGGTGCCACACAGAAGTCAGCCCAAAACATCAGACTCCAAGTCTATAAACATTGAGCTCCTCAGAAGTTAGGTTTCATGAACCTTTAGGTGGTACAGAGATCTTGACCTCCACAGCATGGGGAATCAAACCCTGAAAACTTGGGTTCAGAGGTGGAGAGCTGTATGCCATCTTATCACTGAACCCGAAGAACCAGTCCAGAGAGAGTTCTCCTGACCCCAGTGCCTCTTAAAGGTTGGTTCTACCTGCTCCGGGTTCCTCAGTTCCAGTGAAGTCACATCCAGGGTCCCAGGACCGAGCGTGATCCGCTGAGGCCTCCTGCTCAGGAGAGACACAGATGCTGTCCTCCTTCTACTGCAGCAGTTTTTACTCTTAGGTTCCAGTTCGTCTCCTCAGTCAGACCGTGTCTCTGTGCCAACGTGTTCCTGCAGGTCGTCAAAGCGTCTCAGATGGAGGTGGACCTCTTCATCTCCACGCAGAGGGTCAAAGTTCTGAACACAGATTCTCAGGTACCCACTCAGACACAAAACCCACCTAGTTAAGCTGAGCAGAACCTCATCAAGGCCTACAGCCAGCAGAATATGGATGAAGTGGCACAATGAGAGAATAGGAACATAGAGGAGAAGCTGGATGACTAAAATTCTTTTCCGTCACAACTCCACTTCATCCTGTTTGTGCTGAAGGCCGGAATGAGACCTGCCGCCCGACACACCTGTGCTGTCGTTTTCCTGTGCTCACAGGAAACCGTGATGAACCAGCCCTTACGGAACGTGGTCTACATCGCTGACATCGGTAATGTGGTGGTTCTGATGGTCCGAAGAAGGCCACCTCAGCTCGACTCTCAGGAGGAGTCCCAGGAAGCTTCGGATCCAGGAGAAGATGGCAAGAGTCCGTCCAGGATGACGTGTCACGTGTTTGAATCCGAGGATGTAAGAACCACAGAACTTTGAAGCCTCTGTCAGAAAACATTGACTCCGTTTAACCAGAACTTCAAAGGGCGACAGACGCATGGCGTGCACACGAGTGTGCATGCAGCAGGAAGACTGCTGAGCAGTTTCAATGATTCTGGGGTCACCACGACTTCTGGGGCGGAACCATCAGTGGTTCTGGCCCAGAATAGAGAGAAACTCCTTTGGTTCTGATTCAGTTTTGAATTGGTTTCTGCTTGTGGCCTCAGGCCCAGATGATCGCCCAGTCCATCGGGCAGGCCTTCAGCGTGGCGTACCAGGAGTTCCTGCGGGTCAGCGGCATCAATCCCCGAGACCTGAGCCAGAGGGAGTACAGCGACCTGCTGAGCTCCCAGGACATGTACAATGAAGATCTGGTCCACTTCTCCAAGTCTGAGAACAGCAGAGCAGTGAGTAGATCTGGTCTCACCGTTTCAGTGACTCTGAAATCTGAAGGAAACAACAAACTCTTAAGCTGTGTTCACATTGCTCTCAGCAAAGCACGTTCAAGCGACCACTTCCAATGAAAAGTCTATGTAAATGTTAAAAATACCTCTTTTAGCCTTCCAAGTTCAAAACTCTTGTGTCCACATGCAGCTAAGCACATTTTCATGGTTGTTTTCGGGCTCTACATCCAGGTCGAACTTTTACCAATGAGGGACTCTGATTTTGTAGTGAAATACTGTATGGATGATGTCACTTTTACTTTACAGAAGTACCAACTATTTGAAAATTGATCATGGAGGAGAAATGAATAACAGTGGTTTGTGCCCGGACAGATTTCCCAGACGTTATTATATCAGAATGGAGCTGTGAAAGAAAAAGCCTGGAGCAAGATTCACCAAATTTACAATCACTTCAGCATTTCACACCAAGTCTCTTCCATCTGTAGGTGGCAGACATGAGCTAATAAACAGTAGGAACAGAAGAAGAAGCCCCTCCCTGCCTGTCCAATGTGAACACATTACGCTAATCGTAGGTTCAAGAACCCGCGGTCTTAGCATCACAAGCATCACTTTCTGGACCAGAACCACCTCTGAATTAGAAACCTCCAGTCTGTGTTGTTGTGGACCCTCAGAGTAAATGAGAACAGATGTTGGATGAGAACATCTGCAGAGAGCAGGAGTGTCTGAAGCTGCTGCTGTCCGTCTGTGAGCTCAGGTGTTCATCGAGAAGGAGAAAGGTGAGATTCTAGGCTTGGCCATTGTGGAGAGTGGGTGGGGCTCCATCCTGCCCACCGCCATCATTGCCAACATGATGCACGGAGGTCCGGCTGAGAGGTCTGGAAGACTGAACACAGGAGACCAGATCATGTCTGTCAATGGAACCAGCCTGGTGGGATTACCGCTGTCCAGCTGCCAGAACATCATAAAGGTGAGTCCATCATACCTGAGCACTGGTCACATGACACAACTATGGGTCCTAGTGTGGCCCTCACTGTTCCCCCTCTGTTCCGCCTTCTCTTTAAAGTCTTCTTCCTCGTCATTCCCCGTCTTTTTCTTTCTTCCTTTTCTTTCACATTTCCCCCTCCTCTACGCCCTTTTCCAGTCTTCTTCCTCGTCCTTTTCCTTTATTCTCCTCCTCCTCTTCATCTATGGACAGCTCCCTTCAGCCTCCTGTGTGTCTCGATGAACAGGACCTGAAGAACCAGACTCGGGTCCAGATGAACGTGGTGAGATGTCCCCCAGTCACCACAGTTCTGATCAGACGGCCGGCCCTTCGCCTCCAGCTGGGCTTCAGTGTGCAGAACGGCATTGTGGGTAAAAGTGTGGACCCTCTGTTTTTAATGACCTCTGTGTGTGAAGATGCTGGAGGGAAACGATCAACATGTTCTTCCACAGATCTGCAGCCTTGTGCGTGGAGGCATCGCGGAGCGGGGCGGGGTCAGGGTGGGTCACCGCATCATCGAGATCAACAGCCAGAGCGTGGTGGCAATGCCGCATGAGCAGATCGTCCATATCCTGTCCAATGCAGTGGGAAAGGTGAGGCTCAGTTGCAGACGTGATGACACAACCTAATCTGAGAAGTTCAGCAGCTTTCAGTGTCATGGATGGATCCGTTCATGGAACACTCGAGTTCAGAAGGGTCTCCATCTGTCAAATGTGTCTGCCTCTGCTGCTTCTGAAACCTTCACCTGATGTCGAAGATGTTCTGGACCTGAAAGAAGCTCTGAGGATGTTTGGTTTGTTAGGAGATGTGAAAGTGCCTGGTGGAAGGCGTTCTCTCTTTTCAGGTGTCATATGTGTCTGAAGGTAAGAAGGTGAACGTCCTGAACTCTGAGACGGTGCAGATATCTGGACCACTGATCATCAGGACCATCTGGGTTTTCTGAGGGAGTGTGTTCAGACTGGGTCATCTCAGCTGCTGAAAAGGTTGATGTTTGTGCCTCGTGTTCCAGATCCACATGAAGACCATGCCTGCAGCCATGTACCGCCTGCTGACTGCTCAGGAGCAGCCGCTCTACATCTGACAGCAGCTCCAGAACTGGACGTGTTCTGTTCAGGCTCTGTGTTAGACTGTCATCTCCCTGACTGTCCTCTCCTTCAGGTTGTGTCTGAATGTCTTCACTGTTCACTACTTATCCCACTATATTTGGCGTTTGATATTTTGTCGGGGTGTCTGAATCTACAATTCCAGAATCCAGTGCCCTAGAAATTTCCTAGAAGTCTTTGCGAAAAACCAGTGTGCATTGATGCTCACTAGATTAGCAAATATAGACCACAATGCATTGCATTTAAACAATTTTTTGTGAAAAAAAGTACTTGCATTTACTTTTCATAAACCATTCAAGTTTTCATCTTCAGAACACTGTGGATTCAGTCATATTTCTGTTTCAAAAAATAAATAACCGAAGTGAACATGGCAGCTGAATTGCTTTTAAAGTCCAGGGTAATAGATAGTCCTGCACTATATAGGTTTTCAGAACTTTAGGAGTAGGGAGGGAATTCGGATATAGATAAAAGAGTACACTCCCAAATTTGATTGAACTTTTCCATCTCCAGAGTCGTCAAGCTGCAATCTTCAACGTTTGCTATCGAGGCTTTAAAAGAGTAAGAGCAGTCCAAAAAAAAGTTGTCTCTTGATCAGCAACTCACCTTTGTGAGGACCCAAAACTCAGTTCAGAGGACAGATGTGAGGGGTAATGTTTGCAGATGCTGCTGCTGTCACAGATGCCAGAGAAATGCTGAAAACTCTGCTTTCTGAACTGACGTCACTTTCACACCAAACCGTTTAGTTCAATCCAGAGTCTGCTCTGTTGACATGCACAGAGACGGGAAAAACATTGGGGCCATGTCACTCATCCACAATGCCTTACCTCCGGTTTCAACAAAATGAAGTCAGTTCAGTCGCCATTTTTCTGCGGTACGGACTTTGTCATTTTTAAACCAGTTGACATTAATAAGCAGTGATTGGTCCGAGTTGGTCTGAGTCATCATTTCTATGACAATCACTCTCATTAATCAGGAGTGAGCTTGTTGGCACTCCACATCCCTTCCACTGGAAGCAAGCTCTGATCCGATTGGTCAGTTAATAACTTGTATAACTTGCATTAAAAACATACATTATGGACAAAAATGAGGATTATCCTGAACATGTTAAAATTCTATATACTGTTTATAATCTGTTTTCACAAAGACAGGAAATGACCAAAACTCTGTATTATGAGTGAAGAAAACATCGACTGTATAAGAGAACTGGACTAAGTGAGTGTGACGTCACCGACAGAAAATGGTAATTTTTTGGCTCTAACCAAATAAAGTCAATTCAGTCAGTTTTTTTCTTTTGGAATATGGGAGCCACCATGTTGGAGCCAGACGGCATCCGTGAGCAGTGATTGGTCTGAGTTGCTCTGAGTCAACGTTTCTATGGGAACCCATCTTACCAATCAGGAGTGAGCTTGTAATGCCACACCCCTACTTCTTGAAACCGAACTACACAAAATCAGTCAAACGCTTTGAATGCTGGACGTGAGACCACCTAGTTTTTTTAAAGCATCTGATCAGCCAATTTATAACTTGAATTACTTGCACTACAGAAAAAATATGAAGAAAATGAGTATTATCAAAAGCATGTTACAAAATGCATCAGGGCAAGAAGGGTTATTCTGACATATAGAATAACTGATTAATAGCTGTTTGTTTCTATATGGGATTTTAGTTTTTGGAACCAGCAGGTACTTCCTGTTGGGAATGTGGGGAGGGAGGTGTCACTCACAGTTCTCATGTACAGTCAATGGTAAAAAAAAAAAAAGAAAGCAATAAAAGGGTAAGTAGAGAAAAGTCTACAGCATAAATCTGAAAAATCACACATCATGACAAAGAATGAACTTGTCTGGTGGGTAAATGTGTTTTCATGAAAATATTCAGCTTCCTATTTTATAAAATCTTTGCAAAATAAAGACTCACAATCGACATAACTGTGGCAGAATATCTGCAGCTACTCAAGAGGAAGATCAAATGGTGATTTCAGTAATAATAAAAAAAGGGTAAATATGCATATCAGTGCATCATCGGTAATTGTTTTGTGATTTCATGTTAATATTGATTGCTGTAAAGGATCAGTGGCGCCGCCCTGCTGGTTAGCGAGTATACCGCAGGTAGATTTGGAAGTAGTTTCTAATTTCAAAAAAAATAATTTTAGAGCTTTTTCTATCTTAAACTCAGCTGGTTAAATCTGTAATGTGTGAGAAATAGCCTGTTACTCAATGTTCTCATTGATTAGTTCATCCAAGCTGCTGAAATAAACAGTATTTCTGTTTTCTTTTCTTTTTTTTTGGAACCTGTGAATGTCTGACACTTCATTTCCAAAACATGGTGCCAACACTTTCAGAGCTGTACTCATAGTTAGCTCAAGAGACTTTAAGACCAACTCTCACTGGAGAGAAGGGATGGTTTCTGACTCAAGCTTCCTCAGACCCATTCAGCTGAACACATCTGGAGTTTAAACTATTTGGTAAATGAAACTCTCTTTAAACGTAACTCTAAGTACAGTGGAGGGAAAAAAGTATCAGATCTGTTTGCTGATTTTGTAAGTTTAACTACTTAAAAAGAAATTCACATTCTGTCATCCTATTGGTAGGTTCATTTGAACAGTGATACAGAATATCACTAAGAAAATAAAAAAGGCAACTTTTATTTGTATTTCATTGAGGAAAATAAGTGTTTGACACCTGTGTAACTATTAAGAGCTCTGCTTCACCTGAATTGAAGACACCTGTATGAACTGATCACCTGTTCACAGAATCAGCCCATCAGTTAGACTCCAAACTCTCCAACAGGAAAAGACTGAAGAGCTTTCAATGGATTGAAGGGAGAAGATCAGTCCTGCTGATGTCATACAAAGTGAAGATCAGGTCTGTGATTGACTATGGTTGTGTTATGTATGACTCTGCAGCACAGACAACATTAAACAAACTTGATGTTGTCCAGGCTAAGGCACCAAGGTTATATTTAGGGCATTTGGACCCACGCCTATATCAACACTTCTGGTGGAAGTGGGTGAACTACCGGTACCTTTAAGCTTGTGTTGGATGACACTGGCACTCCATTCCATATTGAAATTAAAAGCTGCTGGATCAACAACTCTGTCAATGACGACATTGAAAGATGACAGGGAGTTTCAAAATTGTTTGACTCAAAAGAGCCAAATCTCATTACTTGATGAGTAAATACCCGAGGGAAATAAACATGGGGAGTTGAGATGCTCTGCCATTATTTTTATGACCACCAATCTCACTGTGGATGTGGCATGAGCTGGAAATTGATTCTATGTTACATAAGATGTACAAGAGAAGTTTTAAAGGGAGTTTGAATTCTTATGTGAATGAGCATATTAAGGAAGGATAGCAGCCCTACATTTACAGATGGGTCTAGGGATCCCATCTTTGGAAAAGCCGGTTTGGGGAGTACATTCCTTATTTTGATATCAGACATTGTTATAGGTTGCCTGAAGGCATAGCTATATTCTCTGTCAAATTAGTAGTTATTTTGTGAGCACTGTGGTGGGCAGAAGACACTGGGGTCAAGTCTGCGGTGATCTGTATTGATTCACTTTTATTCCATTTTGCCATCTGTCCTAATGTGCAGTTACTCATTAACCCATAGTCAACACAATGTTAAAATCACAAGACTTCGGTTGGGCCGCTGTGGTCTGGCCAGTGGGTTGTTTTTACTTGGGTGTTGCAGTTTTGGAATCTGTGTTGCTCATTGTTCTGCACTGTCCACTATTTGTAGTGGAAAGGATATTATTCTGGTCACTATCTGGTTTGGGGTTTAGAGGATTTTCTATGTTTGTTGGGTTATGGTGAACACACAGGCAGCAGGTTTGAATTGATATTCACTTTTTTAAGTCCACTGGATTGTATAGGTTTTTGTCGTGCTGAAGCTTTGATGTTGTTGTTGCTGTTTAATGGAGAGATGGCAGCATTACACTCCCAGGGTCGGAAATGAAGTAGAAGAAGAACAGAGAAGATTGTAGACCTGCACAAGACCTGAATGGACTACAAAACCATCAGCAAGAAGCTGGGGGTTAAGGGGACAACTGTTGGTGTAACTGTACCAAAATACAAGAACACGACCATCAGTCTTTGAGCACTGACAAAGTCCCTCTGATTAAGAAGACACACGAGAAGATCCACCTGGAGATTACCCATGAACACCTTCATGATGTAGAGAGGGATTGGGAGAAGCTGCTGTGGTCAGATCAGACCAACATGGAGCTCTTTGGCATCAACTCAACCTGTTCTGTTTGGAGGAAGAGAAATCATGGAGGTGGAAACATTATGGTTTGGGGTGTTTTTCTGTAAAGGACTTCTTCACCGTGTGGATGGGAGGATGGGCGGAGCCATGTACCGTCCAATCCTGAGTCAGAACCTCCTTCCCTCCACCAGGAGGATTTAAATTAGTGATGGATGGATCTTCCAACAGAATCATGACCCAAAACATACAACCAAGACAATCAAGAAATGACGGAAGCAGATCAAGGTCATGGAGCGACCAACTGTTCTCTGGACCTCAATCCTATAGAAAACCTTGATTTTTTTATTTTTTTTTATTTTTATCTCCCACTGTAAATGAATGTACCAGTAGAATGACAGACTTTCAGTTTCAGTGGAGAACACTACCAGATCAGGAAGCTATCACATTTGTTCCCTTCAGCATTTAGAAAATACCACTGATAGTCTTTTTATGCCCTCAAGTTCACGTTCAAAGGTAAAGTCGATGACCCAGTCTCAACTCAGGTTAGTCTGACCTGGTTTGTCCTGCGGTTTAAAGATGAGAAGCTTTATGACGTCAGAGCTGCTTTAAGCCCACGTGAAAAGAACATTGAACAAGAAGGCGTGAGGATTTAAAGTAACTCCGGTTGTGGTTGAGATTAAACTGGCTTGAGACTTGCCTGTGACTCGCACGCTCTCACTGTGCCACATGCCTTTTGTTTGAGTGAACATGGAGTTCCTAGAAGACGTGAGCTGTTCCAAGTAAAAGATAAGATAATTAAAAATGCAGGCGCAAAGCTATTATTGAAGAGAACATGCATACACACATCATTCTGTAACTTCAGACCAGCTGCTAAACTTCCATTTATGTTCAGATTTGCAGGTGTGAACAGGTAGGAGCTCTGATCCTGAATTTAGCTCTGATAAAACATGAATGTTCATCCAAGAAACAGTAATCTGATTACTGAATAGACCAGACATGGTGACACTAATGTCATTCTTTATGGAATGTTGTGGAACTAAAGGAGAGGTGGCTTGCTGCGTCCAAACATTTAGCTCAGAAGACAGTTACTTGGTGCTGTTTCTTCTTCATGACTGAAGTAAACTCGTCTGCACTGATGCTTTCCTGTTCATGGAAAGCTGTTTTTATTAAATAAGATTTTCTTCCACAAAATTAAAGACTGAATATTTTATTTAAAGTGTTTTTAATGGAAACAACAGAGAAAAATGATCATAAAAATCAAATAAAATAATAAATAGAAAATCGGATCTGAAGATGGACCAAACGTGCACACAGGTCCATGACGGGAACAGCTGCCCACTTTGGCTTCTGTCATGGGAGCTCAGATAATCATTCAACAACAAATGAGATTCATTCAAATCTGTGACTGGCACCCCCCATGTAGTCTGGGTCTCACAAGTGTAAGCTCCAGGTTCTGCAGAAACCCATCCTGGAGCCTGACAGAACCAGGAGGTCCAGAACTGTCCTTGGCAGGCTGGCGCACCGTGTGTCCACGCTGCAGAAATCAGACTGTGCTGCATTTTGGAACTTCACTGCTTTATTGATCACTGGATAAGATTCATATCAGATGATGAAAACAGTAAAGGCTGCATCTGTCGGTGCACAGCATCCCTCATGGTGAGTTTCTACTTCAGTTATGCAGGTTCACCTTGGACCTGCAAACAGAATCACATCACATGTGTCACCCCTGAAGGAGTTCAGGCTCCTCTCAGAGAACACATCAACAAGCAGCAGCAAGGATCTCTCAGTTTTCTAGCCCTCATGTTGAAATGAGCATTTTTCCTTTCTTCTCTGCAGTCAAACAGGAAGTTCTCTCCCTAGAGCTGCTGCTTTACCTGCATTTAAACTGCCAGACAAAATCTGTTCTGGTTCTAGTTACTGGACAGCTGGAAGCCTTATCTGAATGTTCCTGTTCTAATCCTACATCAAAAGTCCAGCTAACGCTCAGCTGGACCAGCAGCATGTTTGGGTGACGCTGTGCTCACCTGTTGTGGGTCATGTGACTTTTGACCAAGTGCCCAGCGGCCAGAGCAGACATGAGTGACAGCTCTCCGGCCAGAACGGTGGCACACACAATCCTGGCCAGCTGACGGGCGTTCTCCCCGGGATGGTCCGGACTGGCTCCCTGCACGCCCAGCATCTGTGGGTTCACACAGCAACGGCTCTTCATCATCACATTAAGTGACAGCAAGAATCAGAGAAAGTGGTTCAGGCCTAAACTCCTCTGCAGAGTAGACCGACACCACCTCAGAAGAGCTCCTGTTGGTCTTCATCGTCATTACAGCTGCGTACCTGAAGGCAGGCTTGTTGGGGGGGCAGGTTGGTGCCCCCTCCCACGGTACCCAGCTCGATGGAGGGCATGGTGCAGCTAATGTAAAGGTCCTCCCCCATCGGCCCGGACGGTTCCATGAGAGTGATGCAGTTACTGCTGCCAACCGCCTGGGCTGGGTCCTGGACCGATCACACAACCACACAGCATGTCAGCGGCCATGAAGGATCACAGAACCAAAGAGCTACAAGGAACTCCATATAGAACCACAGTGGACAACACAGAACCACAGAGAACAAATGGAGAGCTAAATGGAACCACACAAAGAACCACAAAGAAACACATGAAAATACCACAGGGCCACAGACAGCAACAAGGAACCAAATACAGAACCCCAGAGAACCAAACCACAGACAACCACAGAGAACCACAGAGAACCACAAAGAGAACAAAAGAACTCAGACTGAACCTGACAGAACAGAACCGCACTGCTCCTCAAAGCTGCCGTACCTGTCCACAAGCTATATAGATGGCAGCCACCAGATTGGCTGCATGAGCGTTGAACCCCCCGATGCTTCCCGCCATAGCTGAGCCCACCAGGTTCTTCTGGACATTGACCTCAACCAGAGCTGCCGTGGTCGTCTTCAGAACCTGGAACACAGGTGAGCAGAGTGGGTCAAACAGAAGCTGAAGAGGTTTCATCAGAAGCTGTTCAGACAGGAAACATGAAAACTGAACAACCTCAGAGCTCACTTATTGTTGTGTTTGTAAAACCCTCTGCTGGAATTTATCAGGCTTTCTTTTAGACATGGGTATCGTTAAGATGTTATCGATACTGCTCCTCTTATCGATACTGCTTTTCGATCCGGTATTCTTATGGAAACTTGTTTAGGTGAAACCAAGGAGAGAAAAGACTAATACGAAACTAAGTACATGAAAACCTTTTATTTTAGAACAAATTAAAACCCAATCTAATAACTTATAGTCCTTTGCAATGCAAAATTAAGATCATCACTAAATGATTTACATTGTACGTTGAATCCTTTATCTCTACAGTGCTGGTAGTCGTATTCATTCATTTTTATTAAAATTTCATGCATTTATCTTTGAGAAACAACACTTCAGTCATGAGCTCCACGTTAGTACCACTAGCATATCAAAACAACAGCACCGCTAGACGTCTCACGCTGTGCACCTATCCGCTAGAATCTGGGGTTTGAACAGGCTACTGCTGTTCCCGCCCTCCTGAGACAGCGCATGCTGTCCGCATCTACTTTGGCAAAATATAGACACACTTTGGACCGTTTTCCTCACGGCTGCTCTGCCATCTGCATGCCTTTATTGTCACTTCTCAGAGGGGGAATATGGGAGCATGTTCTGCGTGAGCAGACACTGCCCCCCCCCCACACACACGCCCACAAATTGCAGCAGGAAAAGCAGTGAGGAAGAGAGACAGGTCGTCTTTTAAGCCACACTGAACTGAGGTAGTGCAGGCCGTGTCCGCGCTGCTGCAATACCCCTACGCCAGCACCAATAAGCAATACCAATAAGGCTGAAGCCTTTTGGTTCAGTAAAAAATGATGACATGACACCGATACCAAACGGTACCGGCTTCTGTTCTGCATCCCTCTTCTCTTTGCAAGTCATAGACTTGAGATTCATGTCTATTTTTGCGATAAAAGCTTTTTTTTTTTGCTAGAACATTCTGGTTTCAGCCGAGTCAGTGAAAGGACTTCTGCAGATCTTCAAACCTAAAACATGTAGGTCTGTATCTGTGAGAGGCGCAGCGCAGTGTCTCCTGTCCTACCTCCTGAACCACCTTAGCGGGGATGGTGGCCTCGCAGACTGCAGACTTGCCTCTGCCTTCGATCCAGTTGATGGCAGCAGGTTTCTTGTCGGTGCAGAAGTTCCCGCTGACAGCGACCACCTGCAGCTCAGGGAAGTGCTGCTGCAGCAGGCTGAGCGCCTGCTCCGTGCCCTGCGCACACACATGACGTGTTCTCTGACTGGGAGCTTGAGTTTGCACCGTGAAACAGAAGGATAAGGACCTGGACCCTACCTTAGAGATCATATTCATTCCCATGGCATCTCCCGTCGTGGCGTGGAAGCGGATGTAAAGATTCCTCCCTGCAAGTCCAACCAGCACCCTCTGCAGACGAGCAAACCTGCAAACAAGAGCTGCATCATTTCTCCATCTAATCTCACAGTTGGAGTTTGTCTCAGAAACCCAAGTCTGGTTCTGTCAGTGAGAAATCTGGACTTACCTGCTGGTGTTATCAAAAGCCTCTTTGACTGCCTGAAACCCATCGCTGCTCTCCAGCCAGGCCCTGACCTCTGCGGCTTTGCAGGCTGAGGGCAGCCGGACCACCGGTCCACGGGTCATGCTGTCCGCCAGGATTCGACTGCTGGCTCCACCTGCCAGCTTCAGGACACAACAGCTGATCTGAGAACGCAGCTCACTGTAATACCAACCATACTAACTCACGACAAGAAACAGAAACGTCTTGTCACTGGAGTCAGTCTGTCGTCCAAAAACCCAAATAAAAATCTTTGTTGACAAATCTACTCTGTACTGAAAGGTGCAGAGATCCACAGGCTTAAATATGACTCGGACTCATGGGTAAAGGGGCGGGAGAGTTTTCCAATATTCGTCTGATAGGGAGATGAAATTGGTGGCGGAGAAGAAAGCCAGACAGACTCAGCAGGTCCAAACATACTGTAGATGATAAACATTCAGCCAGACATCTGTTTTTGCAGATGATGTTGTTCTATTGGTTTCATTGAACCAGGACCTTCGTCGTGCACTGGGACAGTTCACAGTGTGAAGCAGCTTAAAGGAGAATTAACACCTCCAAATCAAAGGTTGGTTTCTCAGATTAAAGAAGGTTGCCATCACTGAGTAGGTGGAGAGCTCCTACCCCAAGAAGAGGAGTTTAGGTGTTTTGGAGTCTTGATCATTAATGAGGGAAGAGTGGAGCATGAGAGGTACCAGTGGGTCGGGCCAGCAGCTGCAGTAATGCAGATGGGTTACCCTAACCATAACCATAACCCTAACCCATGTAGCAAACAGTTGTAATGCAGGAGCTGAGCCAAAACATAAAAGGTCTGGATTTACTCATCAACTTCTGTTCCAACCCTCAACCAGACGAAGATCCCAGATACAAGCAGCTGCAGCACTTCCCTCTACAGGAAAGCCCGGGTGCTCCCTTAGCAATAGGAGGAGAAACTGATGCAGCTGATGCTCCACCACATCTAGAAAGGCCAGCTGAGGTGGCTTGGTCCTCTGTATTGAATGCCTCCTGGACGCCTCCCCAGAAAGGTGTTCAAGGAGGAGACACAGACACAGACTATGTTTCTCAACTGATGGAGGATGGATGGATGGATAAGAAGGAATATTTGCTGTACCAACCTATAATTTATTTTGGACCATCTGGCCCTCTGAGGAAAATGTTCTGACATGCCACTAAATAACAGTGTCACGCACTGAGATGCTGTAGGCACAAATCAAAGTGTTGTGAGACTGCGTTTGTGTATGGAGACACTCACAGCAATTGCTCGACAACCACGGTTGGTACTTGCCACCAAGCAGCCCTCAGTGGTTGCCATGGGAACCTGAAACTGCTTGCCATCGAGGTAAAGGGGTCCGGCCACTCCCACTGGAACAGGTACATATCCAATCACGTTCTCACAGCAGGTGCCTATCACCTGGACACAGAGCTGTGTGAGGCAGGAGCTCAGAGCTGCAGCATGTTCTCCGAGTCCCGTTTGTGCTTTCACCTTAGAGTAGTCGTAGCTGACGTACGGCAGCGAGGCCATCGAAGAGGGGCAGGGAAGCTTCGAGGAAATCATCTGTCTTCGTATGGCCACTCCCCTCTCCGGTGTCTCCATCAGGACCTCCAGTTTATAAGCAGCGATGTGCCTGGAGGCCACCAGCAGCATGACCTCTGCATCACTCAGGAATTTTGGTCCCATCTATGAAACAGAAACAGACCTTAAGGATTTCCCTGCATCCTGGTCAGAGGCTGAGGTCCTCCCATTGACTGTGTATAAGAACTGAACTGAGTGACCCCTCCCCCCATGGCGTTCCAAACAGGAAATACCTGCTGTCTTCAAGAAGCCAAAATGCTGTAGACTTTTGTAGAGAAATAAACAGCCGTAACTCAGTCATTCTATTGGTCAGAATAATCATTTTTGCTCTGAAACCATTTTTAACATCTTCTTGATAATCCTGTTTTTTTCTGTGGCTCAAGTTATAAACTGACCAATCAGATGCCTCAGTAAAAGAGTGTGGTCTCACATTGAATGATTGGAACATTTGATTGACAGATTTCATATAGCACATTTTCAAGTGGCGGCGTGGCTTTCCAACAAGCTCACTCGTGGTTGACCAGAGTGGTTGCCATAGAAATGTTGACTCAGATGACTTGAACCATCACTGCTTGTTGACGTTGTTTCGGTCCAGCCTGCCGGCGTCCGTGCCATGAAAAGAAGGCGACTACATTGATGGAATTTGGTTGGAGCTGCAAGTAAACCATTTTCTATGTGACAGGACTCCCATTGACTGTATATGAGAACTGGACTCATCGAAAATGACAGTTCCAAACAAATGAAGTCAATTCTGTTGTCATTTTATCATGACACTCATGTCGCCATGCTGGAGCCAGAATATGTCAGTAAGCATCGATTGGTTCAAGTTGGTCTGAGTCATCATTTTCTATGGCAATCACTCTCTCCAATCAGGAGTGAGCTTGTTAGAAGGCCACGCCCCTACCACATGATAGCAGACTCTGGAGAGTTTGTCAATTAAAAATGTTGGTTGTCAAAACACATGCTTTTATTGAGGCTTCTGATTGGTCAGTTTATAACTTGAATAATTGGCAATAAAGAAAATTATCATGAAAAACGAGAACATGTTAAAAAAGTATCAAAGCAGGAATCATTATGTCACCAGCAGAATGACTCTATAATAGCTGTTTATTTCCCTATAGAAGTCTATGGGATTTTGGCTTCGTGGAGCCAGCAAGTACTTCCTGTTTGGAACATGGCGGGGTGGGGAACTCGGTCCAGTTTTCATATACAGTCATTGGGTCATGCTGGAGATACGAGAATAAAGGTCTAATGGCCTGAATTAATCCACACAATGACTCAGAGTGAAGTATGTAATTCAGGTCACAGAACTCATTTCAGCCACAGCTTCACATCATTACTTCAAAAGCTCAGTATCCATGGAGACCTGCTGGAAAGACAGCAGGAGCGTTGTGGTCACGACTCACCTCAGGGTTGCTGAAAATGGCCACACAGTCAGGCAGAGCTCTGGGCTTCTCTGGTATCCTGGGCTGGGGGGTCACTGGCTTTAGCTCCTCCTCCTCTCCGATGACAAACAAGCTCCTCTGCTGATGGTCGGCAACTACAGGAATCGGTCGGATGACCTGATCTGAGAAGAAAAGTCAGAATTGTAACCCCGGTGCTGCATGAGTGCATTTGCTCCTTTTTCTGAGCTCAAGCTCACCTTTTTCTTTCCTATCAGTGGTGCTGGGGGGCGCACATACAGAGGACACACATGGGGAAGCTGGAGGCTGCTTCATGCAACAGGTTTCTGTGTGGTCCAGGTTTAGGGCTGTGGGGGACATTGTGATGGGGTTTCTCAGAGACAGTGTGGACTCCACCTCTGTCTGCTCAAAGAAGATGTATTTGACAGCCAGCAGCAGGGCCAACGCCAGACAGATGACCTGCTCCACGTCCATGCTGAGCATCCTGCAGAGGAACAGAGACGCCAGTTACTGAGGAGAGCAGTTTCCTTCAGCCAGAAAAGACGCAGCTCCGGTCCTCAACCACTTCTGCAGGGGACTTAAGACAACCAGGAATAGCAGGCTGTTTTTTTCTCTGATTTTGAGAACAAATGTAGTACAAAACCAGCAGAAAAATCACAGTGTCCCAGTGTCCAGAGTCCTGACACCTGTGTGCATCATCTCACCAGTAGATGTCACTATTTACTCTTAAGCACTTCATGGTGTGTCTGCTGAGTGCCAGCAGAAATAGTTTGTTATTGTGGGCAAAAGGAGTTTAAGTCACCTGGTGACAGTCAGATTACACAGGACACTGGTGGGGGAGGGGGGGGGTGTACCTGGTCAGGTAGAAGTGCCAGAGAGGCTTGTCGGGTTCGATTCTTCTGGCTGAGAACTGGTCCAGGTCCATGCCAACCTGCAGAACGTCTTCTGTGCTGTTCCCGGGAGACGGGCTGGAGACCCAGCGGCTGTGGGCGTGCACCATCACCAGACCCAGGGACTGAGGGGAGCAGACAGTGGTTACATGGGGTCCAGATGGACCGGAACCAAGAAACAAAGGGCCTTGATAGGAAGTACCATGATCATTTTGACCCTCTGGGTGACAGGGTTTGGCTTGTTGTCCTCCTCCTCCATCACTCTGGAAAAGTGGCTGAGCTGCCAGATGGGATGGCCCTCCTGACTCTCACGGGAAAGCTACACAACAGAGAGCGCACACTGAGCACACGACGCCAACGTGCACGGACACACATGCACGAGGAGGCCTCACCTCCAGGACGAGTGAGACGCACGCAGGAAAAAAAGTCATGAACACGAAGTAATTGGCCAGCACAGACATGCATCCAAAGCCACACATGATCTCCAGCTGCCTCACACCTGAAAGACACACGGGATCTTACAATAACAACAGCAGGAAGTGTGCAAACACAGAGCTTCATCTCCTCGTCATCAGCAGCAGAGGTGAAGCAGGGATTTTGCTGAGCAGCTAATATCTGCACATGTTAGCAGGTTTAGTTGGGAACTTCTATGGTGGTAAAGAAACAGATGTTTCTGCAGATCTGTTGGAGCAGAAGTTCTGACAAGCTGTCCTGTTTTTCCTAAGACTTTGACTGCAGAGCAAAACACCGTATACTCAACAACCAAACCTCCAGACCTACTGACAGCTGGGGTTATCCATGCGTTCTGGTTTCAAGAAATCTCCTGTGGTTTGAAGACCAGAGCAGAGTAAGAGTTCATGCACACCTGACATGGTTCCCACTCCGATCACCAGGCACTCCACCAGAGCATCCAGTGTGAAGGTGGGTCCGAGCACTGCCATCCCTGAGGCGATGTTGTCCCTCACCTCATCCTGCAGACCAAATACGAGTCTTCAGCCAGATCTTTAACATTAGAGCAGCTCTGCATTGTGCATGCCTGCTTCTGTACCTGCGAGCTGGAGCTCAAGGCAAACCGGGCCAGAGCACACGCTTTGGACAGGTCGATGAGGAGCAGGAAGAAGGGCAGGGCCTCACTGAAGGAAAGAAAACAGAGTTAGAACTGGAACAGACATCCATTCCCACCTCTGGGGACACGCTGCGCCCTTACTTCAGGCCGGTCAGCTCCTTATCAAAGAAGTGGATGACCACTGTGCTGAACACGAAGCTGGAGAAGATGGTGAAGAGTCCAGCAATGCCTGCAAGACACCAGAGTCAGCTGAGCCGCAGGGGTCCTGCCACCCCCGGCTGGCCCACACTCACCCAAGATGTACTTGGATCCCAGCTGCCTCAAGCTGCGAAACTGGAAGTAGATGTAGAGGATGGCGATGCAGCGGGTAATGGTCAGGATGATGATGTCACTGCTCAGAACCTCCTGTGGAGACAGGCAGACAAAGGATAGAAGCTCGAAGATGATCGAGACCTGCAGATCTGGAGCCAGAGAAACAGAGGCGGAAAACCCACAGTTCTTCACAGAAGAGCTCAGCGTTCCTGAGTGGAAATAAATCCATTCCACATGAGCTGCGTTTGTGAGTCTGGTGTGTCTTTGTGCTTTTTAAGGTGGGGGCTGTCTTACAAACAAAAGCCACATAAGATAAAGTCAGACTCTGCCGCTTCCATGTTTCCATGGTAACTGAACGGGTAAGAGGTTCAACCTGCTCTGCTTCGGCCCTCACTCAGACGTCAGACAGTTTATCTCCGAAGCTCCACCCCTACAGCGTCATCACAGCCTCTGCCGTGGGTCTGTGGAGGTGGGTGGAGCGGCTGTCAGGTGAGGCCATGTCTGAACACTCTTGGGAGGAGCTGTAGCAGAAGAGTCGCTCCTGATTGGATAGTTTCTGGTTCGATTGCTGTTCTCTACAGAGAAATCCCTAAGCAGGACACTGAACCCTGCGCACACGGGGCAGGGCAGAGTGAGCGTTAGAGCGCCGTGGAGGACGCAGTGGAACTAGGTTAGGGTCAGGGCAGAATTATTACTAAAAAAAAAAAAAAAAGGAACCCCAAAGAAACAACACATCCTGGTTGTTTTGACATGAGCGCTAAGGCGGGATGCTCAGGTTATTGCAGTCGCTAACTCAGCCTGCTTCACTGACCATGACCAAAAGTGCAGCGGTCAGGACTCAGAGAGATGGAGCAGAACAGCAGATAGTGCACCAAAGTAACATCTAAGACGTGCAGAATGGATTTCAATTGTATTTATTTGTCAGATACAGCGCTCACTAGAAGCATTACATGCAATGTGCCAGAATCAGCCCAGTGGCCATTTCCATCATTCTAGCTACTGTTTCATCTGCTATTTGGTTGGTGAAATCACGTGCATGTTTTTCTGCATGCTAGCTGAACATGTTTTGATGCATGCAGATCTCTAGTGAAACCGCCCTTCATTTTTCAAATATATTCCTATGTTTTAGCATGACCCCAAGGGTCTCTGGGCATGTGGGCCTGTAACCCCTGTGATGGATCTGGGTCAGGGGTCAGGGGGTGGAGGACGAGGATGTGAACGCTCCTCTGAATACCCATCACAAACCCCCGAATGCTGGTGTGGTTCCGTAGAACCCTGCCGCCCGGCTGACTCACCTCCTCCTGTTTGGGGCAGTCCAGATTCCAGCCGCAGATGTGCTCACTGCTGGTGAACATGTTCATGGACATCAGACAGATGGTGAGGGTCACAGTGCCCACGATGACCTCCCACGGGTGAGATGCCACCAAGAGGCCATGGGCGCGGAACAGAGAGCTGAACATGGCTGTGGTGGAGTGGATCTTCAGCAGGAGGGTGGAGGCTCAAACCTGCATGACAAATGACACAGTCTGATCAGAGACCAGAGCGGGTTCTCCTGTGAGGAGTCTTCATCAGAACTCTTCCTCCTCTCCATTATTTTCATCAGCTGGTCTTAAGGAGCTTAGCAGATCAGTGCACTAAAAATAAGCGGCGGACATGAGCGGCTCACCTGGGCTGTCCGTCTCCGTTAGGACTCTCCCCTGCGCCGCAGCCAACACTCTCCGTCCTGTCGGAACCGAACCTTCTTCACACTGAGGCCGCCGGAGCAGCGGAGCTTCCCCCCGGAGGCTGCGGCCGCGGCGGCAGCTCACACCCCGCCACAGCGTCGAACCATCGGACGCTGCGACATCACCCGAGGCTGCAGCCAATCACGGTGCTCGCTGCATTCACGAACGCTGACGTCACGCCTCCTCCTTCGCTCCACGAGGAGGCAAGAGGGGCGTGGCCACGAGGACGCCTGATGTCAGCGGACACGCGGAGCGCGAGGAGCTGAGAGACCAACGGTTCCGGTTTGCTGCTGTTGAACCAAAACCTCAACGAACTCGAAGAACGCACAGAACCAGTGATTGAAAAGACGTGCACAGAAGTGCACATTTTTAGTTTAGTTTTTCTTTTTTAAAGTTAAACGGTGTGTTCTTAAACAGCGCTTTTCCACATATTTTGTTTTCTGCGTTTTGGTAAATAAAACCACATAATTTTCAGTGCTAACATTTCTGTATTATTTGCTGATGTAAGCTGCCTCACCAAACCAAAACCAACTTACCAACAGTTTTCATGTTCATTATCCTCACTATGATGAATCGTGACGTTAAAACATGTATGCGCTAACGGATGGCACCTTTTAAAGCCCTTTTTTTGCATTTCTTTTTGAAACAAGAACTATCCAAAAACAAACATTTAAAAACAAAAACTGTTACAATTTGTTTTAAATAACATGGCCAAAAAGAAACATTTTCATACAGGGAGCCTTAAAAATGAGTATTAGTGGACAACAAATATATTTAGTTGATACTAAAAGGGAGGCAGTGTACTTGGAAGTTTACTTTTTATATACTAACTATAAAACTAAAACTTCAACTGTTCTGATTTAGTCTGAAGAACTATTCAGTTAGTATAATTCCTAAAGTAAGTAAACATGGTGTCTAGTATACTTTGTACTTAAGTATACATAATTAAAAAAACAGTGTACTACATTTGCTTAAGGGACTTTTCACAAATAAGAACTAAAAACAAAGACAGTTTTAGCAAATATTTCATACAAAGCCAGTTTTAAAAAGCAGAGTTTAAAATTAAAATAGAAACAAAGTCGCTTCCAAATCAAACTTTTGAAAACAAGGACAGGAGGTCACCCATACCTGAGCTGCACAAAATCAAACATTTACAAGTAAAATAAATACACTCAGGGGCAGCTAAAACTGATTGCAGCTCATAGACACGCCTCAGTCAGCTGGGCTACTGAAACAAACGGAGATTTCGATGTTTTGGTTCTGTGCAGCTGTGAGTTAGGATGAACAGCAGTTTTCTCTCTTTATTCTTGACCCTCTCATCTCATGTCAAAGTGCTCTCAGACATGTCACTGATCCTTTAGTTGCCTCTGATGGACTCTCACATGGTGTGTATTTGGCTAGATGCTTAAAAAGTGCAAAACAGAATGGTTTGCAGTTTGTACCATGCAGCAGGTCATGACCCCTGTAACCATTCATATCATATTTGATACATGTTTTGAGACCCCTAACTCATCAGCATGACCCAAACTCTACTTTAAAACCTTTTTGCATCCAATGTAGTCTGTTTTCTGTCCTGTAGTTCATCCTCATTCCACTAGAGGCAGTAGAATAGCTTTTTCTGCTCATTAGTAGAATGGCTTTTTCGGCTCATTTCAAAACGGCTGCTTCCATGAGATCTCAAAAACACATTTGGAGCAAAAACGTTTTGCTAATTTTCAAAACTTTATGCTGAGAGTATCCCCTCTTCTGTGTATTATTTTTACAAAATGACTACTTATAGTATTGAAAAAAAATACATTTTTTATATTGAATTCTCTATAATACAGTCACACCAAGTTAAAAATGTCCGACTCAAATTTCAGTGGGTAAAAAAGACTATTTTCTTATCCCTTGAACACTCAAAGTCCATCCATCCGTCCGTTTTCTTCCGCTTATACTGGGTCGGGGGGGCAGCAGTCTAAGCAAAGATGCCCAGATGTGTCCGTGACACACGGCTGAAGGTCGCCTGAAACGACTACAAAGTCAATCATGGATCTCCTGCCGTGGGTTTCCTGATGTAACGTGTATTGATGGACACCCTTGTGCTCAAACACGGTGTTTGTTATGGACAAAATATGACGAGCACAGAAGTCCAACAGAACACAGCTCGGGTTCAGGTCAGGGAAACCATTCCTACCAATCACGTCCCTCCAGGTGCTACTGTCGTTGCCCACGTGGGCATTGAAGTCCCCCAGGAGGATTATGGAGTCCCCCATTGGGGCACCTTCCAGTACCCCTTTGAGAGACACCAAGAAAGCCGGGTACTCTGAACTGCTGTTCGACCCATAAGCTGAAACCACAGTCAGGGACCTGTCCCCCACCCGAAGGTGAATGGATGCAACTCTCTCGTCCACCGGGGTGAACTCCAACACTTGGCGGCTGAGTTGGGAACACACAAGTAAGCCCACCCCAGCCAGCCGCCTCTTACCATGTGCAACTCCAGATTGGTTGAATCCAACCCCTCTTGAGAGGCTGAGTTTCAGAGTCCAGACTGTGCGTAGCGGTGAGTCCAACTATGTCTAGCCGGTACCTCTCAACCTCTCGCACAAGCTCAGGCTACTTCCCTCCCAGAGAGGTGACGTTCCATGACCCAAAAGCCAAGTTCCATGAGTTTAGGATGCCGAGGCTCTCGCCTTCGACTGCCACCCAAACCACATTGCACTGGCCCCTTCTGAGCTCTACTGCAGGTGGTGGGCTCACTGGGGAGTGATCCCACGTCGATCCTTCGGGTTTTACCCAACTGGGTCCCGTGGGAGGAACTCTGGCCACCAGGCGCTCGCCTGCGGGCCCCAACCCAGGCCTGGCTCCAGGGTGAGGCCCCGGTAACACCAATCTAGGTGACGTAACTGGATCTTTGGTTGTTCTTCTCATTATGGGGTCGTGAACCCCTCTTTGTCTGGCTCATCACCCAGGGCCTGTCTGGGTGACCCT
Source organism: Oryzias celebensis (assembly GCA_014656515.1). NCBI lineage: Eukaryota > Metazoa > Chordata > Actinopteri > Beloniformes > Adrianichthyidae > Oryzias > Oryzias celebensis. Next base: position 4,872,444 of record BNCR01000009.1, on the reverse strand, counting down.
ACCCTACCATGAGAGACCCTACCAGGAGCCGAAGCCCCAGACAGCATAGCTCCTGGGATCACTCGAGCACTCAAACCCCTCAAACCACGTTAAGATGGCAGTTCATGGAGGGGCACTCAGAGTCAATATTTTATGTTAAACTAACATTACTGTGAGCAAAAACCTACCAGATCACCCAACAGACTATAATTGATACTATAGCTCACCAAAAATGATATCTTTTGTAGATTTCATCAAAGGTTTTAAAAAAGCATCCTAATTCCAAAAAAACACAAATCAGCAAAAATTAAATAAAAGCAAAAAAGGAGGAACAAAACATCACAAAATTATACAATTAAGATTGAAAGATAGAATTAACTGATTAAGAATAAAATCATATTAGGATCCACTCATCATGTTGATACAAACCTGTTAGAGCAGCTTCATCATAAACAGGAGCATATTCAATGAGAGAAGCTCATGTGTTTTTGGTTCCTGACAGTTACTGACTTCAGAAGTTGTCAGCAGACGTCACCATAAACCCTGGGGTCAGAGCATGACCAGAAGTGAAAGTGCTGCACAGCTCAGGCTGGACACATTTCTCTAAAATGTACTTATTACACAAAAAGACCATTTAATTTAGAGAGAAATCATTTGTTTTCAGCACTTTCTGTTGCTTTGCATGAAGTAGAAAGTTTAATCAAATGCCAGAAGAGAGCAACAGGTGTTCTTCTCTGTCATCAAATGAAATGAAATGAAATCAAATCACTATACTTTATTAAGCCCGAGAAATTCATTGTTGTTTTTCAGTACAACCCAGAACAAGACAGAGAAGTACACACAAACATTTCAAGGTTCACTGGGGATTCAGCCCACAACAAGCGCCCTTTCCTTGGCATGGGTGTAGAAGGGCCACAAGAGGGGGGGTGAGGTCATTGGCGGCAAAAAAAGGTCATATCTCAACACTGCATACAATGTGTAGATACAAGCAAAAGTATATAATTTAAAACACAGAAGAACAATACATTTGAAGACACAACACATGAGGTATGGTGGGTAGGGTGAGAGGGGGACACACACCCTTCCATTAATCCAGAGATGCCTCTAAGAGAACACATCCAGAGCATGCTATACTTGGGAGGGTAGGGAGATTGCCGGAGTGCCAATGTCAAGAAGGAATGAGCAGCTATTATTGTCTCCACATACAGCTGCTTTTTCCACTCTGTGGAAGAGGATATGTTTTGATAGAGCCCAAGGGCAGTGCCCTCAACTCAGGGGAGTTGGATTCGATCACCACTGGTTGTTTTGTCCTGCTGGTTGTGTCCTTGACTGGTCTTGCAGTGTATTTGAGGCTAATTTCAAAATGGTCTGGAATGTGAGCAATTTAAGCTCAGTCTCCCTTCTGTTTGAGCAGAAAGTCGCTCCAAGTTTTTTATCCATCTTCTGCATAAATTCAAGGGTCATAAGCACTCTGTTCAATGGGCAAGAGATGCTCAGTGCTTCTGATCCGCTTGTGAAAGCCTGTCGCTGTGGGTCTCTACTCCCTCAAGGATATTTCCACAGACCTCCAACAGCTCGTCTCTTGACATCTTTACCTCATAGACTGCCCAAAAAATCAGAAATCATCCAATCCCAATTGCGAGGAATTCAAATATCAGGAATACAAAAGACACACATCTTCAACATCTTTCACAGACAGCTAGGACAGGCACACCAGCCTCCACTTGCCCCATGGATCATTGGTGTATCAAACCGCATGAGTTCCGTCTATGCAGGAGGGGTCCACTTTCCCTTTCCTTAGCGTGGAATAAACTTTGTCAATCGCATTCAAAGACCAGTTGATTAGATCCATTTTTGGAGTGCAAAAAATCACGTATGGTTCAGTGGGAAGAAAACACTGGAAGAATCAATGCTTTAGGTGTCCCCAACTCGTCGTTTTTTGACATGCTGGCTGTTACAATTAAATTAAGGCTCCCCAACCTCCAGACTGCACCAGTACCCTAACTTTAACCTGTTTCCGGACGCGGATCTGGATGTGGATTGGTACCGGTTCCGGACGCGGTATCTGTTCGGGATGCGGTACCAGTTTCAGATGCGGACCAAGCTAGGATACCGAATGCGGTAGGTTCGGTCTGTGTTGGGTACTGCAGCCTACAAAACGATTGATTTTAAAGTTCTTTTAATGGTTTATAAATGTTTTAATGGTCTTGGGCCTTCTTATTTAAGTGACCTGCTTTTAAGATATGAACCCTCGCGGACCTTGAGGTCCTCTGGCACCGGCCTCTTAGTTGTCCCTAAGGTGAGGACCAAAACCTATGGGGAGAACTCATTCCACCATTATGGTCCTCGCCTCTGGAACGGCCTGCCGGAGAGCCTAAGGGCCGCAGAGACCATAGAGGTTTTTAAGAAGAGGCTCAAGACCCACCTTTTTAATTTAGCTTTTTTATGATTTTTAGAATTACTTAATTTGATCTTTTCCTCTTTAAAAAAAAAAAAATTAATTATTAACTTTTATTTGAATAATTTTATAGCTAATTTATGTACACAATTATTGTTTTAATATACTAACCATATTTATTTATTTATTATTACTATTACTATTATTATTATTATTATTATTATTATTATTATTATTATTATTATTATTATTATTATTACTATCATTGTTATTATTATTTTATTATCATTTTTTAAAAATGCTTTTTATTCATTTATTCTTTAACTCCAGTGTTTCCCTACGGGAATCGGCTGTTCCGGGGTCCTCCTGCCTATGAGTAAGCTGGTGCTGCGGTGCTAATTCTCATTGGGGCAGCTGGGGTACCTCCATATTGAGGGGGCTCTGGGCTGCCCTGTGTTGGGTGGGCACTTCGGTGATGACCCCTGTGGTTGGGCTGGACCTTGCAATAAACAGATCCCCGTAATATCGTTTCTCCTGTGGGGGCTGGGTGGATGTAGGGAGGAGCTGGGGAGGGAAAGGTGGTTGTAATTGTAATAGTATTTTTTTGTTATTATTATATTTTTATTATTATTTTTATTTTATTATATTTTTATTTTATTCATTTGTTTATTTTGTAAAGCCCCTTGGGTTTTCACAAGAAGGAAAGTCGCTGTACAAAAAAATAAAGTTTGAAGTTTGAAGTTTGATCGGACCCCTGATTCTATCTTTTCATCAAAAAATGACAAGTTGGGGACACTCAAAGCGTCAAAAAGTGATGCGGAGGGTTCCTTACCCATGCGTCAATAACTGACGACTAGGGAATGAGAATGTGTTGAACAAGCATCATCCAATCATCCATCCATCTATCTTTATAATCCACTGAATCCCTTTTGAGGTCACAGGGCTGCTGGAGCCAACCCAGCTAATGTTGGGCAAAGGTCATTATGCGATATTTGTACAATTACTGTACATTGGGAACAAAAGCCACAGTTTTGAGATGAAAACAAATATCACTTCATGGAAGATGGAGTATACTCTAAACAGGTCGCCAGTTTACTGCAGGGTCTCACAATCACACTCACACTAGCAAACAGTCACACACACTGACATGCACACACAAGCACAGCTAGGGACAATGTAGTCAATATGTGACCTATGAAGCATGTTTCTGGTCTGTGGCAGGAAACTGGACTACCTGGAGAAAACCCATGGATGCATGGGGAGAACATGCAAACTCCACGCAGAAGGGTCCCTAATGGGATTTGAACCACTGTGAGGTGAGAGTGCTACCCACTACATCACCGTGAATGTAATCTTACGAGTAAACATAACATGTTAACCTGACAGCTGACACTTGTGGTTGTGGTTGGTTGAAGAGGGGTTTCCCTCCAAAATGTCCGCACTATTATGTCTGTTTGTTTATCAAATACTCCAGTTTCACTCCGGAGATATGCAGATGCATCAAAACCAACGTCGGGTGAGTGAAAGTGAATCTGGAAAAACAGGAAGCCAAAGGTTCAGAGCATGAAGACTGAGACACTGGTCCAACCGCCTGACTTGGTGGAAAAAAAAAGAGCTGAACTTTACATTTTTACTAAAACATAATAATCCTCAAGACACTTTGTTGTTTACCTATGTTTCTTTTGTTTGCATATTTGTTAATATTTCTGTGTTTCCTTATTTTTGCATGTTTATTTAAGTCTACTTATTTTAAGATGTTTGTTATATTTACATGCTCAGCAATGATGTGTTGAAATGTCACCATGTTTTTTCTGTTTTCCCTTGAGGAGATGTTTCCTTGATTACATGTTTTATGAAAATGAGCACTGCACAGTCTCAGACGAGGTCATCGTGTGGACCAGAGAGAGGTTCTGGGAAATTGGCTCTCTAAAAGAAAGAGGAAAAAGCAAAGAAAGTGAAAGCTTTGCTGGAAACTGACAATGTTAGTGTTCTGATAAATCCATGAAATTCTCTCTTCGTAGTTCAGTCAACTGTTTTCTGTGTTTTTATTATCCTTACCATGATGTTTTGATCTTGTAACCTCACTCTGCCTTGTATAAACAATTAACTTGACTCTAAATCAGACCAAAGGTCCACTGAGATCACTGTGCTGTCTGAGTGAGAGCAGCAGCTCAGCCGGTTCTGTGAATCGGATCGGCTGCAGGGAAACAGGAAGCTTCAGAGAAAGTGAAACCTGTCAGGCTGCTGCTGCTGCTATAAAGGCAGGACCCTCCACACTCTCAGCACTCCAGCCAGCAGCCATCACCATGAAAACAGTCTGCATCGCTCTTCTCAGCTGCCTGCTGGTCCTCTGTGCACGAGGTGAGTGCAGGTGCTGCTGTGCACGCTCCTCATCAGACAGCAGCAGCAGGTAATCCGGTTTTGTCTCTTCTTCCCACAGGACAGCCGGCCGGCCCGGCCCGTCAGTGCAGGTGCTACAACGGCTTCATGAACGTCCCACGCATCTTCTCACAGAGTTCTATCAAGAACAAACTACAGGTCACAGAACCACACACCTTTTGTCCACGGACTGAGATCATGTAAGTCTCTCTGACCCGGTTCTGGATCAGTTCTTGACCTTGTTTTGTTCTCTGCAGTATCCTCAGACTGTCTCTTTTTTTCCAGAATCACAATAAATAACAAGTACAAATGTGTGGATCCAGAGTCTTGGTTGGGAAAGAGGATTCTTCGTTTGAGCAGGTAGGAGCACGAGGAGAACCGCAGGTTCTAACAGCATCCGCAGAACTCACCTCAGCGCCAGAGGGTCCGGGTTCTGCTGCTTCTGTCTGACATTCTCCCTGCTGCTTTAGGCGAGGACAGACTGGAGCTGCTGGTGTGAAAGTGACCGCCGCTCAGATCTCCACCTCAGCCCCCAGAAGACCCCAGACCACGTCCAGGAGGACGTCTGAAACCAGCCAGAGTCAGAGGAGCTGATCCAGCAACCCATGGAGAGAAGACTTCTTTCAGTTTCAGTCTGCAGAACAATCAGGAGTTGCTTTCTTGTTCTGGACCACATGTGTTCTGTTTGTTGTTTATTGTTTAGATTACATTGATAAATGTGAAACATTCAACAACCAGATTTTTGGAGGGTCTGTAGGTTTTAAAAACAAGAAACAATTCTGTAACACTTTTAGTTCAACTTCAAGAACATTCACTGTACTTTTAGTGAAAACTTCCTTTCTGCTGTAAAAAACTTTGTATTATCTTTAATAAGCTACAAAACAGGCGTCTGTCATTGTGCTGATAGTCAAACACTCACTGATGCTTACCGTCTGTCAACAACTCAAATCAAGTCAATGTATCACGGAGACTCTAAGACAAGCTTTCATCCAAAACCAATTACAATGTATTTACATTTGTGAGACAACTTTTATTTTTAAAAGCCTAACTGAAAACAGTGTGTCTTTTACTTTGTTTGAAACTGCATTAAATGTTTTTGATAACATCTGACGCTCTGCTGCAGTGACTAATTTTTAGTGACAAACTGTTGATGGGACAACAGGACACTTGACCTGCTGGTATTCCTGGCTGAAACACATCCATGCATGGCAGATATTTTAAACCACAAGGATGAAAACTATTCTCTTTTGAAATGTTCTGCAGCAGTGGTAGGGGGTACAGAAACCATGAATCCCTGCTGGCTTTGACCTGCTGAAGCTGCTTTAACTCCACAGCAGCTCAGACCAATCATCCAGCATGAAGCAGCAGTGTAGGTGCAGCAAACATGACTGAATCCGTATGACTAGAACCTGGGATGTAAGATTAAACTTACCTGCTGATCTTTCTCCCTTCTTGAAACACATATTTACTTCAGCGCTGTCTGTCTGTTCCACAGCAGTCCAGACTGCAGCTCGGTCTGCTCAGCAGCTGAGGTGGTTCTAGGAGATGCTTTAAAACTTACAGGCATGCAGTAAGAATGACATCCACAAACTCTGGTGATTCACTCAGGTGATCACGTTGCTAACAAAGATGATTGGAAGTCAGATTCGGATTGTTAAGCTTAAAGACCCACTCCAATGAAAACGTTTATAACATGCTCTTGTGGCATTTTTCTCATGATGAAGGACACATGTAAAAGAAATTAAGTTTAAAACTGAGTTGAAACTGTGATTAAAACTGCATGGTGAATCAGGAGCAGACGAAAAAAATGGCATTTGAAAAAAAAAAAGATTACCTACAATGAGCTGGCATCCACTTGTCAGTCAGTCAATTAATCAATTTTGGATTTTTTGATTTAAAATGGTTTATTTCAAGCAAGAAATAGTACATAAACAGTACAATCAACAAAGGTTTAAATCCATGCAAGGACACATCAAACATTTGATTTATTGATTGATTGTAAATTGCTTGAAAAGGAGTGGAAGGAAGCAAATTTCTATAATCCCACACCATATTCACCTAACCATTTTCTTTATAGGTGTTATCAGTTTACGGTTCATAACTTATACACACAAAATTGTTGGTACCCCTCAGTTAAAGAAGGAAAAACCCACAATTCTCACTGAAATCACTTGAAACTTACAAAAGTAACAATAAATAAAACTTTATTGAAAATTAAATAATCAAAATCAGCCATCACTTTTGAATTGCTGATTAACATAATTATTTAAAAAAAACAAACTAATGAAACAGGTCTGGACAAAAATGATGGTACCCATAACTTAATATTTTGTTGCACAACCTTTTGAGCCAATCACTGCAATGAAGTGATTTCTGTATTTGTCAATGAGCGTTCTGCAGCTGTCAACAGGTATTTTGGCCCACTCCTCATGAGCAAACTGCTCCAGTTGTCTCAGGTTTGATGGGTGTCTTCTCCAAATGGCATGTTTCAGCTCCTTCCACAGATGTTCAATGGGATTCAGATCTGGGCTCGTGGAAGGCCACTTTACAATAGTCCAACGCTTTTCTCTCAGCCATTCTTGGGTGTTTTTGGCTGTGTGTTTTGGATCGTTGTCCTGTTGGAAGATCCATGACCTGCGACTGAGACCAAGCTTTCTGACACAAGGCAGCACATTTCTCTCCAGAATGCCTTGATAGTCTACAGATTTCATTGTACCTTGCACACATTCAAGACACCCTGTGCCAGATGCAGCAAAGCAGCCCCAAAACATGACTGAGCCTCCTCCATGTTTCACCGTAGGGACAGTGTTCTTTTCTTCGTATGCTTGGTTTTTGAGTCTATGAACATAGAGTTGATGTGCCTTACCAAAAAGCTCCAGTTTGGTCTCATCTGTCCAAAGGACATTCTCCCAGAAGCTTTGGGGCTTGTCAACATGCATTTTTGCAAATTCCAGTCTGGCTTTTTTATGATTGTTTGTCAGCAGTGGTGTCCTCCTTGGTCGTCTCCCATGAAGTCCACTTTGGCTCAAACGACGACGAATGGTGCAATCTGACACTGATGTACCTTGGCCTTGGAGTTCACCTTTAATTTCTTTGGAGGTTGTTCTGTGAGTGTATTTGGGGGGAGATGCATTTTTGCATAAAACAATCTTTAAAAAATCTAGGAAGGAAAATCAATTAAAAATATATTTCTGTTGTTTATTGGGTACAATACACAAACGTGACTGTCTGTGAAAATTCTCAATTATCCTGCCTTGAAGATCAGTCTGAGAATCTGGACTAAAAATCTACCTTCTCTAAAAGCTTCCCTACTTATCCATTTTAAAATGGATGATGCATCATAATGCATCATAATGATGCAGCACATTTTAAATGTGCTCTACTTTTTGACTAAAGACAGATCATTGGTTTATTTTTCAAGTCAAGTTGGGCTCTTTGTTAGCATTAATTTGGACTGACTGGTTTGCTTGAAAAGCGTCCTTGTAGTCAGCTGTGAAACACTTTTGGCTCCTGTAAGTGTAGCTTTTAGTGGCTGATTTAAACAAGTAGTGGATGTGTCCTGTTGACGCCCCCTGCTGGCAGAGAAAGCAGAAATAAAAGTGCAAAGGAGTCTCCTTACATGCAAACATTTGTGCGTGCATACATGTGCTTCACAGACCCCTCTGCATTTATCTGGACTTGGGACCAACACAAGGGAGCACTAAAATGTGTCCCCTTGTGGTTGCATTACATCCATCAATTCATTTACACATGCAAGCTGTATTATGGTTGACTAAATATTCTTACCAGTTGTGTTTGCTGGTGAAAAGCTGTGTCTTTGTCCCCTAAATCAAATCTTGTAATGAGTTGCTGCAGCAGCTTCGTCATTTTCCCTCTCTTGGTCTGTTTCCTCTCCTTTCTCTGGAATAATCAGATCTTCCTCTGCCTCTTAATCACCTGCTACATCTCCTCTGTCTCTCCTCCTGTCTGACCCTTCAAGAGACACGGACACATATTGAATTAATAACTGATCCAGCATACAGGCTGACGTCATGACTTTTGCTCACACATCACAGTAATTTGTTGTATCTCAAATAGTGTGAAGTTGCACAGATTACAATCTGGGCACAGATGTGACTAAAATGTTTGTAATTTAAAGCCCTGAAAAACATGACTAAATTACATGAGCTGAAGTGATAATAAAAAAGAACCCTCAACATTATTTTCATTCAATATGTCAGGTTCATTTGACTCATACATATCTCTTGGCTCTCTCCACTTTGTAATCTTGACTCTCTTAAATAAAAGCTCAAGTTTCAAACATGTTTAAAGGACAGCACAATCAGTCTAACACAACAGGTCAGACAATATCAATAACAAAACGACAATACAATCATGTTTGAAAGGGAGCAGGTAGCGTTGCTTATTTAAACCTGTCCTTTAGATAGCAATTATGATATTGTACTCAGATCATACAGCAATAACCATCAATCTTTTACATCTTAAACATAAGTAGCTTCAAACCTCAAAGGATAATATTTTGTTGGTTATTTGATAATAATTTTGCCAAAATTGTACAGTCAGTGAAATTATATATTCTTATAAATTGTCCATACAATTTACTTATAACAATTTTTAAACACAAATACATTTTGACACTCCTTCAGTTCCAGCTTCAAATTATTCTACAGTTTTTCTCCACACACAGACACACAAATCCTTTTCGTGTTGTTTGTACCATCGGCAGTTTGAAATTTCCTTTTCCTCTTAATTTATGAGAATAGTCTCTCACCATGAATCATTTCTATATATTATTTGGTAATTCATTATTATATGCTAAAATATGTTAGAATGTGCAGGTGTTAGTTGGATTAGCCACTGGGTTAGCTGGTAGCAACGCCTTGATGGATTCAGTGGCAGCCGTGAAGCTGTCTTCCATGTTCCAGCAGCGTGGCCGTGAATGCTGCAGGATTCAATTGGGTGAGTACACTCACTGCTGTATCCAAGTTAGGCGAAGTCTTCTGTAACAAAGAGGTGTTTGGATTCATTGGCAAACGTTTTAATGGAGTGGCACAGGAACAAGACAAAAACGTAGTCAGAGTCTAGATGAGGGTCAAAACACAATGGCAAGGCAGGATAATGAAAAACAGGCTAAGGTAAAGGCACAGGGAATCAAACAAGGACATACACACTCACACTGTCTGCTAGGAAATACAAGACTTCGCACTGGTGAGCAGGCTGGAGGTTGTATAAATGCCAAATGGTAATGATGACAATGAGAAACAGACGAGCAGGAAGGAGTCTGTGAAGATGGCTGATGGGAGATGAAGAGCTGAGGAGCTAAAAACTCAGAGCTCCCTCTGATGGTCGGAGGCTTGAGTAGCTGGCTGAACCGTGACAGTAAAATACATGAAATTTATCATCTATGTACACATTAAACTATGTTGGTCCTAATCCAGAGCCCTGAGGAATACCACAAGTAATTTCCAAATTAGTAATTGCAATTTCATCTTCAAAAAAACTATAAGACGGCTGAGTAGATGTATCACTGCTCGAAACTCTTTCTAATTGGTTATTTCTAAGACCAAAAATGAAAAATCTAAAACCTCTTGAACGTGATAAAAAGTTGGATCTATAATTAGAAGCTTTTGTTTTAATTTCACCCTTTGATTATGCCACAGAAGAAAGGATCCCATTTAAAAAGTATCAATCTGCAAACTGAGGACGCCGACCCTGACACCAGTGAAGTGACTATGACGTCTTTAGAAGCTACGCTTCAAAAGTTCTTCACTGAAGCTGAGAATCATTCAAAGGCTCGCTTTGAATGCCTGAAGATGCAACTGGATTTTATTAGAACGACTCTGGATAAACAAATAAAGACTTAAACCAACAACGCAAAACGACCGCCTCGTTCCCTACGCAAATAAATCGCATTGAAGTCTCCAATTCTGAACACAATGCGTGTTTGAAGAAATTTCAAGATAGAATCACATCAGCTGGAGGAATAATCTCTGTATTATGAATTCAAGAGGTGTTGAGGGAGATAGTGCGTTATCTTACTTGGTACCGTGATCCTGCCTTCGCTTCTCTGATTGCCACAGGATCTTGGATTCTTGGCATTAGATGATTAGTCGCGTTGCTTCACTGCTGACTACAGTGATACCACTGCTCAGTGCAGACGCCTCTGCTTTCCAGCGATGAACTAGGCCTGCTCGCTGGATTTTCACATTTTCCTGCTGTATCCTACTGCTATTAAACTGCCTTGTGGCTCTGATAAAGTCATGTTTGAAGATCCAACAGAGGCATCTAAGCACATTGACTCCTTCATACATGATGCCTCAGCGGTTGTCTAAGCAACTTTCTGTATCACGTTGGTTTGTTTACTTTCGTATTCATGACTTGATCATATTCGTAGGTCTGACGTTGGCTTGGCATCAGCTTTTTGTGTTACCTTTGGTCTAGTTTCGTTTTGCCACTCTGAGTTAATGATGTATTTCTGTTCTATAAAAAAATCAAATAAGTTAATTCAAGTCAAAGGCAGTAAATTAGTTACATTTAGTTTCTAACTTAACTCAGTGGTACTACTTTCAGGGTAGTGAGTTGACATTTCAATTTGTTTAAATGTGCTTGTTTTTGTTGTGTATGGATGATGTATGCGTATGATTGCGTGTTTATATGCTGGGTGATTTCAAATTCTCTCATGTCAGTTACTCTTAAATCACCATCATCTATGGGTTAAGGTCTCTATGTAATGCATCGAAACATTAGAAGCCCGCTTCCTAAAATTGATCCAGTTTCTTACTGTCAAAAGAGAGACGCATAATCGCACTACACCATCGATGAAAATTTGTTGTTTTTTTTCTTTTCTTTACGGCCATTATTTATAACATGTCAATCATGAGAGGGGCAAGCAGCTGTCCTACCAAGACATCATTGATGGCTTTGCAAAGAAAAAGGCCAGGAAGCGGAAATTTTGAGGACATGACAAAGTGACTGTTACCATAAGTACAGTGTGTTTTTATTAGGTGTAATCCAGAAAAGTGGTTTTTGTTGTTGAATTTGTTGGTTTGTTGAATTTTCATATACAAAGTAGAAGAAAATTAAAAATACTACATATCTTGTATTTATTGGCATGTAGAGGATTCTTTTCCATGTAATGTAGTGTTTTTTTTTAATTAGTTTAACTTGTCTAATGGTTCAATTGAAGATCAGCCGTTTTACTCATGATGTGTATTATATTGTGCCACCTTAGTAAAGCATCCAAACGGTTAAGAATCTCATCATTACAATTTGGCAAACTGAAGACCCCCAAGCACCCTTTTTCCTAGAGCCCCCACAAAGCTAGAAACAGCCCTGAAAGGAAACTTTTTAATAATAGGTCAAAAGCATTGGAACAAAAGAAGAGCTGCAGTTTTCTGAGCTCTGTTGAACCATAATACCTCCCCTGCAGTTCCACCTATGCACATAGTGGATGATGAACAGAGCTGCTCAGATGGCAAGATGCTGCAGAGAAACCAAACTGCTGACTCAGAATCAGCCTGACACATATTCTGAAAGAATATGATCCCTTTAAGATCTGAAAGTTTAATTCATGTCCAAATCTCTGGATCTCTTTAGAACCAAATGTTATCAGACCTTTTTTGTCAAGTAGTCTGTGGATCAGGTTTGTGATCTTCAACGGGAACATTCAGAACCACGATCTCGGAACCAACTGGCTCAGAACCTGCTGTATTGTTCCTTAGAACCACTTCTGCAAAGGCACTGCTGAGGAGAACCGTGCATTCAACCAGACCGTGCAAGAACACTACACACACATGTAGAAGCTGCAGTCTGTCTTCTGCTGTTAAGGCCCAGAACCTTTTTAGGTCTCCATCAGCCGTTCTAAAGGTCTTCAGGTTTTGGCTGTTTTTCTCAAAGCAGTTCCTGAGCCGGGAAAACAAATCCGGTTCAAACAGTGAGATAAAAAGCAGCCAAACCCAGTGAAGAACATCTGAAGAACTGCTGATAAAGGAAGGTTCTGTAGGAGAAAGAGAAGAAATTGCATTATGAAGTCTGCAACACAGTTCTGGTGTTCTGGGGATCCAGAAGAGGCGGGTCTGGAGTAGGTTGGTCCTGCAGAAACTAAAGTCTCTGTATGGCATCAAACATGGCGCTGCCCAGGCAGCTGACTGGGCCGCTCAGGTCTCTGCCTCCTCATGGGAGGGTGCTGCCTCTGCAGAAGACGGCGGTGTGGCACAGCGCCCCCTTGTGGCACAGCCCAGATCCAGCAGAGGACGCAGGAACACCAGCATGACAGTGATGTTGTCACTCGATCCGGCTTCTTTGGCGTAAGCGACCAGCTTCTGAGCAACAGTCTGTACCCTTTCACTGTCGGGCTGTGCTTCAGCCCCTGTAGTGTCAGGGAGGGGCTGCTCCTGCAGGGCCCCCATCACCAGCCGGGGGACCTCTGATGGTTGGACAGCATCAAAAAAGCCATCACAGGCCAGGAGCACGTAGTCCTCATTGCCCTGCAGCTGCACCGTGGAGGAGTCGGCGTCTGAAGACACGTAAGGCTTCTGGTCAAAGTCACCTGCAGGGGGAAGGGGGACAACAAAGAGTCAGGAGCATCACATGGTTTGTTTTGACACCACTCTCAAGACAAACTGACAGAAGGCTAACGGATGAGGTGGAACAGACCAACAGATCAGGAGGAAAACGGAGCATTTGGAAAAAGAAAACTTTCCAATGGATCCGGTGCGGCTAAATGTTGTGATCTGAGGTAACACCCGTTTGTTCTTTGATGCTGCTGTTGTTGTTACAGTGGATTTGAAGGCTCAGAAATGCAACGTTCAGAGCACACGTGCAGCAGAGCGATGGTCCTTGCTCTGCATCAAGAAATCTGGAGAAGAAATCTGCACAGAAAAGGAGTTCTGCCCTGATCTCAGAAGCAGGAAGTGGAACTAAAAGCTGAGGGGAAGCGAAGCTCTGAAGTGAACAAACTGATTTATGGAGGTTTTTCTTTGATTGAAAAGTTTAAACTCTAGTTAGCAGCAGCAGGGGCTGCGCAGCAGCAGCAGCAGCGCAGCAGCAGCAGCAGCAGGGGCTGCGCAGCAGCAGCAGCAGCGCAGCAGCAGCAGCAGCAGCAGCAGCAGGACCCACCTATGGCTCTGGAGACGGCGTAGGTGCCGTTTACGCGCCAGCAGCCCATGAAGGTGACACATCCGCCGAGCTCCTCGATCCTCTGCTTCTCATCCTGGGGGGGTCACATGCAGAAGTTAGAGGTACGGCTGCTGAACTTTTGAACTGCTGAAGTCTGCGCTCCTGGACTGGATCTCGGGTCCCTCCAGAATCAGCCCAGCCTCCAGGTCTCCTCACCTCCCTCTCTGGTTTGTGGGGCTCCATCAGCACCACCTCCTGCCCCTCCCTGACCAACAGCACCTGGGAGTCTCCGAGCCAGGCCACCGTCAGCTCCTGGTCATGGATCAGAACCACCACACCAGTACTGCCGCTCCGCAGGCGCTGGTAACACAAAGATAAGAGCTTACAAAGGCGGTTCCACCCACCGACCATGTCCTCCGCTCCTGTCAGTGAGCTCAGAACCAGCAGAACCTCATACCTCTCTCTGGGCTTTGCTTCTGAACATGTCGTCTGTGCGTTTGAAGGCAGCTTTCAGAGCCGAGCCCGGGCTGCTCTGTAGCGCCCCCTGCTTACTAAGGTTGACATGCAGGTGAGTGGCAGCAAAGGTGGCGGCGTCCACCCCCGCATGGCCGTCAAACACTGCATAGTAGGCACGCCGCACTCCATCCTGCTCCATGTTGGAGACAGACAGGTGAAGCAGTTCAGCTCCTCACAGGGACATGAAGGACGAATCTGCAGCTCCTGACGTACCTCCACGCCAAAGAGCTGGTTGAACTCAGACAAAAGCACGTGCTTGTCCTCCATCTTCCTCCTCCCATTCTTGATGGCGTGAACGCAGCACTGGAAAGTGGAGGGGGGCAGAGTGGGCAGGTCTTGGCTCCACTCCAGCGCCACCTCGATCATCTTGTTGATGAAGACTCGCTGGACAGCTTCAGACTGAAAAACTGCAGAGACAAAGCATGGTCACGATGAGGCGGGACGGAGAACTTAAAGAACCCTCCGAACAGAACCCACTAAAGAACCTCAGGGTCTTCCAGAAACCTCTGCATTCCAAATTATAATAAAAAATGTGGTTTTAGGATTTTTCTAAATAGTCGATGCAAATCACAGTCAGTGTGATTTTCATTGTTTTTATGCCAAGTTCACACCAGGGAAGTGTTGCAGGTTCAAGAACGCCCTGAACGCAGGTTAGTGAACAGGATTTTACCACATGGTGTTCACACTGGACTGTCGCTGCCAGATACAAGCGCATGTACTCACAGCTGGAGAAGGCTTGCTGGGAAATGTCGAAGTAGAGCAAATCTGTCTTTCACAAGTCTATTCTGATATTTGAAAGGCGATGTCGTACAATTCCAGCCAGGCTCTAACCGCAGTTATTAATTCCTCCTTTGTGATCATTTTTAAAACGGTTGGCACTTGTGCGTTTTAAAAGGACACTACCCATACGTCACTAACAAATCAGTCCCTGATTGGTCAAACTTAAGCCAGTTAAACTTTTAACTTGCATTAAACAATTCAGTGCTCATTCACATTGCTTTGTCTACAGATCTAAAATAACAGAGTCAAATCTTGTCCAGTAAAGCGTCAACACAAAAGTTTTGAACGCGGAAGCCCGAAGCGAGCACGCACGTTTACATAGACTTAAGCCTGATGTGAACATAGCTTTAGAGCATAAATGAAATGTTATCAAGTACAAATCCATATTATAACAGGATTTGAATTAAACAAAAACTTAAAAGGCACTGTTCTAAATAGAATATAGATTATTGATTCTAAAGAACTGAAAATGGTCTGTTGTTGAATGTGCTGCATCAGGAGGTCATATTTACTGAAATCAAAGCTGTTCCAATCAGAAACATCTTCATCGGTTCAGTTCCATTTCAACATAGAACCCTTATGTTGCAGCAGCTTCACAATTCTTACATCCATTGAACTTGAGAGTTTTTGGAGAGTTTCTGCTTGAATTTCTATGCAGGATGTCAGAATATCCTCCAGAGCTGTTTTGTGTAAAAGCTGGAAGGACTCACGAATTTCCTCCTCGCCGTCATCAGACTCTGCCTCTTGGCTGCAGTGGAAAGGTGAGAGGTCATCTGTGAGCAGCCGGGTCAGCGCGGCGCGGCACATAAGAGCGCTGAGGCCCGTTGGAG
The DNA here is from genome assembly GCA_014656515.1 of Oryzias celebensis. Classification (NCBI taxonomy): domain Eukaryota; kingdom Metazoa; phylum Chordata; class Actinopteri; order Beloniformes; family Adrianichthyidae; genus Oryzias; species Oryzias celebensis. The sequence goes on along the minus strand of BNCR01000009.1, from coordinate 4,856,445 downwards.
CATCCCTGCATTAACACACAGATACAGTCAGTTGGACCTTAGAATCGGGCCAGCAGCTGCCTCCACTGGGCTTTTAGAGTCACATCTTTCATCAGTCCTAAAAGAGGAAGTCAGGGAACAATGGTTTCATCCAACAAGAATGCGAGAACTTCCTGTTACAGCAGCACCAGCAGGATGAGGCCTGCATGCCTTCAGGCTGCTCAGAACATCAAGATCCAGATTGTACAGCCAGTCAGAACAGAGGAGCGGTCCAGCTTCCCAGTTTTGGTTTTACAGATATTTTATTCTTAATAATGGTGCTCACTGAATCTAAAACTGTGGGGCATATTTATGAAACAACATGCTGCCCTGTAAAAACATCAACCTGCGGACACAGTCGGTGTTTGTGAGAAACAAACCTTTCTGATGAAGAAACTGAATATGGAATCATCAGCATAGAAGGAGGTCAAAACTCCTAAAACGGATCAAGAACCCCCTCAGGGCAGATGAAGAACATTTTAGATAAAGAACAATGACAGTGCTGGAAGACTGCTGTGATGATGACCTCAACAAACCACTATCTAAACCAGCCTGTCAGAACGTTCTGGGTTCGACAGCAGAAGGAGAAGTGGTGGGACCTCCACCCCCCGACCGTACCTGGAGGAAAGCAGCCTCAGCCCCAGCTCCAGGCTCTCCCCCTGCAGCTCTTCCTCAGAAACCCTGCGGCTCTGAGGACTGGCGGGTAGCGATTGGTCCTTCTCCAGAACCACTGGGAACTCCTGCACAAACTTCTCCAGGAAGAGGCGGGCCTTCTCCTCCATCTGGTCCGGTTCTTGTGTGAATCAGCAGCTGCAGCAGAAAATCCACCTCAAGTTTAAGCTTAAAAAGCACAAGAGGTGAACTTGGACCCACACCGTTCACATGATAGCACAGAACCAAGATCCAAAGGGTTACACAGTTCACCTGGATAAACAAACCAGCCGAATGCACCTAAGGGTCCAAACCATTGACTATAAATGAGAACTGGACTGGGTGACGTCACCCATGGAGAATAGCTTACTTCCAAACAAATGAAGTCAAATCTATGAGGTACGATAGCTGTCAAACAGAAACGTATTCATGTGCACAACTTTGCAGAAAAAATATGAATACAACCTTTAGCTTTACGTTTGACGTGTCTGTTTAGAATACGACTTTTGCTTGTCTTGAATACAAATGTCTCCTGTTAAATCGATGTCAAAAATACGTCACAGGGTCACAGGCATAAACATCGAGTCCCAGAGCATCGATTCTTCAAACTGCACATGCGTGTTAAAGTTTATTTATTAAAATAAAATATAACTTTTAGGAATTTTATTGATCCCATAATGACAAAATGATCTTGATATCTATAGCTCTGTAGAAAATTGGATAAAACAGACTAAAAACAACTACAGTGATCTCCAGCTGCATTTTCTGGTTTTCAGGCTCCAACAGGTGATGGTGTAAACAATGCAGCAGAGGGTCGGTTTAGAACCAGAAGTGGAAAACAGTCTAGAAAGACGTAGCAGACGTACAACTCCACTCATTCAGTGTAAAATAAAACCATGTCTGCTGAAATGAGTTGATAATCAGAGGATAAAGAAACCAAAACGACTAAGCTAACTTGGAGCTAAAGTATGCTAACAGGCAGCCGACTGTTGCAGCAATAAAAACAAACAAAAAAAGAACATTTTAAAAGTCAGTAGGATCAGAATACACAGCTGTCTTTCTGTTTCTATTTTTTGAAACTATTGTTACGGTCGGCTGCCAGTTAGCCTACTTTAGCTCTGAGTTAGCTTAGCTTTTTTGTTATTTCCATCCATTTTATTAGCCCTCTATTTCCATGTCGCTGCCAGAGCCTGCAGCGGATATTGCTGCCCCTCCTGTCCCGGGTAGCTGCCCGGCTAAGTGGGGATCCCCCACGCTAATATGCCGCCGCATATGTGTGACCCCATGACGTATTTTTGACAGAGATTTAACAGGGGAAAGTCATATTCAAGACAAGCAAAAGTCGTATTCAAAACAGATATGTCAAACGTAAAACTAAAGGTTGTATTCATATTTCTTCTGCAAAGTTGTCCACAAAATATACATTTGCGCACAACTTTGTATTTATGAATACAAATTTTTGATTATGAATACGTTTCTTTTTGACAGTTTCCTTACCCCATACAATTCAGTTACCATTCTTTCGTCACCATGTTGTAGTCAGTGTATTATAAAAATTATTACAATTATAATATTATTTTAAAGTAGGATGTTAAAAAATGTTTCTGATCAAGAATGTTTCTTCTGACAAACAGAGGGACTGAGTCACAGCTGTTTATTTCTCCATAGAAGTCTATAGGATTTTGGTTTCTTAGAGCCAGAAGGTACTTCCTGTTTGGAACACCAAGGGGGAGGGGCCACTCAGTCCAGTTCTCTTATACAGTCAACGGTTGGAATTGATGTTGGGAGAGAAAAACGCCCAATGTAAACTCAGATGGAATTATGGGAAGTAGAAATAAGATTTATATAAAAAAATGTACGCCTGTACCATGAATGTCGTCATTTTAGTTGGAAGCAGTTTGGTTGTTGGAGCTGTAACAGAGAGGTTAGAACTGCACGATCCGCTGAGGGTTTGGACGTGGCTCACCAACAGAACTGGTGAACGTGGATCCAGACCTGTGGGAACTGACTTCCTCAGGTATGCTGCTGATGCACTCAATTATTCTGCTTTGATACAACTTCACCTGTTTAAGTTTTGTAACCAGATGAGATGCATTCAGCTAAATCTGAATTGATTCTTCTTCATTTTTTATTCATCTTTAAAAGTTTCATTAGTATATTGTTTATTACAACTCTAGTTTTTTATCTGAGTGTTTTAATGTAATGGGTTACCACCTGTACTCTAAACCTGTTAGACTTGATAATGTTGGTAGCGGTTCTCCTTAATAGAAGAAGTTCCCCATCTCACATGGCTCGATTCTGGTCGCGTTCTGCTGAACCATCTCGGTTCTGGACATCTTGGAAGCTTCTGGATTATTCTCTTTCAGTCTCGTGGACTGACTCGGTTCTGCACACAAATGTCTCCAATCATTACTTTGTCTCGCGCGCTCGCGTGGTTCCGTTACCACTAGCAACTACCTCATGTGAGCGCGCGAGACTTCCAAAAAACTTTTCTGAACCACAGACTACATCAGAACTGATTGGGTTTGGTTCTATTAACAGCGGAACCTCATAAAACGTAACCATAGAGCAGAATGGGTCTGCAGGTGTCACGCGCCCCTGCCCCCGAGCTCAGCGCGGAACTTCAACTGCCCCGCGCGCGCGTGATGTTTGGTGGCGGGAAAAGGGTGAGTTTTCTTACCTGTGACAGGAGCTGCGCGCGAGGTAGACGTTAAACAAACACGCCCTTCGCGGACAAAGGAAACGCTCGCGCACAGACCCAGCCGGATGTGCGCTTGCACGCTGTTTACAGAGCTGCGCCGAGCTCGCTCTCCTATTGGACCTCAGCTTCTCTACGTCAGTGAACACCACGCCCACTTCCGCTCCCAATGACTTCCATGAAAGTTTTTGAAAGCAGAATGCAGCTTCCCGGAAGCTCACTGGTGCACCTCAAACTGCTCTGTGTCAGACTGTAGTTTAGACAAAGGGATGGAATCAAACCCCAACAATGAATCCATCTGATGATTCCTCAACCAGCCCAGAAAGAAAGGCCTCACATATTTATACATCAATAAATTAGTTAATTAAGTGTTTTAATAAACAGTTATTTAGCAACAAACGAAAAAAATGAATGAATAACCCATCTTTAAAGTGGTAATCAGCAATAACCAGTTGACAATTATGGCTTATAAAGACCTAAATAGTGGCAAATCCTAATTAACAAAAGTAATTTATGGTGTATTCAGACTGGACACATTTAAGACACACATAGTTCATTTCCCTGATAATCCAGAACAAATTTTCAGTCTTAATACATCCCAGGTCCAGGACCAGGAACCATTCTAGGATCCATCTTTTGAGGTGATCTCGGTCAAACTGAGCTCCAGTTCGCTCTGAGTTTCCTCAGTCTGAACGCGCTCTGTGCTAAGAGCCAAACAACTGGACCAAAACAGCCACCGTAGCCGGTCATTACGAATCGAGTAGTGCAGCAACAATGAGAAACAACAACTCATTGAAATGTGGTTGGATGAATGCAGGCTCATTTTCTCCGCAATCTGTATGTCATAAACATTTACTGGCGTACCTTCTTAGTCGTTGTCTTGCCAGTAACCGCCTTGCAGTTCGCCTCCACCGTACCAAAGTAACAGTAGAAAGTGTACCTGACCAGGCCCAGCCCTGGGCTGCATGGCGTCCTAGGCGGAAAGGGCCCTTCACTTGGAATTGGAAGTAAACCATTTTCTATGGATGGCATCAGACTGACTCGGTCCAGTTCTTATAGTTCTTATTTACAGTTTATTAATTTCATCTCAGTTGGATTGAGATTAAACCAACATCTGGGTGCTGGTTGGAGCAAAGCGTTTCAGCATCCTGTCTTATCTCAGAAACAGAGAACTTGAGGAACATGTCAGCTGCTGGGATTTGGAACAGACTGAGTCAACTGTAGGAGCTTTTATAGAGGAAAGCGTGTCTCAACTTAAACAGAACTGAGCAAACATTATGGTGCAGATCATCAGACATCTGAAAATCTGAAAACATGCAAAAAGTCTGACTCTGTATGTTCTCAGAGAAAAACTATAATCAAGTTGATCATAAGGCTTCAACCTCTGCTTTGATAATTTAACAATTTATATTATTTTATGACATTACCAGTTCATTTAGGACACAAAATGTTCATGATAAAAACACAAACAAACAAATAACAAAAACCTTTTATTTCAGACTAAAGTTTGCACATCAAAACATTACAATTAGGCAGTCCACAAAGGTCATGTCCACTAAGCTGGTGGGGTGACGTCCAGCCAGCTGACTGTGCACATTAGACCTTCAGCTGCTATAATAATCAACAGGTTTCCATGACAACGCATCAGAACATGGCTTCAGAGGGAGAGACAAAACTATAAAGCGACTTTTAGAAGAAAGGAAAGTCTAAAAGTCATTCATTTGAATACAATGACTTTTTTTTTTACAAAAAAAAACAGCTCAACACTTATATAACATTTGGTTCAGCAGTGCAGTGGTACTGCCCAGATTTATTCAAAAATGTCATTGTTTTCAAATCTGCTTCGATCCATTAATCAGAGTTACAGAGAAAACTTTTACCATAAAAAAAAGGTTTGGGTAAAAAGCCGGGATGCTGAGATCAGCATCTGTGTTCCACAGACAGCCTTACCTGTGTGTCCACAAAACCTGGGCATTCAGAAAGAGAAGCACAACCATCTGCATTTGTTTTGTTGTTTGCACTAATTGCTCCACTAAATGATCCACTTTATGTGTTTTTTTGTAGCAGTCAAAGAATGTATTTAGCTTTTAACAGTAGTTGAAATATTTCAGTGTCATATTCTTTTGTTTGTAAAATATAATCCATTTTATTTTAGGTGGCAGTACATGTTAGTTCCTTTCCAAATAAAATACTGTTTCTATAATTATGACTTTGTTGCACCTTCATTCTTTTTCTCCTTTTACTAATGAATGTAAACATGACAACACTGGTGTAGAATCCATTTAATAACAAAAAAACGTATGTATGTACATTTCATTATATATTTTAAGAGCTTTGTCTCTAAACAACAACTAGGTACTGATGTGCAGCAAAAAATAATATTTGCTTTATTTTGTTTTTAACAAATAACAGCTCTGACAGTCGATTAAACATTTACTGTCATTTTTCTGACATGTTTAAACTCATGAGGAGTGAAAAAGCACACAGGACCACTACATTTTAATGTAATGTCAGCAGTGGTTCAAAAAAGTAATTTTACAAATATTAGCTCACCTCAGCTTAAAATATACATAGAAATGACTAGATTTAAATAATCTATTATTCATTCAAAGTATTACCATTTGTGTTTGAAGCAAAAGAGCCACAATGGAGTGATAAAAGAGCTGCATGTGACTCCAGAGCCTCAGGTTGCAGACCCCTGGAATGAAAAGTTTAAAAACTTGAGCAACCACAGAAAAAAACAGAGTTCTTATATTTGAAGCATGCAAAAGAAATTGTATTAAGTATTGAAAAAAAAATGGAAGGAAACATTTTCTGCACGTTATGTACCTAAAATTGCAGACAGGTCTCTACTTCTTCCACACATTTCAGGCATTGAACACCAGGCTGAATTTCCCCAGAAGTAATAAAGTCATTGTTGGTTATTTATGTTTTTGAAACTAAATTTGTGTTTTTCTTTTTTACAGAAGGAGTTTACATAATTACATAATTAAATCCACCAAAAGCAAATATTTTAAAAATAACCTCTGGACCTAACGCTTCCTTGCCCACTTCTAGAGAAGGAATTCTGTGTGTCTTTCTACTTTTAAATAGATTTTTTTGGAAGATGCTGCCATCTACTGGATTTAAGTTTCATTTAGAATAGAGGAGGCTGGTGAGAGAGTTAGCTCAGAATAATCAGAGGATTCTGCAGGTCTGTTAGTTTCCTTGTCCAGAGTTCTAGGAGGGTGATGGTCCAGCAAACAGTGGGAAAGTCCAGAACTATGTTTTTAGGCATATGTGGTATTTTTCATGTTTATATCACGTCCATGCCTTCATTGGTTCATGCTCTACTAAAACGAATCTTTAAAATGTTTTAAAAATATATCTATTTTGAATGTCCTGCAAGAAAAAAAGAACATAGCAAAATAATCTTAGTTTGAGAAAACCGGTCTTAGTGACTAGAATTGTTTTCATAAAATAAGAAGTCTCGGTAAGACCAGTTTTCTTACCACATTGATGGGCTATTTTGAGTGGGTTAAGAACTTTTGAATCATTTCTAAAAGGCCTGTTTTGGCCATGAGTACTTTGAGTACTTTGAACATCTTTAAAAATCTGTTCTACTGCAGAACAGATCAGAATTCCTCTGTCACCTGGAAAGCACAAAGCTGCAGCAGTCCTACCTACCACTCTAGGACTCTTTGGAGTTCTACTGCAAATGGTGATTCTTCAATTCTTTCATTAACACATTTTCATTGTTTTTATTCCTGCTAGAGAGGCTTGATCCAGAAGACTGGGAGGTTTCTGAGCATGAAGAGCTGAGGAACCCTGACTCTAAGCTCCAACCAGAACTACAGAAGACCCTTCACAACTCAGACCTGAAGGATTATTTGAGGCACAGAAGCCAGAGGCCGACCCATACAGTCAGGAAATGAGACTTAAGTGCATTCCTGACACAGTCATCTTGTTCTGGATCTGGTGGCATCACAGTCTGAAGAACATGGCTCTGAAACAGCCTCTGTTACCAACCTCATGGATCAGAACCTGCACAACGGAGGGATGGTTATTCCATGCACGTGTCGGGGCTCGGCCCGTTGACTGATGCCCTTTCATGGTTGCACTGCTCCTGCACCCCCACAGTAGTGCAACAGGGAAAGAGTGTCAGTCAGAGAGCGCGTGCTGCTCTTTCTCACAGACGAAGACTCTTCTTCATCTCAGTGACGAGCTCAGAGGTTTCTGATCAAAGACGCTGCTCCATGAGCGTTTGCTCCCACCAAACACGGTCTGACACAGGACTCTGTCTCTAACCCAGGAGACCGGGCAGGCTTCCTGCAGGAGCCCTGCTGCGGAGATGACATCACTTCCTGTGAAGGTACAATCTGCATGAGGTTGTTCCCCACAGACGACACCCTATAAGCAATATTGCACTACTGAGAAATGCTGCTGAGAGCAGAGGCAACATTGATAGGGTCCCATCTGCAAGACTCTGGAGAGGACACTCCTGCTCCTGGGGGGTCTTGGTGGGTGGAGGTTCGGCGTGCAGATCCATGCGGGTGCACCTTCACGCTCTTTTGGAAAAACAAACTTTTGATTAAACGTCAGATCCCTTATTTCTGCTCCCTCTTTCATGACCCGCTTCCAGATCGGAAATCATTTCTGCAGTTTGAGAAGATTCACTTCCACAGGATCAAACACACCAAGTTCCCATTCATTTTATTTAATAAAAGTGTTGTTAAGAATATTCTTAGGTTTTCTTCACACTAAGTCAAAACTACATATTTTCTTTGAAAGATAAGTTTTTATATGACAGTAAAAACATTGAATTTGTAATTAAATAATGATTTTAGCACCTTTTAAAAAAAGATCCTTTTTAAGGTCCTAAAGTTCCTAATCTAAAACACAAAAACAAATATTTATGAAAAACTAGAAAAAAAATACAGCTACAATAATTTGGTCTGATTAAAATACTTTGTATAACGGTAGTCATAAATAAGAGCTAAAAAAAAAGACTTCATTTAATCCTGTTAAGCAGAGATTTGTCATGATGTGATCACAAGAAATCTACTTAAGTTATAAGTATTTTTTAGTAACATTTGTACTTCACTGGTCTGACTGTAAAATAATTGGCAACACTTTATAATAACTATTTTATAGCTAGTTAATACGTCATTATTAAACTGTTAGTTATTGACTTATAAATGACTTGTTAAATAACAGTTTACAGTTTGTTAAAGACTTATAAATCTACCTAACAGACTTGTTAGTAGATCACTAACAAGCTTTCAGTTAGCGAGTTATAAATGACCTGTAACCAGTTTATTAATGATTTCTAACTGCACCTTATTAATCAGTAATTAGAAGCTGTTATTAAATTGCTACATTTATAAATCTTAACAAACTGTTAACTGTTATTTAACAAGTCATTTATAGCTCAATAACTAACACTTTAATAATGATTTCTCTGGGTAAATATTAGAAAGTGTTACCAAATAATTTGCTGCACCAAAAAAAAAGTTCCTTAAAAATGTGACATGTTACTCAGTGACATTGGGCTGAACTCTATGACCATTTGTTTCTACCATGAGCAGAATTCATTCTTAACATCAATTAAAGCCTAGTGGTCTTTCTAAAATATTTTTAATGGATGACATTTATGTTTCCAGTTTTCAGATTTGATGTGTCAGTTTTTCAGTTACATTGTTAGTTTTTGACTATTCTGCATTAGACTCCTAATCAAAATGAATATATAGATTTTATTATTTTATTATAGTTTTTTTATTGTAAATGTTAAAGTTGATTTGCTGCGATTTTTAAAAAACATTCTTTCGTCTTTCCCCTTTACTGACTCTATAATACAGGCAGTGATGAGAAGCTCATCGGTTAACACCCCCCCCCCCCTGCATATTAGTCACACCTCTGAAAAAAAGATAAATTCAAACTTAAAATACAAAGACAATAATCTAAACTAAATATGTCTTTTAAATATTTTCAGCCTGATTATACAATCAAAATAATCCTTAAAAGGCCCGAAATACATTAAATCAACAGAATGTATAACATTATAAATATTATAAAAATAAAATATTTTAAGTTATTTTAAAAATATAAAAACTGCTTAAATGCAGTGTTGGTAGCTGTAATTTGTTTACACTTTGGTTTTTATTCTGTTTAAATTCTGCAGAAGAAATTTCTATAAAGTTCATATTTTATTTTTTAAATCAAGAACCTGAAATACCAGCAGTCCGTCTACAAGTTCAACCCCTACATGGTTCTGATGGGCCTAAAGAACCGTGTGCGTGTGCCCCAGCTGTTCTTACAAATGTGTGCTCGCGGCCCTGAGGCCCCTGACTCCCCCTTCACATTCCTCGTAGAGGACCCCCCCAAAGATACGAGTGCATACTCAACCCCCCTCGAAAAAAAAGAAAAGAACAAAGAAAAAAAAACTTCAGGCCTGATCCACTTTGAAAAGAAGAACAGAGAACAGGAAGCTGCATGTGCAGGTTCCCCCATGGTCCGTGTCCTGTGCAGGTACGTGCACGGCAGCAGGGTTTCTGCGTTTTAATGTCAGAGAGGTTTGTTTTTCTTTAGCAGCAGAAAATATTGCATCTTTATTTAAAACATTGTTTTTATCGAAATTAGGGCTGTCAATCAATAAAAAAAAAATCAGATCATCACATTTTTGGATTGTGATTAATCACAATATTATACTAGATTTTATATGACAATATGCAGCTTTTGAACAAAAGAAAAAGACCAGAGAGAACATTTTTCCTTCGTTTTTATTGTCTGAAATGTTTAAATTTATAAAGTTTTAACTCAGAAGTGTAATGTTGTGCATAAAACACATCAACAGTAAGATAAGCAGAACTGTGAAGACTTTAATGTCTGCAGTTTTACTCCAAGAAAACAAAAATGCTGATATACAGCCATAGGAAACAATCATTGTGTTTCTGCACTTTAAATTGTCCAGGTGAATACTCAAATGTGATTGGCTGCTGGGTGTTGAGCACACCATAAGAAGTAGTTCCGGTCACACAGCCCAAAAATTGCATTTCACTGCGCAGCCTTTTTTAAAACAAACTTTTCCTTCATGATGTGAACAAAAACCAGCGGTAAGAGGTGAACTTTCTCTGAACTGATGCTTTTTGAAGCTTTCGTGACGATCAGAACATATATCGCTTTCCTTTGCCGCTGCAGTTGAGGTCCGCCAACTCAGCTTCTCGTGTTACCGTGACAACGGGCCACATTACGTATCAAATAGTTTGCCTTTTGTGAAAACGCGATCTAAACAAAAAAAAATAACAAGAAATGGATACTAAAAATTGATTGAATATTTCATTTCTTTTGTAAGTGACCATGGTATAAGTGGAATAGTGCCTGATGAAGTGTGTATTTTCAGAATGAACGCACACTGCAGAAGCCTGAACCATATGAAGTTAGCGGAAGACAATCGCTTCTGACGTGTGATTAATGTTGACAGCCCTAATTTAAATGAAAACAGAAAATGAATTGAATTTATGTTGTATTTTCCTGGAGTTACCTCATCATTATCAGCATTAACTAGAGCATTTCACAAATGCTAATTCCTCTATAACCGATGGATTGTTTCCATACTCTCAGCACCGTTATTCATGACCATGAAACATCGAAGTAATAATGTGTACCCAAAGTCAACCTTTGATTTGATGTATGTGGTCAAATCAGGATTACATGGTGGCCTAAAAAAGCAAAACAGTTAATAAAAAACACATTTTAGAGATTAAAACAATATTTCCAGAAGCCAAAACACAATAAAAAAAATAACTAGAGTAAAAATGAAACGTTTTGGAAAACGAACAATCAAAATGAAATGCTAAAAACAAAACACATGAAGAAACCAGAAAAGGTAGGTACTGGCGGATGTCACTGCAATCATCAACTGAAATGTATTTAGCATGAGGTGATACAAGAAATGCTCCATTCTAGTCATAAAACTTTAATTATGCAGACATTGAAAATGCAAAGTCAAAAAATCTATTTAGTTTGTTTTTTTAGATATCTGTTTTGATTGAAATGTAATGCTGTTTTTTTTTTTGTTATGCTTTTTTTCTTTTTATCGGTGGTGATGATCTTTAATACCTGTGTGCATTGAGTGATTTGTTGGTGTGATTTACACTTCAGGGCCGCCGTAGTATCAACTCTACGTGAATAAAACAAAGCATATTTGAAAAGAATGGTCTACAGTTGCGATCGTTTTCTCCCAAAGTTTAGTACAACAGAGGGGGATAAGGTAGGCAGCGCCAACAACAGAAGCTGTTTTGGAGAGGAAATGACATCACCAAAAGCTCTTTCACCCAACGTCGTCACGTCCCGATAGCCAATGGGCTCAAAGCCCCACCCCCACATGCAATTAGGCTCAGCAGCAAAAACCTCCATTATGAAACTTTAATTTGACTGAAAGCAAAGAAGAAAAGAAATTAAAAAAACAACAGCTGTTACAAATAAATACAATTTTCATTTGGTATCAGTTTTAGGCCTATAATTTTTTTTTCCACGTTTCAAATTATCAATGCTTTTTCAAATTTATAATATTTCCTTTAAGTTTAAACTGCGTACAGTCAAGTTTAAAACTGTTTTCAAATTTACAACATGTTTTGTGTACAATGGCTATTTTTCAAATGTACAATCTGGTTTTTCATTCACTTTAAGCTGATCCTGCTTTGACTCCATACTGTTCCTTCATTTGAATACGTGAATACTGTGTGTGATTCATAACGGAAATTTCCCACATTAAACAATCAGAGTGGTGTGGAAAATATCTTTATTTCCCACGTTAAAAAAATAAAAGAGTGGTGTGGAAAATATCTATCAATTTTTAAAAGTCTGGTTTTCTAGTTTTGAACTAAAGAAAAATAGGATAAGTTAATAATGAAATTAATGAATGTAAATATTCGGATTAAGTCAAGTATTGACTGAATGCCATTCTCTCCATTTAGAAACAATATTTCAAGAAGCCTTAGAAGATGTTGTGCTCGTGTTTGTTTGTTTGTTTGTTTGTCTGCTCCTCCACAGCAGCAGAGTCCCGCCTCCAGCTGCTCAGCTTCAGCAGGTACGGCTCGGTCAGAGAAGCTCGCTGCAGAACAACAACACAGAGTCCAAACTGCAGCACAAACAGCCACAAGCATGTGTGGGGCAGGAGGAGGGGTGGGGGTGGGGGGGCGCTGTTGGCCGATGCCCTTTTAAAATTGCACTGCTCACCTGATTTCACAGTAGCACAACAGAAAAAGGGCTCCAGACAACAACACACTGCTGCACGATTAACACATCGCCTCACAACAGCAGCCGTGAAACAGACAAACAGGCTTACGGCTGCCGCGGGGTGGGGGGTCACGCTGCCCGACTCGGGCCCAAAGACACAGACATGTCATAGATGCACACTGGGGGGGGTCACTTTACAATGTGAGCATTACAGTCATGTCTGTTCAAATCTGTTCCAGTCAACATTACACACAATCACACAGACTCACAAACACGTCCTGCAGGACAGGCCAGGAAAGAAAAGAGGGAACAGGAAGTGAGGGCGGGGGAAGTGTGGATGCAGGAAACCAGCAGAGTGGAGGTAAAGGAAGGAAGAGGGGATGTAGGAAGTGAGAAGTGCAGGAAGTAACAATCAAGGCAGTGGGAGCAGTAGGAGTGAAGATGGAGAGGTCTACAGTCCAGAGAGGACCCCCTCCCTCATTAGCTTCATACCGCCTCTTCTGATACCTTCTATTCGTGTCCCAACAGCCCTGAAGCCCACCGAAGCTCTCTGACGCCCACTGAAGCCTTAAGCTCTCTGAAGCCCTCTAAAGCTTGCTGAGGGCCTCTGAAGCCCACCGAAGCTCTCTGACGCCCACTGAAGCCTTAAGCTCACTGAAACCCTCTGAAGCTCACTGAAGTCCTCTGAAGCTCTCTGACGCCCACTGAAGCCTTAAGCTCACTGAAACCCTCTGAAGCTCACTGAAGTCCTCTGAAGCTCTCTGACGCCCACTGAAGCTTAAAGCTCACTGAAACCTTCTGAAGCTCACTGAAGCCTTCTGAAGCTCACTGAAGCTCACCGAAGCCCGCTTAAGCCCACTGAAACCCTCTGAAGCTCACTGAAGCCCTCTGAAGCTTACTGAGGGCCTCTGAAGCTCACTGAAGCCCACTTAAGCAAACTGAAGCCCTTGACTAGGAAGGCTTTAGTTTCCACTGAGATGTTCACCTAAACCAGGCTGGTTCTGTTCTGGTACACGAAGACCCAGAACCATCCGCTTGGTTCTGTGAATGTTCAACATGCAGCCTCCTTTACGGCGGATCTGAACCCTCCACCTCTGACCCGAACGGGCCCGCAGAACACCTGGACAGAACCAGCGTCCAGCTGGTGCAACGGCGGACAGGCGCGTGCGTTTTTCACCCACCTTTCAGTCACGGCTTCATCAGCGCACGCGCTTCCACTCAGTAAAAACACGCGCGTGCGCTCCGCAGCCTAGCATGGTTAAATGTCTGCGGCCAATCAGACGCGCGACATCCACGTGTGCGCGCGCGTTCGGGCCAGGAGGTTCTGTTGGTACCTGCTGGGCCGGTCCGCAGGAGGCACGCGCGGAAAAGCGCAAGCGCGTCCCACAGCAAGGAAGGTGTCCCGCCTCAAGTGTGGCCGTGCACGCACGACGCGGTCCCGCTCTTGTTCCCGGGGAAAAGTCGCGGTGCCCCCCCCGTTAGCAGGTCCTCCGGTGGGTCGCTATTTTGCGGCCTCGCGGTTCTGGACTCCATCTTTGCTGGTTGACGTTCAGCTCCTGGAGCGCAGCCGCATCTGCATGCCGGCTTCTGATTGGCTGCTGGCCGCGGCCGCCTCTGCTCTCATTGACTGAAGTCCGCTCTCCCGCTCTTCAGGATTGGTCAAAAACCAGCGTGACGTCACGGTGGACTTTAATTTAACAATGAACACAAATCCTGTTTTTCATTCACAAATGTGTCTCTGCCGTGCGCGCGCACCGAACCGAGCTGAAGCTGGAATCGAACCGCTGCAGAACATGGACCACGTGTGTATCCGGAAACCCAGACACGTTGGCGTGTTTGCCTGAGTTCTTCAGGGAGTTTGGTAGCGCGCGCGCTTCAATCTTTTTTTTTTTTTTTTTTTTTTGGCTGGTGGGGGGTGACGTCCTGCAGATGCTATGTAAGGCACGCGCGCTCACGTTGGCTCTGCCTGCTCTTCAGCTCGCAGACTGGGGGCCCCAGGAAGCTGCATGCCCGTATATGGAGGCAGAGTTCAGATGAAAGCAGTTTTTGTGTGCGTGTGTGTGTGGTTGATGCACGCGGAACCGCGCACGGGACTCACCAATCGGGGTTTGGGCCCTGTTCTGGTTCTGATCTTTCTCTGTCCGATTCTCTAGGTCTATATTTGAAGCAGTTTACTCACACGCACACGCGGCCCTCTGACCTTGGGAGCAATTTGTGGGCTCAGCCGGACACGTGCGTGCGTGACGTGCGCGCTCGGTCAGTCCCAACCAGACAGTGTGATGCAAAGCAGCTTTCGGCAGGTCTCAGTCCGGACTGACTGCACGATTGTTCTGGTTTTGGCTCCAGTTCTGAAGCCCAGGAGCTTCTGGCACGTGCGTGCTCACGGCAGAGGGGCACGCGCGCGCGCGCTGTGCTTTGAACAGGGTGAAGACGCACGAAAAAAATGAGGCAACAAAACCGCTCATTTATTTAAATAAAAAATACGGATATCATCTTATATCCTTACAGAGGCACGTTTTCTCCACCTGGTTTTTAATTCAACAAACCGCAATAAATGAAAAAAAACAGAAGAAATTTATAACACAAGTTAATATTATTTTTTTCCTAACCATTTTTTCTAATTTACAAAACAAACAAACTTCAAATTATGCTTTCATTACTGTAAATTTAATCAAAATGGTATCTTCAGGCTTCCTCTTGAAAAGCTCTTTCACTTAGCAGTGAAGTTTATTTTTATTTTTTCAAATTAATTTAGTGTTTATAGAAGTTTGTTCTTTATAGTAATTTTCTTTTTGAGTTTTTGCTTTCGCGTGTGGGTCAAAATCAAACCATAAAACAAATAGAAAAAGGGAGAAACACAAAGAAAATAAATAAAAACAAATTAAATGGTAATACTGGAAATAGAATAAAAAGACAAAATAAAAAGAAATGTGTTTAGTAAATAAAAACCAAAAGTTTGTTTATTTTTAAAACAATTTCCAGTCCTTAATTTATTTGTTTAAAGATTTTATGAGATGACTGGAATATCAGTTTAGACATTTGAACTAATTCATGTTCTTTTCCCTGAAATGAGGGAACCAATGATCAGGAACCAATGCTTGTATCCATGACCATCCAAGCGTTCTTGAGAAAAGATGAGGTTCCAAAATAAGAACCGTCAGAATAAACACAAAAACAGAAAATGTCTCAGACAAGACTCATTTATGAATGAAGGGACTGAATGGAATTTTTAGATTTAAAAAAGTAAAACTTTAACTTTAGTTTTTAGGAAAACATTGCTGTTGTGATAAATGACTGTCCAACCTGAAAATGTTTTGTTTTTTAATTAGCAAATTCTTTTTTAATCATTTTAGTTTTTCTCTTCAGAACAGTTCAAAGAAAAAGCTGTTTACTTTAATTTTATCTGCTAGTCACTTAAGCATGTTTAAATAAAGAACATGTTTAATTATTTTTTTCTTTTTAAATGCGATCCCTCCGGTAAACAGATTTACTTTTTATCCCACAGGACTATTTATTCACTTTTACATGAATTTCTAGTTATTGTTTTTTTTAAGATAATGACATAAATAAAAACTGAGAGCTTAAACAAAAACAAAAGTGTTACAATATTACTACAAATAATATACAAAAATTTAATCTTAAATAAAAATGATTAAAAATCTTTCCTAACAATGAAGATCTCAACATGAAAATAAGAGAAATCCAAGCAGAATCTGAGACCTTGGTCACTTCTACATGAATGTTTGAATCATTTGATCAACCTCACGCAGAACAATGATGTTTCATAATAATGTTTAACCCTTCAGGACTTCATCTGCTGCAGGAAACTCATCGAAAGACTCAATAAACATGCTAGTTTGTAAGAGTTTGCTGGAATGACATGTGACTAAATAAAAAGTGTGATGTTTTCATGTTGGATTAGAACGGGCGGGTGGATTTATTCCTCCAGCAGAGGGAGGGGGGTGGTCCTGACAGGCTCAAAACTTTGAAAAACTGCTGCTTTGGTTTGTTGAGGACCAGCATTCTATAGAACCTGCTGGACAGAACCTGAAAACACTGTTTTTTCCGTTTGCTTTTGGAAGCTCAGTGAGCAAACGGATCACTGAGCTTTGATCCTCATCAATCTGTGTTGTGGAAGCAGGAGTGAAAGCGCTTTTCTGCACCTGCAGTGAGACAACAAGGTCTGGACAAACTTCTGTCCTGAGTGTTTGTGCAAAAACAAGGGATGAATGGATGTATTTCCCATTTCTCCGAATTGATCAATTGAAGAATGGCGTCCAAAATGAGGTAAATGAAAACCATTGAACCTCTGATGGGATTTCATATTATACTCTTTTTATTGTGCTCTTTTTTAAGATTTAATGTGTGACAATGCTTAGAGAACATTCTGCTCCAATGATTCATGCATCAGCTGTGAGAATCTGTATGGCTGACTCAGCAGAAGAGATATAGTAATATATAGTAATGTAGAATAGTGTCACAATATGCACACAGTTGGTCCGGAAAGTATTCAGATTTGTCACTGTTGCAGCCGTTTGCTAAAATCATTAAGGTTAATTTTTCCTCATTAATGGACAGCCCCCCATATTGACAAAAAAAACCACAGAAGTTTTGCAGATTTATTAAAAAAGAAAAACTGAAATATCACATGGTCCTAAGTATTCAGACCTTTTGCTCAGTATTCAGCTCCCTTTTGATCCGAGACAGCCATGAGTCTTTTTGGGAAAGATGTAACAAGTTTTTCACTCCTGGATTTGGGATCCTCTGCCATTCCTCCTTCAGATCCTCTCCAGTTCTGTCAGGTTGGATGGTAAATGTTGGTGAACAGCCATTTTCAGGTCTCTCCAGAGATGATCAATTGGGTTTAAGTCAGAGCTCTGGCTGGACCATTCAAGAACAGTCACAGAGTTGTTGTGAAGACACTCCTTGGTTATTTTAGCTGTGTGTTTAGGGTCATAGTGTTGCTGGAAGGGGAACCTTCAGCCCAGTCTGAGGTCCTGAACACTCTGGAGAAGGTTCTGGTCCAGGATATCCCTGTACTTGGCCGCATTCATCTTTCCCTCCATTGCAACCAGTCATCCACCCTCACAGCATGATGCTGCCACCACCATGCTTCACTGTTGGGTCTGTATTGGACAGGTGATGAGCTGTGCCTGCTTTTCTCCACACATACAGCTTAGAATTAAGACCAAAAAGTTCTATCTTGGTCTCATCAGACCAGAGAATCTTATTTCTCACCATCTTGGAGTCCTTCAGGTGTTTTTTTTAGCAAACTCCATTCCATGTGTTTTGCACTGAGGAGGACTTCCTTCAGGCCACTCTGACATAAAGCCCCGACTGGTGGAGGGCGGCAGTGATGGTTGACTTTCTACAACTTTTTCTCATCTCCCGACTGCATCTCTGGAGCTCAGCTGCAGTGATCTTTGGGTTCTTCTTGACCTCTCTCACTAAGGCTCTGTTTGGCCGGACGGGCAGCTCTAGGAAGGGTTCTGGTCGTCCTGAACATCTTCCATTTAAGGATTATGGAGGCCACTGTGCTCTTAGGAACCTTAAGTGCAGCAGATATGTTTTATAACCTCATGATTCTCATTTGCTCTGACATGCACTGTGAGCTGGAAGGTCTTATATAGACAGGTGTGTGGCTTTCCTAATCACCTCCAATCAGTAGAATCAAACACAGCTGGACTCAAATGAAGGTGTAGAAACATCTCAAGGATGGTCAGAAGAAATGGACAGCACCTGAGTTCAATATATGAGTGTCACAGCAAAGAGTCTGAATACTGAGGACAATGTGATATTTCACTTTTTCTTTTTTTAATAAATCTGCAAACATGTACAACATTTTGTGTTTTTTTGTTAATGTGGGGTGTGTACATTAATGAGAAAAAAATGAACTTAAATGATTTTAGCAAATGTAAATATTTGCTTGGCCAATTTTTCTGTTTTTTATTTCTGAAAAAAGGTTTAAAATATCCAATATGTTTTGTTCCACTTCATGATTGTGCCCCACTTGTTGTTGATTCTTCACCAAAAAGTTTAGTATCTTTATGCTTGAAGCCTGAAATGTGGCAAAAGGTTGAAAAGGTCAAGGGGGCTGAATGCTTTCACGAGGCACTGTATATATATATATATATATATATATATATATATATATATATATATATATATATATATATACACACACACAGTTGAATGTGCTGACAACAAAAAAACACAAAAAATATGAATGGAAATGACATCTGAATGTGGAATCATACTCAAAATTAAAGTGTTACACCACTTTACAGGCTGACCTAACTTGGATGTAATGTCTTCAAAACAAGTCCAAATGAGGCTCAGTAGTGGGCGTGGTTTCCACGTGACCGTATGACTTTCCTGCAGCGCCAGGGTTTGCTTCTGATGAGGTTGCGATTGGTCTCCTGGGGCATCTCCTCCCACACATGGACCAAAGCATTGATTAACTCCTGGACAGTCTGTGGTGCAACCTGGTGTTGGTGGATGGACCAAGACATGATGTCTCAGATGTGCTCAATGGGATCCAGACCTGGGGAAAGGGCGGGCCTGTCCATCACTTCATTATCATAGTCTAGCAGAAACTGGTGATACATTCCAGCCACATGAGGTCTAGCATCATCACCCAGAGGCAATCGCACCAGCATATGATCTCACAAGGGGTCTGAGAATCTCATCTCGGTACCAAATGAGTCAGGCTACCTCTGGTGAGCACATGGAGAGCTGTGTGGCCCACCCCAAACTATGAGTGACCCACTGCCAAACTGGTCATGCTGGATGATGTTGCAGGCAGCAGAACGTTCTCCACGGCGTCTCCAGACTCTGTCACACCTATCACATGCTGAGTGTGAACCTGCTTTCATCTGTGAAGAGCACGGGTAAGGGTTGTTGGCCTCCTACGGCCTTCTCCACATTCTGATGTACTGCCCTGTCTCCTAAGAGCGCCTCCATGCTCTGGTCACTACGCTGACAGACACAGCGAACCGTCTTGCTTCAGCTCGCATTGGTGTGCTGTCCTGGATGAGTTGCACGACCTGAGACACCTGCAGGCGCCGTCTCATGATACCGCTGGAGTGACAACAACATCAGCGTTCAAAAGTCACCAAAACATCAGCCAGAAAACATCAGGGCGGAGAAGTTGTCTGTGGTCGCCAGTTACAGAACTATTCTTTATTAAAGGTGTCTTGCTGATTGCCTTTTATTTCCACCTGTCGTCTATTTCACTCACACAAAAACCTGTGAAATCGATTGTTAGTCGGTGTTGCTTCCTAATTGGACTGTTTGATTACATAGAAGTGTGACTGTTTCAGCACAAAGCCTTTATTTAAAAAAAAAAACGTCATGCACTGTCCTCTGTGCATGTGAGGGTGCGCTGTAGACATGCTGTCGTTATACAAAGTATGCTGCCAGGGCAGCCATTTTGTCTTTGGGCTTCTTGGGGTTTGCTCGGCGGCCACGGCCACGCCCCCGACCGCCTCGCCTGGCCCCCCCGCCTCGGTGCGCTGTGCGCCTCATAGTGGCGTGTTTGAGCTCCACTGCATCCTGGAAGAGCGGGTCACAAAAGACACAGCCAGTGTGCTGCGTGTCCCCCCCTGGAAGGGGAGTGCGGGCCTTGTTAAAGTCCACCATGACCAGAGAGGCGTCGCAGACCTCACAGCTGTCCTGAGAGACCTGCAAGCACACAGAACCAGAACCTCAGGGACCAGAACACTCATAGATAATTCCAAATGAAGACGTTTCTGCAAAAACGTTTGTGATGAAGACCACAGAGAAGATCAGTGATGGGCAGAGGGCCACCCTGAAACAAAGGATGGATGGGGTGCAGGTCATGGTAAGGGGCCCCCTTGAGTGTAGCAGCTGAGGTTGGCAGAAGAGAAGAAGAGGAAAAGAGGAGCGGACTGTGCTTAACCTGCACAAAACAAACATCCCAGTAACTGTTTTTTTAAATAAAAAGGGTAAAAATTGTAATAAAATAGTTCTGCTAGCTTCAAATACTGTCAGCTGTTTTCAGTCTTTAATCTTGGGAAAGGATTTCAATCTGCAATTAAAGTATCTTCTACCAGCAGAAAAATGGGAACTTTTCTTCATCTGTCCTTGAGTCTGTGCTTCCTCCTCAAAACAATCACTGCAACCATTTGTGTGGATAGTTGTGTCAGTTTGCCTTTTGAACGTGGAAAATAAGGATGCAAAAGAGTGCCTGCAGTCCCACTACACATTTGATTTCATTCTGATATTTTTTGCATTTGTTCCTGCCAGTTTATTACAGTTTCCATCAGAAACACCCTTATTGCTTATCGGTCAAAGGCAAGTATGCTAAAAGGATAGCTTGTTTTATTTAGCCTATTTTAACAGATGCAATCTGTTTAATAAATCAAGCACAACGTATTTTTGAAAGTCCACGTGAGCACACATTTTTGTGCATGTAAACATTTAGGAAGTGAGACTTAAAGATCCACTTCCAGAGCAGGCAAGCAGGACCCCGTCCCAGGGCCAGAGAGGATGTGATCTCAGCCCCCAAGTGCAGATGGGCCGCGGGTCTGGGGGAGGCGGGCTGGCGGGCAGGAGGGGCTGTTTGTAGGAGGGGTCCACTTTCGGTACGGGACCTTGGAGGTTTGGCGGGTTGCTTTACATGTGCTGGTTTGTATGCATAAGTGTGGTGTGAACTGTAGTTGTGTTGTGTGCATGTTGACAGGTTTGTGCGTGAAGACTCTTGCAGACAACAGGTATGTTTGTATCATCTGAGTGTGTGGACAGGCCCCGCCCATCCACATCCAGTCCAACAACAAGAAGGATACATAATATAAATAAAGTTTAGTTTAAATTACAAAAGGGGTTTACACAAATATACACCTAGTGTGTCCGTTGATTTATAACCCTGATTGTAACAGTAAAGTCTGTCTAACATAAGAAGCTCTCAGCTCATATCTGTTTGCTCACCAGTTGGAAAAGACAAGGAAAAAAAAAGATGTACTCCAATGAAAATGGTGCTTTTTGTGTTTTTAACATGTCCTTGCATTGTATGTTCTTGCAATTTTCTGATAATGGAGAACATATATAAAGAAAGTTAAGATTAAAATTGCATTTCAGAGGATTTCTTTTTTCAAATTGTGAATCAGGATCAGATGAAAAATGTAGTTTGTAAAAGATTGTATTTGTGATGTAGAAAATACGTGGCAGCTCACAAGCTCCCGAGGCGTGAGCTTATTCTGCACCAAAGGACTTTCTCACAACTTAGAGGTGAATTTCGAATTCACTCCTGCTGCTCTGCAGAAGCTATGTCCTAAAAAACAACACAGGTTCCTTGGTTTTGTCCATAAACAGAAAACTATCATTAAAAGACCACTGGGAACTCTGAAAATAGATCACAAGATGATGGGAAGGGGTTGCTGCAGCAGAATCAGGTACAGTTAAATCAAAGTGAGCTGACAGGAAGTTTGAGGGAGAGTGAAAGTCAAAAGCTTTAATCTAACAGAATCCATTCAGTAAAAAAAGATCTTGTGAGTTCTGCTGAGCAGCATTAGCTGGTCCCACAGTACCCTAGAGAAACAAACAGTCGGTTCTTCTTAGTCTGGTCGAACTCACCAGCCCGGATGGTTCAGGAGCTGTTTTTAGTGCACATTTTTCAAGACGACAGTTGATGAGATGAAATGATGAAAGTTGATGAAATGTGTTGTCCAAGGTGCTCATGAGCAGGAAGGTAGAAAATCGTTAGGAAAGGCCATCCTCACCTGCACCTTGTGAGCGTGCTCAAAGAAGTGCACAACCACGTTGCATTTGTTGCAGGCCATCCTCCACTTTGGTCCAGAGGTGGGATCCAGAACCAGCACGCCGGAGTCACACTCCACACACTGACCAATGCCCAGAGCGCTCAGGGAGTGCTGGCATGATGGGTGGGTGCACTCGTTGCAGCCCATACCTGTGAGAGCAGAAGAAGACCCCCCACACATCAGTCCACAGGTCTGAAGGTTCGGTGACCCGAGGCTCTGCTGAGCTCCAAACACGGAGAGTCAAAGCTGCAGAGGGATCTGGTATGCACACCTACCACCATGAACAACTGATCTATCGTCATGGAAACAAAGGGACGAGCCCCTCCCTTCGTGAGAACATTAAGTAAATGTGAGACAGTCGGTCAAATATGAAGAAAGATGAATGAGGAGAACTATAGCATTAATCTGAAACTTGCAGCCGGAACAGTGAAACAGTTCGAGTGTTCTAACAGGAAGCCTACTGCTGCTACTGGGGACGCGTTGCCATGGAAACCGGTAGTTTCAAAAGAAGCTGAGCCTACGGCTTTGCCTTTCACAAAAGACAGACTTCCTAAGCCATTACATATAAAAAAGAGTACAACCCTTTCAGCCACAATCACTGCTGGTTTGATCTCAGCCTAATGTCTTTGAGTTCAGTAAAAGAGTTAATACCAGGCACAAACCTTCAGTGCTGAATGATCTATTTTGAAAGCATTCCCGGTGGCCTTTGAATTATGGTTACGTTGTTTTTAGCCACATTTTTGTTTTCTTTTTCCAGGACATAGTTTCTGCTGACCGGCTGGACTTCATTAGAAATTCACATCTGAGTTGTGGGCGGGAGCATTGATGTGGAGCAAGGCTGCTCTCACTTCCCATCACCCCTCAGTGAGCCCGCTGGCTTACAGCCCCTCACACTCCCAACCTGACATAACCGGTGCAACCAAAATGGTGAGCAGCATAGGAGCTGTCCAGCCGTTCAGCTTTGATCCAGATTCCAGCTCAAACCAGGGAAACAAAGACCTCCATGGATCTATTTGTCTGCAGGTGGATGGAGAGGATGGAGAGGAGTGCACACGGCCCACCCAGAGTATTTTCTTCGTCACAAATAATCTCTTTTTCAAGCTGCTTTTTTCCATATGTCTTCCATTATAAGAAAAATGCTACAATATGTAAAAAAACCACCAAAAACTCAGTTTTTATCAGAGTGGGTCTCCATGAATGAAAGACAGATGACTGATATAAAAAATAAAGAACACTAAAAGAACCATCTAAATGAGAAAGAACCAAAGGAGAACCTGAAATGAGTAACAACCACAAACTGAAGAAGAACCGAGGAAGAACCTCCAGCACCTGCATTTGCAAACACTCGGATGTTTGAGTAAAACTGCAGTAAATAAGAGGGAACACAGGTAATCAGATTACCTTTCTTCATGTCCCTGAACGGTGGGTTGCTGAAGCAGTAGGGGCACAGAGGGTAGCTCTTCCCACGTGCCCCTGAGGTCCACAGAACCAGCTCAAAGTCATCCAGAGGGCAGCGCAGCTCCTTGTACAGCTTGATGGCGCCGTTCTGGGGGACGTTGTAGGTCTCGTCACAGTGGGAGCAGTGCAGCCGGCTGGGCTTCGCCTGCAGGAGGAGCTCAGGGGTTAGTGGAACAGAAGCTCGGTTCTGGGTCAGAGTTAACAGAAACCCAAAGACTGGACTGGTTCTGAAACATCTGCTTCAAAGCCCTGTCATCTAAATGTGGGGCGTTCAGCTGCCACAGCTGCACTCGTCCAGGAGTACGAGGACGGTCCTGATCCCAGTATTCTGGTTCATGACTCTGCAGGGATCACACGTTTCTGATCTGATGGATCACTTCAGTGATCTGTCGCTCAGAGGGAGACTGTGAGCGCCCCCCTCTGAGCACATGAGCACGTGCAGTGCGTTGCTCACCTGGATGTACTTCATGAAGCGGTGGCACTTCCCGCAGCGGGACAGGGGCTTCCCCGTGGCGGCGATGGGGAGAAGGAGACCTCCATCAGCTCGTCCATGCCTGCAGGAGCAACAGCCCATCATCACTCCAGTCATCCATTACTTCATCATTTAATGCAGTAACGAGGGAAGAAAAAAGAGCCCATGTCAAACAGCAGTCACATATTTACAGTGCAGTTCAGTCAGTTTTCACAAACTTCCTCTAATGTGAAGAACCGGACAGTCCAGAATGAGTCTCCGTCCACTACACAGATCCAAACAATCTTCTAATTACATCTTTAATGAAGTTATCACAAAAATGTCACCTAAACAGCTTGAAAAACAGAACTTCATTGGTTGAGTTTTTGCATTTTGTGAATATTTTCTCTAAAATCCTGAAGAACACCTGATCAGTGCGTCAGAGGAGCTGCTGTGGCGTGCTGGAGAAGGGGGCGGAGCTGCTGCAGAACTCACTGCTGATGGAGTCTACAAAGTAGTGAAACTTCCTCTTGAAGATGTCGAGCGCGTGCTGCAGCACCTGCTGGAAGTTGGCCTTCCCCAGAGCGATGAGGCTGAGCTGCTTCTCCACGGCGGAGCGGATGGTGGGCAGAACCAGCTCTGCGTCTGTGGGGGGCAGTGCATGAATGTGGATGAGCTGTGCTGAAGGATGCCTGTACCTGTTGCCATGGCCACTGATGCAGTGGCAGCATGGAGGTCACAGCTCAGACGTGCACTTACCGATCTTGTAATATCCGTGCACGAGGACGACACCCAGGTTAGTGGGCTTGAGTCTGCGCCCCGTCTCCACGGTAACGTAGTTCCTCTGGCAGATGTTGTTTATGTGGACGGGGATGCTGGCGTCTGTCCCTGCAGGACCAAGGACAAACCATGTGAGTGTGCTGAGAAGAACACGTGCGTCACGGCGGCCTCTGCTGAGGCCCGTTTCAGCGAGGTGGGTGCCGGTACCGATGCCGTGCTTTTCCATGAGTGTGATGAGCTCTGCCTCAGTCAGGTAGTCGGGGGGTCCAGTCTGCCTCTCCAGCAGGCGGATCTCGTCCACCGTGAAGGCGTCTCCGGGCTGGCAGGTCGGCAGCGCCTCCTCCAGCGGGACGCCCTGCCAGGGCATCAGGGCCGTGTAACCTGCAGGAGAGCGCACGTGGTAAAGACGAAGAGGAGTCCACGGAACCAGAGCTGCTCATCAGAAACTCAGAGGGTTGATCCCAAACACTCGTGTTTGTGTGAACGCTGAGGGACTGTTGCGTCCACAGAACCTCGTCTTTATGTTTTCAGTGCATTTCTTCTTTTTCACATTTTCAGATTTTATAACGTCCTGAATCAAAACCTTTTCTCTGTCCGGAGAGTCTTGATTGTACTTTTGTTTATGATGATTTGATTGAGTTTTTGAATCACTAACCTGTCAAATGTGTATCCATATAAAAGCACGGGCTAAAGGCTAAAGTTTACCGAGTCACTTCCTGTGACAGTAGTTCTGACCCGCAACAGTCCTGCACTGAAGGACCAGACGTTTGAGTAAAGTAAAGTTTGAGTCAAAATAAAATGATGACATCACAGCGGAAGAAACTGTTCAAATGAAAGGGGCTAAAATCTCTTTGTTCAAAATGAAGTAAAATGTGTAGCGTATGTCCAAAGGAAGTTCTAAAATTAGTATGAGATGGCCATCGGTTCTATGGCTTGGCGGACATTTTGTGGTAAAGTGTGAAATTTAGTGATTTTTCAAACATTTTTGTTTGAGCGATCTTCAGAAAAATTCACACATATACCACCAGGTTAAGTCTACAACCACCATCAACGTTTCGTTGGCCTTTGAGCTCGAGAAAAGACCTCCATCTTGAAAACAAAACAAAACTGACATAGAACGTTGCACAAATGTACAAACTCCTGCAAGGAATTGTGATCTTCGGCCTCCAAACTCCTCGAGTAGCATTGGAACGCTACTTGGAAACAAATGTTGGATTTGGAAGTTGTAAATTTTGAACTTTGCTAGCGTGGCAAACTCGCAAAATGGCGTTCCCGTTGCTCACACATTTTTATTATGAATATTTAATTCATGAAATTGAACCTTAAGCTGAAGGAAACAACATGACAAACAATACGAACATTTTAGGAATGTGGGCGTGGCTAATAAAAGACTTTAGTTGACAAGGAAATCCCAAAATGTACTTTTGCTGATTCATCTAAAAATTACAACGGCCGGTTCTTTACCTCCAGGCAACCAAACCATAAAATGGTTGCTATGGAGATAAAACCAACAAAAGCCACCATTTTGAAAAAAGGGTTATTTTCACTCATTTGTCACATACAACCCTGACTGGAGTGGCAGAGGCAGAGGGAGAGACTGAAGGGCCCTTTAGCAGCCTCAGCCAGTGAGGGTGGGTAAAAAGGGGGTGATAAGGGGGCAGCAAGGGCAGGTAGCACCTGTGTGCAATACATTGTCACTGGCAGATTTATTGTATTTGATATTTTAATGTTACTACGGGAACTATTAACCCTTTTGACGCAGATTTATTTCATTCCAACGACATCAGCAGGTCCTCTGTCTCAGGCTGGACGACTGCTGGGAGGCGACGGAGTCTTAAGTCAAAGCTCGTGAGTGATTCACCATCAACCTCACTCTGTGAGAAGCGAACCCTGGTCTTCAGCAGCTCCAGTCTGGAGACAGGACTCCACAGTCAAATGCATGCTGGGAGTTGGAGTTACCATCATCAAATCCCACCTTAAACGGTTGCTTAGTGATATCTAAAAAAAAATGTCTATAAACTATTTTCAACTTATTTGAGATTCAGTCTGAATTAAACTAAAAGCTGGTTTTGGATGGGCTGTTCTGGACCGAATCTGAGTCCACAGCTATGAAAAAGCTTTCCTGCGTTTCAGGATTGAAGCTGCAGAGAACTGAGTTCTGTCACAAAGATTAGCTTCTTCTGAGCTCACCTGGAGAAATGGGCGTTTTTCCTCCACAGGAGAAGCGCTCTGTGCCGATGCTGAACTCAATGGTGGTCTGCAGGTACCTGCAGTCCTGGCTGACGGTGGCGATGAAGTGCCGTGTGATGTACTCGTACAGTCGCCAGCCGTCACTTCCTGCAGAGCAGCAGAGGACAACCTGAATAAGAAGCTAGAGATCCTGAAGATCCAATAATGTTTGCCAAATTCACCAATACCAGGTCCAGATATTCTGGGATTCTGGTATTGAGCCTTGACCCTGAAACTTGAGCTAAACCTACTGTGAGAATCAGAGCTGTGGTTTTTAGTATCATTGCAGGATAATTACAAACATGCTACTGTGGATCAGAGGTGGTTCAGTTCCCTGCTCGCCCTGTCAAATATCAAGTTGTCTTTGGGCAAATCTCAAAACCTTTAAGCTGCATCTCAGGTACAGTTTCATTCTGTGTGAGGTTAGACGCCACCGTGAGTCTTAGTTATCCAGCCTCCAATAAATAACAAAGTCCCGAGTCTGCTTTTTCCAGCTTTCTATGAGGAAGTGGAACCAAGGGTTGAACCTGTGCACAGACGCTGCTGCTCATGTCTGGATTAAGTCACAACCATTAAAGTCCCACTCCTATCATCTTTAGATCTAATGTCAAAGCGTTCCCAGTGGTCTTTTAATGATGATGATGATGCTGTTTTTAAACAAAATCGAAAAACCTGTGTCGTTTTCTAGAACATAATTTCTGCAGAGTTCATCGGGATTCACCTCTGAGTTGTCAGCGGGAAGTAAGTATCTGCTCATTTCCCATGATCCCTATGTTTACACTCTTTCCTGCTGGTTTACAGCCCCTCACAAGCCCAAACTACCATTACTGGTGCAACAAAAACAGTGATCAATATCAGAGCTATCCAGCCATAGTTCTGATCCAGATTCCAGCTCAGTGGAGGAAAACAGAGACGTTCACGGATCTGTTTGTCTTCAAGTGGATGTATAAGAATGGAGCAGAGCAGAGCTGTAGTTTGTACTGCATTTCTTCTTCTGCTCCTGATTCACTGTAGTTTAAATACAGAAATATTCAGAATTCAGAACTCAGAATCAGTTTTATTCTAAGTTTTCACGAAAACATCCTCCATCCTCAGAAAAACACCAAAAATGTCTGGTCTTTTACTCTCACATCGGCGCGTTAAAGATGATTTGGCTTGAATGCCTCCACCTTCCCCTCTGACTCACCCAGCTCTCCCTCTGAGGCGGCACGCATGGGGGTGATGGGGGGATGGTCCCCGGCGTCATTTCCTTTCCTGGGTCGGTTCAGTCCAGCCGACAGCAAGGCTTTAACCTGATGAACATTAGGAGGGGTTGTCGGTGAGGAGAACTGCTTAATGAAACAGTCACAAACACAACTGCCATCACGCACAATGGGCAGGATTTCATGCTGCCACCCGATTTTTAAAAACTGTTGGCGTGGTCATGAATGGTGGCTGTCAGGCATCATAACATAATCGGGCAGTGGTAGCCGGATCCTCGGCAGGCAGCAGATCTGTAAATGTCTCAGAACTGCAGCCATCCATAGCAAGTGCCACCAGAGACCTGGTGTCCTGGGGGGTTACAGTGGGGATCAAAAGTTTGGGCACCCCAGGTAAAATGTTCTATTATTGTGCATAAAGAACCCAAGGAAAGAAAAATCTCCTAAAGGCATCAGTTTACAGATGAGACATCATTTTAATATGTCAAAAAATGACAAAATAACACAAAATTACAATAATGGTACGGGCAAAAGTTTGGGCACCCTGCAGAATTAGTATCTTGTATTGCCCCCCTTAGCAAGTATGACAGCTTGTAAAGGCTTTTTGTAGCAGCCAAGAGTCTCTCCATTCTTGTTTGAGGTTTCTTCATCCATTCTTCTTTCCAAAAGTCATCCAGTTCTTTCAGATTTCTGGGATGTCTGTTACACACTGCTCTTTTCAGGTCTATCCACAGATTTTCTGTCTTCTGTGTTCTGTCTTCTTTGTATTCTTCTCAGCTACAACAGCAATTCGTCAATAGTAGGTCTGAGCCGCTGTGGTGCCATCAAAGCCACGACGAGCTTTGGGCATCATCAGTGCCGTCTCCTCATTTAGACCCTTGCTGGTTGGGATCACCAGATTGACGTCCGGCCCATGTCAACAGCCTAACGACTGGACCGTGGCAGTGGGACGGCAGCACAGGGGCAGGGGGGTGGCTGGAGAGTGGCAGTCTGAATCGGTTGATCATCAGATGATTTTGGCAACCTTGGAGACCGTTCTATCAGTCGATCATCCTGCTGCTGCCTTCCTGCCCCCCACCTGCCACCCGCCTGTCACTGGACTGACACCATGTGACCTCCAAATGTGCCCGAGCCAACACTGATCCATGTCAAAAAATTGTCTGGTCGCAGATTGAGTTGAACTTTTTCTTAAAACCTCCGTGGTCACCGCGCTCCGTGTAAAGATGTGACCGCCGCCTACCGGTGCCACATGGCCACCTGCCAATTTTTCTGAAAAACTTGCATTTAGGTCGCCGCACTGTGGCATTTTGGGATACTACTAGAGTTTTTGAACCCCCCACCCACCCCCACTACAGCTCACCTCCTCGGCCCACATCGGGCTGTTAGCCTGCTGCCTCAGGGTTCCCTTCAGGTCAAAGTTCTCGGGGTACTGGGTGGTCTCTGTGCGAGGGTAGCTGATGTAGCCCTGGGTGTACAGGCGTTCTGCGATTTGCATTGTGTGCTGGGGGCCCATTCCTGCAACAGAACCACAAGTTCTGACAGTGGACCAGCTCAAACCAGGATTCTGGTTCTTTGTAAACCAAGTTGCAGTCTTTAACAATCAAGTGACAGATTGCGAGAGGACTTTTCTTCCGTTCTAGTCGTACTCTTGGTCACACTAGTCATACGAGACATCTGGACACAGGCGGTCATCCGTGGTTGAGGTGATAATCACCTAAAGCAGAACTGGCCACTCGGAGCATCTCCACAGTGTTCAAGGCCTGAGGTCTCTGCTTGGTCTTCTCCTTCTGACTCACCGCCTCCACCTGCATCCAAAACACAGGACATCTGCTTCAGGTCAGGTTCAGAACCAGATTCTCTGTCAGCAAGTTCTGACCCAGGTCCTTCTGGATCAACTATAATGAAAGCCATCATCACTCTTAGTGTTTGGTGATTCTAAAGTTAGGTTCTGTGTGTTTTGTGAGGAGAATTGGTCCATCATCAGTAAAAGCTGCAGCAGAGACATACTGCGTCAGTTTTTTCATTTCATGCTGTCACTACAGTGTAGATGTTAGTCCAGGAGTGTGCGTTGAGGCTCAGGTGGGCAGCATCGGGTCACAGTACTGCTCGTGCTCTTCCTACCTTGGCTTCTTTAGACATCTTGGCCAGGTTGACGAACATCTGTCCCACCTCCCGGTCAAACACCCTCACCCTGCTCCAGTCCAGAGTCAGCGGGCTGTCCTTCCCCTTGAACACCTGAGCACAACCCAGCAGGTCAGAACCGCTCACACCGTGAGTCTGTATGACTGTTTGGACATAAGATCTTCTAAAATAGACCAGAGTAGGAGCCTTCATGCTGCAGCGCTCTGCAGGGACAGAACTCTGAGCTAAACCCAGGATGACCTCAGACTCTACGCTGAGCAGCAAGCAAACTTAGGAAGAAAAACTTAGATGGAACTCAGATTCTTCAATATAAAATATTCTGATCAATCACAGCCAAAACACGATAATATGGACTTGATATTAAGGTTAGGATTATTTTTCAGAAGGAGCTAAAAATGATTTCAAATAAAATACTTTTTTACAGAATCCATTGTAATTTTTAGTTTGTATTGAGTCAGAGTTTGTTTTAGAACAGTAAAATATGTATTTATCTATTTTAGAAGATTTTTATTTAGTTTGTTTTGAGACACCTGATGAAGAACGCTCTTTAATTTCATTGTGTCTGTCACCATGACAACAAAGGTTCACTCTTTAAAAGGACGGGTACCTTTGCCTGCAGGATCCAGTAGGTTTCTGGTTTAAAGGACTGGATCTTGTCGTGACGCTCCACACAAAAGCCCAGAGTTGGAGTCTGACACGGCCCAAAGGAGATCAGGGAGGAGTCCAGGTTTCCATATTTACCCTGAAAGTACTTGGTTTGGAAGCTGAAGAGGAGACAGAGGACAGCAGGAGGAGGTGAGGCTCAGGGTGGATGGACAGAACCGGAAGGAGCTGCTGACACCGCTTCAGCTGATCTACAGGATGAGGTTAATGTTATATGGGAGGAGAAACCAGAACTGAGAAGAAGGAGCTTTCCTCACAAAAACTCTGAACTTGGTGTGACGGTCAGAGCTGAGGCCCTCCTGCAGTCTGAGCTCAGTCCGCCTGAAAGAACCCACCATATCCAGAACCCACACCCCACCAGAGCAGGACTCGTAAAGAGAGGCGAGTCCACCAATCAGTTCAGGAAAAAGAAGAGCTAGAACATCTAGAGTGGTTGCTAACAAATAGTGACTCTTCCAATAAACAGTAATATTTCCTGTGAGTCTTGTTCAGACGACCAGCTGTGAACGTTCCTGCTGTACATCACAGATGTCTGAGAATCTGCTGCTCAGTCAAACATCCTTTCTAAAACTGTCCGTCAGTGCAGTCAGGGAGGCGGAGGGCGCAGCAGCGTACCGGGTGAAGGCGCAGCCGATGCGCAGGTCCAGCTCCTGGCGAGCGTCCACAGACAGAGCTTCGTTCTTGTTGGGCTCTCCGAGGCGGTTCATGGCATTCCAGATGTCTGTGTCTGTGATGGAGCTGAACTTGGCTCGGAAAACCGTCTGCTCCCTGACTCCTCCTTTGTTCATCACAGGCTGGACGGCGTCCAGGACCTGAGAGACCATCACAGAGTGAAGATGTTGCTTTAAGTGATGTGAGTTTGGCTTTCTAAAGTCAGGAGAATCAACAGATGACGGCTGCTGCTCCCGTCAGCAGAAATCTTCTTCATTAATTTCCATCGGTCCTGAACACACAGCCTCCTGCCTTCCAAGAGTGTCATCTCCAGAGTTACCTCAAAACAAATGTTCTCTCCTTCTTTGTCACAGTCCAGCCACAGCACCACAAAGTCACAGCCTCTGGCCTCCACCTGCACACACCCACAGCCTGCAGTCAGACAGAGCCGGACGCTCCCACTGCCCTCCCACTTGGTACACCGACCTGAAGGAACTTGACCATGTTGAGTTTGGGGTTGGCCTCCTTCTTCTCTGTTGGAGCTTTGCTGAAGAGCTCTGCCGGGTCCACCTTGTCCCAGTTGTTGTATTTCCCTGCAGAAACAGGAATGACGTATGAGCAGAACCCTCACAGAGCGGACATCCACCCCGGACCTCCATCTCCAAACGTGGAGATTCTGAGAGAACCCACCGATGAAGTCCAGGCTCATCACGTGTCCGCACACTGAGGTCATCTTGAAGCGAACGCTTTGTCCCTGGAAGCTGCCGGTGTACTCATGCACTGAGCACGCTCCGTTCAGGCCTTTACGGCTCGTACAGCTGCCT
This sequence comes from Oryzias celebensis, assembly GCA_014656515.1. Taxonomy (NCBI): domain Eukaryota; kingdom Metazoa; phylum Chordata; class Actinopteri; order Beloniformes; family Adrianichthyidae; genus Oryzias; species Oryzias celebensis. The sequence goes on along the minus strand of BNCR01000009.1, from coordinate 4,823,686 downwards.
GAGGAGAAAGAAAGTGGAGGTGAATGTCAGCGTTCAGACAGAGGAGTCTGCAGTTCCTCAGCAGAACCAGAAGGTTCTCTCAAAGAACAAACTCCTCTGTGGGTTTAAAAATGACCATCAGCAAGAAATGCCAGATTCAGTTTCCTGGTCCTGATGTTCAGGTCCACCTGCACAGGTCTTCCAGTAACAGCAAGAAAAGAAAACAACAATATGTCAACAACGAGACAACAACCAGACACATAAAAACATGACAGAGACACACAAGACAAATGACAATGAAACAACAGGTCATCAATGGAATAAAAGTCACAATAGACCCAACCAGCAAAACAATGCAATATGACATCATAAGTCACACAGCAGCAAAAACCAGAATAACACACAGTGAGGTGATCACTGGTCATAGAAAGGTACAACAAGACACAAACATTTAAAAAGTAACAATCAAACACAACAGGACACAACGAGGCTGTTAAATGTCTAACCGTAAAGAAAGAGTTTACAACTGCTGGGAGCTTTTTGAACTGTCACTTAGAAAAATAGAACATTTGTGATTCTCAGCAACCCTACATTTTTGTGTTGTATCTGTGTGTGAATGAAAGGAACTCAAGAGGAACACTGAGGTTACAGGGAGCAGAGGTGGAGCAGGTGGAGGACTTTAAGGATCAACAGAACAACAGAGGGTGTGGGAAAGAGGTGGAGATGCGTCTGCAAGCAGGTTGGAACAGGTGGAGGAAGGTTTCCGGTGTGATGTGTGAATGAAGAATGAAAGGAACGGTGTAGAAGGCTGTGGTGAGAGCAGCTGTGTTGGTGCTTCAGAGACTCTGATGCAGAGACAGGAGGCAGAGCTGGAGGGAGCAGAGATGAAGATGCTGAGCTTCTCTTTGGGAGAGACCAGGATGGATCAGGAATGAATCCACCAGAGGAACAGATGGTAGATGTTCTGGAGGTAAATGCAGGGCAGCAGATGGAGATGTTTGAACCCGTTGAGAGGAGGAACATGATGATGCTGGTCAAAGGAGGATGATGTTGGAGCTACCAGCAAAGAGAGGAAGACCACAGAGGAGGTTCATGGATGTAAAGAAGGAGGACATGAGGATGATGGTGCGAGTGAGGAGGATGAAGAGGAGACGGTTAGGTGGAGGATTTACTGCCTCTAAAGACGAAGAAGACTTTCTCAGAGAATTAAAACTATCATTTTTCAGATTTGTCCTGACCGTTTCCATGACAACTGTCTCTTCCTGAATGAATCCACCTCTAAACAAACGAACAAGCTAATTATTTTGGGATTCTCACAGTTTTTCTGTGAAACTCTAAAAGATTCATAGATCCTTAAACTACGCTTCAGTTAAAAAACTATAATAATGTATTTAATTTTTTTAAGGAGACGATCTCCCACCTCCGAACCGGACCAACCTTTGGACAAGATTCTAGCGATGGACTGAGCCAGAGACGGCTTCTCTGCCACCATCAAGACGGTCCTCATGCTGCACGGCCCGGTTCGGTACACTCTGCAGCAGAACTCGGAGGCCGGACAGGTTCGCTCAGTCCCGGTAAAAACAAACTTTTCACTTCCGGGGTCATTTGCTGATTTTGTAGCTCGCGAGCGCCGCCGCCGTGTGGACGGGAGAAGAACAGCAGCATCACAGCTGCAGACCCGGAGCGGAAGTACAACCGAGCAGGAGATGTCCCAGGTAAACAGTACGGTGGCCCTGAAGCCCAAATCACAGCAACAAATCACTCGAGGAACACCTACAGTTTAAAAAGCAAATAATAAAAAAGCCAAATTACAGTATTGAAATCAAAACAAAATTCCAGAAACCAAAGACACAAATCCCCAAAAAATAAAAAAAAACAACAGCAAAAAAAACCAAAAAAACAATCAGCGATGTCCCACAGGACATTTGACAGTTTCTTTTTTTGCTTCACTTTTCAACATTCCTTTTTGGTTTCTGGAAATAACATTTCTTTGAATTGTGTTTTGGTTTCAGATATTTGCTTTGATTTCTAAAATGTAATGTAGTCTTTTATTATTTGTTTTTATTTTTTCATTGTCATAACTGTTGGTGTGATTTGCACTGAAGGGCCACCGTAAAACAGTTCCTTATGGGAATAAAACAAACAAAACATTGATCAACCCTTTAAATCTCGTTTGAAGGGCCATCAAATACTACAACCATGCATTCAATGCGTAATCGTTATCAGTGAACTGTCTGGCTGCATGTCTCAAAGATCAGTTAAACTGATTAAAGCTCTGCTACACTCTTTCTTTTCCAAAATGCAGCAGTTTTTATGGTAATCAAATTGCATTTGCTTTAAGTTCTACACATTGGAACTGAATTATCAAGATCCCCATAAAGATGGATAGATTTTGTAATTGATAGAGGACTAAAAGCACACACCATGAAATAAAGTGAAATTGGATGTTGAATCAAAGAAATGGAGCCTCAAAAACTGGAGCTCTGCTGGAGCAAATGAAACAGACTGCAGCCCTAGAAGATGACAACTACCATGACAGCACAATGCTCCATCCTCAGTTGTGTTTCAGAGTTTCAGAGGCAGAGAAGAAATCAAAAATGTCGAATTTCATTTTCTCTGGTAGCTTAGAAAAAGTTCCAGCATAAAGCCACATGTGCAGATTGAAAAACATGATGGTCTTTATGATGGCATCCATTCCCACTCTCAGCAGGAGCTTGTAACCCTCCTGCAGTGGTCTCCAGCAGCAGATGCTGCCGTCCTCAAATTGAATAGGACGAGCATCTTCCTTCCAGCAGCCAGATGCTTGCCGGTGAAGGTGTGACCACGGTCACTGCAGGTCCTGCAGGCACGGGTCCATGCAGAAAAACTCTGAACCTCCTGGCTTGAGTCGGACCCAGACATCTGACTCAGGTCTGAATCCCGCTGCTGACCCCCCCTCCATCGTTCTGATTCAAATGAGGCTGCTCTGTCAAGGCTGCATGCTAATGACAGGAACATCATGATGATGTTGACGTCAACCACAACCTTCAGCACACAAACCGGACCGTGCACCGGAACCCAGACCCTGCCACAGCAGGACATATAAAGAGAGGCAGGTCCAGAAATCCATTCACATTGACCTCAGAGAACAGCCGAGAGCAGACCAGAAAAGAAAGCTCCACAGCACCAGAACTGCATCAGAACTTCAGCTATGGAACAGCTCCAGGTAAGGAACAGGCCATCGTCAGAACCACCTGCTGCTTAGCTGGTAAACCGTCTGATCATCCCAAGATGCTTTCAGATAGTAGGTATCAGGTTCTGTTCCTGTGACCCATCCTCAACCCTCAGTTCTGATCCAGAAGGAGGCAGGTCAGGATCTCTGCTGCATGTCCATCTGTCCGCCCTGTCTGTCCTGCTTTTAGTTTCTGTCTCCTCCTCCTGTCCTCTGCTTGTGTCTCCTCCTCATCCAGTCTCTCTGCTCCTTCATTTCATCCTCAGATCTTCAGCTTCAGCAGCTTTCAGAGCATCACTGTGATTCCAGCTGCTCCGAAAGCTGCTGAAGCTGAAGAGAGGACACCAGGATGATGAAGACTTTGGTCACCTAAAGATCAGGAGCTGCATGTTCCCCACAGAGCTTTAGATCCACAGAGATGTAGAAGGCTGGAGCTCGGTCCAGAGGTTTGTGCTGCATTCAGGCTCCTGTCTGAAACAGGAAAACACTGTGCTGTTCCTGTCTGCAGTTGCTGCAGGTCCTGCTGCTGTGCCTGCTGGCCCTGCAGCGTGGCACCGCTGCTCCCCTGAGCACCCAGTGCGTAGAGGAGTCCTTCTGCACCTTCAGCCTGCAGGACCTTTACGGACAGCTGGTTGACCTGCCCAGCCACGTGAACGAGCGCAGCATCGCCACCTGGAGCTACGTGTGAGTTTGACATGTCCTCCACATCCAGCTGTCTGCAGCTGCTCACCTCCGATAACTCATCTGCCTCTCAGTTTCATGTTTCAGTTACCCGGTTTTTGTAAACCAGATGTGTTAGTGTCCCAGAACAGAACGCTGGTCACTCGCACGTCATGTTCCCTGCAGCCGCTATCATGCAGACACGCTCTAACAGAAACCTGCCAGAGTAACCAGCTTAATCACTCACCTGACAGAACCTGATTTTTTAGTTTTTATTTAGATGGACAGACAGTGACCCGGTTAGTTAAGATTCTTTTTCTCAGTAACACGAGCGTTCTGCAGAAGGTTCATTTTATAGGTAACAGCCAGAATGTACTTGATGCTGAAGAGAGGTGTCATCTCTTCAAAGCTGCTCTCTGATTGGTCTCTATCCTGGTTTAATATCTCATCTGAAAGCTATAGGTCAGGTAAGAGTGATATTTAGAGGACCGTTTTTTCAGCTCTCAGGTGAGCTTACCTGAGCTGCTCACCTGCTGTCACTGAGCGTGATGTCATCCATAGAACATGGCTCACTCCCAGCTCCAACGAAAGGAAGTCAATTTAGTTGCTGTATTTGCTGGAACCGCCATGTTGGAACCAGAAATGATCAGTAGGCAGAGACTGGTCTGTCATCGTTTCTATGGCAACCAGTCTCGCCAATCAGGAGTGAATCTGCTGGAAGGCCACACCCCCAGGTTCAGGAGAATCTGTCAAATGTTTTGAATGTTCTCCGTGAGACCACATACTTTTACTGAGACATGTGATTGGTCAGTTTAGAAGGCCAATAACTTACTCTACAGAAAAAAAAACAATGAAAAAAAAAAGATTTTTTAAAAAGTTATCAGAGTAAGAACGGTTGACCAATAGAATGACTGAGTAATGTTCATTTCTCTGTAGAAGTTTGTAAGATTTTAGCTTTTTGGAACCAGCGGGTATTCCTGTTCAGAATGCTATGGGGGAGGGGTCCCTCAGTCCAGTTCTCATATACAGTCAATGGTTTTTCCTCTGATCTTTGGCAGGGAGAACATCGACCTGAACCGCATTCCTCAGGTGATCCATGAGGCCAGCTGTCACAGCAGCCACTCCTGCCGGGGTCTGGACAGCAGCTTTGGTCTGGAGACTGTCCCGGTGTCCCTGAGGATGCCAGTCCTAAAGAAGAACTCTGCATGCTTCCCCTCTACTGGCTACTCTGTGGACTATGAGCTCATTACAGTGGCGTGTTTGTGCGTCATCTCCAGGCACAACTGAGCCGGACCAAAGTCGGTCCAGTTCAGAGCTGCAGGCCTTCTGATCCGCTGACCTTCCTCTCATGTTTTCCGTTTCTGTTGCCATCATTAAAGACAGCACTCAGATCAGCCTGGTTTGTGTGTGTGTGTGTGTGTGTGTGTGGGGGGGGGGGCACAGTAAAGATGATAAAACTCATTCATGAAAACTGAATTACACTTACAGAGCATTTATTTTTGCTTCCTGAAATAAAAACAGGTCCTTCCTCACCTCATTTTACACACTTCAACAGCTACTGACAAACAGAAACTAACCAATGAGACTGACCAACCAGTGACAGGTGTGGAGTTGCATCCTGGGAAGTGTAGTTTTTCTGCTTCTGAGTTGAGGGGTGTGGTGGAGCTGAGAACATTTATGCAAATACATCTTCACTTCAGTCCAGGAAGGTCAGCAAACAGTTGCAAGGAGGGGTCTGAGTCCAGGAGGTGCTGCAGTCTGAGCTCCACGGGGGTCACTGACCACCTCAGGAAGGGGGGGCTGCAGAACTGCTGCTGATGATCCAAATAACTACAAACGGGACCTTAAAAGCCTGTTTAACAGTCTGAGGTCAGCAGCCGAAGTCAATGAGGGAATGTGGCCCCCCCTGCAGGACGCTGCAGTCTATGTGAAGCTGAGTCAGCCCCAAAGCCCCTCTGGAGTTCAACACGGACGCCGTTTACATCGCTGTTTACATCCGTAAGTTCATAAAACAACCAAACAATTTATTGGAGCATCAAAACCACCCTGACCATAATCCCCACCCACACCGGGCATGGTGTTAGTCTGTATTTACATCCGGGAACGCGGCGCCTCGCGCTGATGTCAGAGTTCGTCATGGCGCAGCGGCTCCGTGCTGGGCTGGATGAAGACCCCCTCTATGGTGCGCCACCAGCTGTGCTGGCTGGGAGAGTTCATGCCATGCACCTCGCGCTGGCCTCGGATGGGGTGTCCATACTGCTCGCCCGTGACGCTCAGGAACACCTCCGTGCCCACGTGCTTGAAGCGCACGTCCTCGTCGCGCTCCCACAGGACGCCGTCACACTGAACCGTCCACACGTCCAGGTCGTCTCCCTGGCCGTTTTCTCCAAAGGCGCTGACCTCCTGCGGGACACGAGACACAGATGACTGACCTGCTGCTTCAGGGAGAACAAACACCTGCTGATCAGAACCACGGCAGAACCACAGGAACACCCAGTCCTCCTCAACCACAGGTTTCTTTAGCCCTTTCAGTTTTGGGACCAGAAAAAAAAAACCCAAAGGGAACCGCGACCTGGTTGTTGGACAGCGGGGAACTGAAGTGATGTGAGTGGAGGTTCCGACCCGTCTTCATGTGCGTGATGCGGATGGCCTGACCGCACTTGACGGGCGACCCGCGCTGACACTGACGGTCCGGTTTCCCTCGGATCTGCCAGTAGCTGTTGGCATCTTCAGCGCTCTCCACCCCAGTTACAGACTGCTGCCCGCTGCCTGCACACACACACACACACGGACACACACACGGACACACACACGGACACACAGGTGAACAGCTGTAGATTTCTCACAAAAGAACACTAAATACTAAAGCAGATCTCTGCTTCCTACATACTACATAGTATTTGATCCTCATCATTGCATCCTGCAGGTATCAGGGCTGCAATAATCGTCATGAAATTCTTTCTGAAAATCTCTGGTTCTCAGACAGGTTCTCCATCAGGTGCTTCTGTACCAAATCTACTCAAGCAACTAGAGAGCCTTTGGATCAAAGACCCAAAAGCGTCAGAACCAGGAAGAACGCCTGCTCCTTTGGAAAAACATCAGAGGTTAGGTGAGGTTATGAACTTCCCAGAAACAGTTCACGTACGCCACATTGCTCAAGACAGAACTCAGCTGTCCACAGTGCAGGGATGGTCGTTGTGTTGCATGAACAGAACCTGAGAAGAACATGGTTTAGTTTGTTCTAACGCAGGCGTGCCTAAAGTGCAGCGCGGATCAGGGCCACGGCTCTTTAAAGACCCACTCCAAAGAAAACGGTATTTTTAAACATGTTCTTGTAGCATTTTTCTCATGGTGGAGAACAGGACATGTAGACATAGAATCAAGATCAAAGTTGCATTTCTGACTATTTCTTTATTTAAATCCTGGTGAATCATGAGCAAATGAGAAAAAAATCATCAAAATTTGTACTTGTTACATACAAAAAACAATCGGTGAGCTACAAGCTCCCTGCTCTGCTCCATTCTGATTCCACTTGAAGACACAGATCCATGAACGTCTTCGCTTTCCTCGTCTGAGCAGGGATCTGGATCTAAACTGTACAGCTGGATAGCTCTAATATTGCTCACTATTTTGGTTGCGGCGGTAATGTTAGATTGGGGGCTGTAAGCTCTAACCAGAGAGCTCTCAGTTCTAGCTGACGGCAGGTGGGGGCAGGCTTACTCCGCACCAACAGTCCCGTCCACAACTCAGAGGTGAATTTCTAATCAGTTCCTGCTGCTCTGCAGAAACTATGTCCTAGGAAACCAGCCAGGGTTTTTATATTGTCTAAAAACAGCATAATTGTAATTAAAAGACCACTGGGAAGGCTTTAAAAATAGATAAAAAAGAGGTTTTGAGTGGGATTTAAAACTAACAAAACATTTGAAATATGGCCACCATGTTGGACGGAGCTGAACGATCATGTGTCCTAAAAAAGCAGTTTCATAAGTCAGCAGAGAATGGCAGCTGTGCTACAGCCACACTCAAAAGCTCCAGTTACAGTCTGCAGTAACGGTAGATCTTTGTTCCAGAGTCTAGGTTAGAATATATATTAAAAAAATAATAAAAACATACATGATAATACAAGTAGAAAAACCAATAAAAACAACGACATAAAATTACCAACCTGCATTATAAACCTGAGACACTAAAACGAGGCAACCATCCCAAATGATTTTGTTGTTTGAAGCGTTAAGACGAGAAATAAAACTACACATAATGTGTCTCAACAAGGCTTGGAGAGTTTTAACTCCTGCACCACCGTGGATGTTTTAATAACATTTAAAAGGTATCATTATAGGAAACCTGCAGCCTCCTCCCACAGGTGGGCAATACAATGGTGTGCAGTAAGTTTTGAATAAGATAGTTCTAAGATTGTTGGAACGGCAATAAAACCTGCGTTCAAGCGTGTTGTCTGAGCGTAGAACATACACCGTTGTCTGTGGTTCTCATCATCATCTGTAAGTTTATCATTGATGACATGTCCAACATGTTTTACTTTGTGACAGACATCAAGCTCACAATCAGACAGTGTGAAAGAAGGAAAATTCAATGCGACATCATCTTTTGTACGACCCTTTTGCTGGAGTTGTATAAAATATCATTTTCAAATCCAAATTCAGAAAAAACATTTAAAAGCTGTTGGAATCCAGAGCTGCTGGGGCTAAAAACAACTAAGTCATCTGCATACATCACCGGATTTACTCTAAAACCACCAACCATGCAACCGGTATTATATGCATTCAAATCCTTCCATAGGTCATCTATATACAATTCATCAAGAAGTGGAGATAAAATACATTTTCATAAAAGGTTTGGTGTGATTTACCCCGTCAAATGCTTTAGATCAGAATAAAAGAATGATCCTGTCTTTACTTATGAATCATTTATTTTAATGCATAAATGCACGTCTGTCCCATGCTGAGCTTTTACACCACACTGACCATCAGCAGATAAGGCTGGGCGATAGTTAATTTTTTACATCACAAAATGGTGTTTTTCAGGTGATATCAACACATATCAGGATATAAACCAAATAACTACATCTGTCAAATGTGAACGCTCTGTGTCTCCTCAGAGAAATGTGTAATCATCAGCAGGTTGTTTAGACTGAAATCTTTATTTCCCATCATACTGTAAACATAACTGATGCACTGAAGGACCAGGATGCAACAGTTTTATCCCAGAAAACTAAAAAAAGCATAAATGTTACAAACTAAACTGAAAATTACAGCTTTCAAGTTTCAAAAGAGAACATGAATAAAACAGAACACTAAACTGTTGATCAGTTCCATTAAAAACAAAGCATTCATTCTAAGTTTTCCAGAACAAACGTCAAATTAACGAACATTTATATCAATGTTCAGTGAATAAACAAGGAACTAAAAGCAAATTCTGTGAATTTCTTCTAATAGTTTAGACTGTTGCTGCTGTGAAGGTCTGAACTTTGCTGTTTTTCTGGAGAATTCTGTGCTGACCCTCATCGCAGCCGCTTCACACTCGGCAGCAAACTGTTCCAGTCACAGTCTTTCTGGCCTTCTTCCCCACCAGAGGATCCAACTCAGCACCAGGTAGTGATCAGTGGACAGCTCTGCCCCTTTTTTACCCGAGTATCCAAGACACACAGCTGAAGTTCACCTGAACGACTACAAAGTAAATCACTGATGTCCTGATGTCAGTGTTTGTCATTTCATTCATTTACATTATGGTTATGTTTATTGTTATAGTTTGGATTATTTCATATAGTTTAATTTGTTTTTCAAACACGATACAATGGTTTTTTGTCACGACATATAATAGATAAATGATTTGTAAACCTGCTTGTCAGATGAACTTTACATTGTTGAAGGGGGCCTTGTTGGGCCCTGGATCCCCAGAGACGCTTGTGACGCACCTGCCCACAGAAACGTTCCGCACAGGAAGCCGCGCCAGAACCTCCTCAATTCAACATTTTCAGGCCCAGATCAACCCGGATGATACCAAGTCCTCATTTCAAACCGGTCTTTTGGGTTACGGACTCGCTGCAGAACATTCACTTTAAAGAAGTCTGATTTCGGAATCAAACCTGCACCTCCTCGGGGAACCGTGGCGGTCTTACCTGAGCCGTACTTGACGTCGTGCGAGTGCAGTCGGACGTTATGGCGCGTGTTCAGCAGCTTCACCAGGGAGCCGCAGGTCACGTGGTTCAATTCGGGTTCTTTGGCGCCGCAGCCGGAGCTCAGTAGCAACAGAACCGACAGAACCGAGGCCACAAGCCCGCGGACAGCGACAGCAGCATCCATCTCTGACCTGACTCAAACACACCGGTACCAGCAGGCGGGACTTTCCTCCCGCTGTTGCTGCGGTCCACCAATCACGACGTGACAGGTCCCTAACACGTGGAAGCGTTCTGGCCTGTGATTGGTCGCTGTGCGCCGATGTGCCATCACAACATTGGTGACAAACAGGAAGTGAAGATTTTTCACTTTAATCTCTGCGTTCATTCATTTATTCGTTCATTCTCTAGTTTGTTCTTGTCACATTCACTCATTCATCACATTAACTGTTAATTAATAATGAAAAATAAATCCTATCCAATATTTTTTTGTATTATTTGTAAAAAATGATTTATTCATTACCATGATTTATATATACATACATATATATAAATAGAGAGAGAGAAAGAGAGAGATCTCTATATATAAATTTTATTCAGAATTTCAACCAGACTCGCATTTATTTTATTTCTTATGTCAATCATTTATGTAGCCTACTTATTTACACCGAATGTCAGAGGATCTATGACTGCTCATTTTTTCCCAACCCATCCCAATGTGTTCCCTTAGCAAACAAGTCTGTTTAAGTGTACTACAATATATACTTTAATATACTTTGTATTTATTGTAAACTTAAAATATTCCAATTTGGTCTGAAAAAGTTTCCACTTGATACATTTTCTACTAGGTTTGTAAGATTAATTTTAACAATGGTTACAAAATGTGATACATAAGTTGTGGTTGCTGTTGCGATTCATCGTCCATATTGGTTCATTTTGAACAATCCGATTCACTGATCTAATATGGATCCAGAACATCTTCATACAAACCTTCAACAGTGTGACTCAGAGATAAATACTTGCTACAGAACAGGGACATTTTCCAGATTCTTGTATTTCTTCAAGATAATCAAGTGTAAACAAATATGTAAACACACATACAAGCATAAATTTTAGTTTGATAAAGTTGAGCCTGCTTTTGTTTTTCCACATCCAAATAATACAAAAGGAACATCATTTAAAGTGACACACAGGATTTCACTGCTGGAACTTTACACGGTTTGAAATGAACAGTAAGAATGAATTAGCAAATGTCTCTTTTCCATAGGTGTTATAGAGACAGCACATGAATATTTTTTAAATATCTGTAAACAGATATTTGTATTAGATAAGGGGTTGTAAAATGGGGTGGCAACATACAATAATTATATTTCTGTCCATTCCTTTTCATTGTCCCTTTTGTCTAACTCTTGTGTTTACTTTCATTTTTGAAATTTAACATTCTACTAGACTGTATGGTCACAGGTCTTTGCTAAATTCAAAGTGTTTCCACACTGTCACACTCTGCTCCAGAGTGTGGGGCAAGGATCTAGGAATAGAATCCATAAAATATGTTTGCTCTTTGGGTTTTTAGCAAAAGAAAAATCCAAGAACTTTGACAAAGAGAGAGAAACTGGAGGAATCCAAGCCCTTGATGCTTTATTATACACATAAAACCCACCATTTCACAGTGCATATGAATAAGCACTCATCGATCGCTCTCTCTTTGTCTCTCATGCTATGAGACTAGCTTTTTTATAAAGTGTGGCCCCTCTCATGGGCCAGGCCGCTTCAAATATGCTCATTTGGGTCCATTTGGATCAGGCACTATGAAGGCCTGCCAAAAACAGAGCTTGGGTCCTTTAATACGTGGAACTAAAAAGGTAAGGAGAACAAACCAAACCAAACAGGTAACAGTAACCAAACATTTAAGGCAATGAAGACATTACAGACAATAAATAAGTAACCAAACAGAAGTGTGTTTACATGTATATCTGGAATGTTTGTTGACAGTACTGGCTAAGATGTTTGTGTGTTGTGCACCCACCCAACTGGCAATAGCACAGGACCCTGAATGAGTGTGTGTGAATGTCTGTAGTGTCAGGGAGGTGATGAAACTATCACATACAATTTGGACTAGAATGATGGATTATTTGTTTCTGCATCACATGTGGTGTTTGCTGTAAAGTCACTTGGTTGTTCTTATGTTGTAGTAAAATAAACTCTCCATGTCTCTATCTAAACGGTATTTTCTGATCGATTATAAATCAGTTTTGAAATGTTTTTTCAAATGAATTCATGATTACACCCTACAGGTGTCAAACTCCAGGTCTCGAGGGCTGGTGTCCTACATGTTCTAAAAACCAACCTGCCATTGAAGCTCTTTGTTGGCTAAACACACCTGATTCAGGTAATCAGCTGCAGATACGGCAAGGTTTCTGGAAAACCAGCAGGAGGCCGGCTCTCGAGGCCTGGAGTTTGGTTTCTGTACAACCAGAGCAGGATTCTGGCTCATTTTCCTGGTAACTAATTGAACCCGTTGCATGTGGGAGGGAGACCCTTGGTCTCTGGTTCTGTTCCTAACTTGTACGGGTAGAATTTCTAGTTTCTCTCAGGAGCTGCAGGGAGTTTGGCTTTGGCCACAGGATTTCATCTCTGCTTTTCGCAAATGCTACTCTGTTGGTGTAGAGTGAAATTTAGTACTTCCAAGTCAAGAGGCCATGACTCTTTTCTCCATGAAGGTGGTTTCCCCTCACTGTAAGTGGAGGCTTAGGTGTCTCATACTTGATAATGGGTCAAGTGAAGGATGGAGCATGACATTAACAGATGCAGCAATGACATAACAAGCTGTTGTAGCGAGGAAGCAGCTGAGCCAAGAAACAATACTCTGGATTTACTGATCTAAGTATGTTCCTACACTCACTGATGGTAATAAGCTGTGTGTCATAAAGGAGAAGAAATGAGTTTCCTCTGCATGGGGGCTGGGAGCTCCTTAGAGAGGAGCTCTGTCACCCAGGAGGAGGCTGTAGAGCTGCTGCTTCTCTGCTTTGAGAGGAGTCAGCTAAGATGGCTCGGTCCTCTCTTCCAGATGAACGCCTCCATGGGAAAGACTTCAAATCGTCCCACTGGGCTCAGACCTTGAAGAAGACAGAGAAGGATGCACTCAAGGTACTTTGTCTCCTTTGGGTTCCACCAGATGGATGAAGGTTCTGGAATAAGGTTCTCTTAAAAGGGATGTCTGGGTATCTGCAATGAGACTGCTGTCCCTGTGACCTTGATTCCTGTTTCTCTGTTGGTGCGTTTGTGTGTTGGCTTGCTGCTTGTTTTGCCGTCTGGTTGGTTGTCATATTTTCCGTTGGTTAGTTTGTGTGTTTGTTGATTGTTTTTTCAGATACACAAAAGCATGAAACTGCATACAAGTTGGGATATTAGTGATGGCCTGTTCCAGTAGCAACAAAAACTGTGTGGAGCTCATCATTTGTTTGGGAATTTTGTGCTCTCCTCTAACCATTTATGAAGTGACTCCAATTATTTTTTCAGACTGACTTGAAGAAACAAACTATCTCAGAGGAGGAGCAGTAGAACAGAATAGAACTTTATAAATCTCACAAGAAGGGATTAACCCAAAATTAAATTGGTTTCAATCCAACCCAGAACAAGACCAGACACACAACAGAAATACACACATACACTCAGTGTCTCCATGAATGATCTTAAAAGAAGACATCAGTTTGAAAATATTCAAACATTTGCAACATTTCAAATCTTCAGTTTTTAGGGATTTGACAGCAGTGATTGTGATTACTTTCTTTAGGAGACAGTCAAACAGGTGGAATGTAAAACACTGAAAAGAAAGAAAAGTTGCTCAGGCATAAGAACCAGCAGCAACGACAGAAACACAAAGAGCTTTGAGGAGGAGTTTTGGGGAAACTGGAGCTGCTGAGAGTTCTTTCCACACGAGAAGGCTTGCATTCATGATTAGCCCACAGCACTTCCTGTAAGAGGGGAGAGGTCTCCCTGTGATTATCAATCACAGCTAAAGATTCACCCTCCTCTTATGCACAACCAGAGCTAAAACAAATCTGTGAATAGTTTGTCTGAATCTCTATGGGTTCTCACGTCTATGTCTGGTGTTTCTTCATGCTCGCATTCATTCCTGCTTCTGATCTGAATCATCTTCTCCATAACGTGAGTCTTCTTTGAGCAAGAGCACAGAACTGAGACACATAACACAGGTATCATGGAGTCCTGTCTCCTGTCTCTTTTTTGCATGAAGTATTAAGATAATTAAACTCAAAACTGTGTTTAGATGGTGGCTCCATGAAGAAGACCTTGTAGATTATGCAAAAGAGCAGCAGATTTGTTCATTTGAGTTTTATGAGGTTGTTCATCCCTGCAGAGGTGAGAATGTTTGTCTTCCTGTCAGTGGCTGATCAACTAAAGTTAAGAATAAAATGGTTTCTAGCATGGTTTCAACTCTTTTGTTTCTTACTGACATCATCCCCCTTCAGTTTCACATCCTCTGTCAGTTTTAGGGGCGGAGTCTGTCCCTGCAGTCATTGGGTGGGCGTGATCTCCATCAGAAATAAACAACTGTTCTCTGAGGGAGGTTTGTGTGCTGTGGGACATCCAGAGAACCAGGAGAAAGCCACAGGAGAATATGTGGGACTCCAGCTGATAACCTCCAGGTGCTGAACAGGGACATGGTGAAAAGGAAGAGTTTGTCCCTCTGTCTAAATGTAAGACATACGTCTGCTCCACACAACTCCTCCCTCACTGCTAACTCTGACTATGCTGCCCCTTTGTTTTCAGTCAGTCCATGATCCAATAGCCAAAAGTAGTCTTTTTCAGTCTACTGCAAATATACTTAGTTTATGCTAAAAGTAAGACAGTATACTTCAAGTTTACTCTTTGTAAAGTATCCAGCGGTACATATTGTAAATGTATTTGACCTTCATTCTTCCTCCTGCTGCTCCCAGTTCATGTTGATCCAGTTTGTTATAAACCAGACTAAGTTTTTTGTTTATTCAATACTTTTTATTGTTGATTAAGTAAATGATTCATTGAAAGTTTGAGTGAATAATGAAAATCCTGACCCTGGAGGCAGCAGTGAACGCATCATGAGGCTGGTCAGACTGGCTAGGTGAGTCTGGGTGTCGAGTACACCTGTCGTTCCTGTCTCTGGCCGACCTGATTCAGTTAGAGTACAGCAGGCTGACACACGGAACCATCGGAAGGTAGGCCTCCCAGACCCCTATTTTCCACAGGAACCGGATGACCTCCTTGTATCCTCTACGTGGGGAAATGTTTGGACAGGTTTCAGGGACTCTGTGTTGTCATGAGTGCACGTCGTGAGTCTGTGTTTTGTTCTGGTCTGGAATGGGAAGAGTTGGCGTGTGGGAGGTCAGGTCTCAGTCAGGGTTAGAGAAGCGCTCTGATTTGGAGGTGCAATGTTTGATGGGGTTCATCCATTGTTCAGATTTGAAGCAGACATCTCAGCATGATGGTCTTCTCAAGTCAAGTGATGTGATGGAAGTATTTCTGTAGACTGTGGTCTTTTCCTTGGATGGTCACATGAAGTTGATGTGGAGGTTAAACCTTCAGGGTTGTGGCCTGTTGATCATCTCAGCTGTGGCATAACGAGTACAATATATTTCAGTGAAAAAAAAAAACGACACGGTTTTATACAGTAATTATTTGTGCTTTACATTGGACTGGCGACTTGTCTAGGGTGTACCCCACAGCAACAGGACAGGCTCCAGCAACTCAATGACCCAGCAAGGGATTTGGTGGGCTCAGAAAATGGATGAATGAAACTGATTAGTTACTTGAACCATACAGCTGAATTACAATTTCAGTCCCATTAGTTCATTAGTTTGACATTAGTTTCCACGTTGGACCCATCTCCTGGGGGAGCTGAGAACAGCAAACACAGCTGTGCTCACTCTTTAGTGGTTTCACCCTTAATCCCACCCCTTAATGCTGAGTGTCAAGCATTGGGTCCCATATTTAGAGTCTACCCAATGATATGGTATGATAGGTTTGGTATGACCATTCAAACCAAGGTTCTGTGGTCTGAAGGTTTTTAATGAATGGTTTCTGTCGTTTGTGGAACTTGATAAGATACGTTAAACAAACATACATTATTGCTAACACATTTAACCCTTTCAGGTTATATACTTGCAAATTTACTTTTAAAAATAATTTGCACCAGTTTTTCCCTGCATAGAATCAAAGCTGTTCCTCCCTTCTCTGTACTGTCCGTAAGACCTCATGTTTCTATGTTCTCCACCGTTAGAGAACAGAAAACTTGGACAAAAACGTTTAAATGGAAGCAGATAAGATGAGGTCTGCATCCACCTTAAAGCAAAGGCATAATCTCTACGTTTGGTTCCACAGACGAAGCACAGTTCCAGTCCAGATGTCTTCAGGAGGGTTTGCGGCCAGGTTTGACCGGGTCAGGGACTTCACCATCTATGATGAAGTTGCTGCAGACACCCCGTACCTGGACACCCAGCTACCCCCGCCGCCACCACCACCAACTTCATATGGAATGACCCGGGCGCCGGCATTGAGCTTGGACCCCCTTCCCCCGCCTCCACTTCCTGAACAGCCAGCAGTTGGGCCAGAGAGCTTTTACCCCCCCAGTGACAATGAGCACCCTGAAGGCGACTGCGACGCCATGGACATCAAGCCGGTCCACCGCTTCATCCCTGAGTCAGTGAAAAACTTCTTCCGTGGCAGCAGCAGAAACCGGGGTTCCAAGACCCAATCTGTCACCTCTGTGCCTTCCAATCCCTCCTCTGCCCCTTCATCGAAAAAAAACCTCAAGTCCCACACCACAGAGGGGGTGCCCTGCTCCCCGCCTAGCTCCGCCCCCCCATCCCCTTCTCTCCCAGGCTCCAGCCGTCCTTTTGGCAGCTATCAGAGGGAGCAAGAAGCACTGCTACTGGGTGCAGAAGCTCGGGACCTGATGTCCACCGCCCCCAGCAACACCTCCACTCAGACCTACCAGGAGCGAGTGGAGGAGTACCACCTGCGCTACGCCTACATGAAATCGTGGGCCGGCCTGCTCAGGATCCTCGGATGCGTTCAGTTGCTGCTGGGCGCTGCCGTGTTCGCCTGCGTCTGCGCCTACGTTCACAAGGACAATGAGTGGTTCAACATGTACGGCTACTCGCAGCCACAGCTCTATGGAGGGCTCGGGGGCGGTATTGGTGGATCCATTTATTACTCTGGTCCCAAGACACCTTTTGTCCTGGTGGTGGCTGGCCTTGCCTGGATAGTGACTATCATCCTGGTGGTTATAGGAATGACGCTGTACTACAGAGCCATTCTGCTGGACTCATCCTGGTGGCCCCTCACTGAGTGTTCCATCAACTTGGTTATGGCGCTCCTCTACCTGGCTGCAGGGATAGTGTATGTTAGGGACACCACCCGTGGAGGCCTTTGCAACACTCCTGTCTTCAACAATGGCATGAGCGGTGCCTTCTGCCGCACGGAGGCTGGCCAGACAGCAGCCATCATCTTCCTCTTCATCAACATGGTGCTGTATTTCATCAGTGCAGGAGTTTGCCTGAAGCTGTGGAGGCACGAAGCTGCCAGGATGAGAAGGGAAGCGTATGCCCAGGAGGTCTGCTTTCCAACCCACACTTCCTCTCTGCGTTGTCACGCACTTCACCACCTTGCAGCTCATGTCCAAATACAGGGGGTGCTGCCCCTCTTTTTGAAGATCAGTGTCCTGCTCATTTGCTCATTGTCTCAGGGTGAATTTACACCTACACCCTTCGATTCAGTTAAAACAATGAAGTTCATTTTCTATGCCAGTCCAGACCAAGTGTGAACTGGACTAAATAAATGCACTGAGACCTGTTAAAAGAGGTGGTCTTAGTCTGCTTCAAAACAGACTTGATATAGTTTACAGTGGAAATACGAACCACTTTCATTCTAGGCCAATTTTAAAGGTTTTGGGACTATCAAGCTACTGTAGCTGAACATTAGGAGGAAAAGGAGCTTTGGACGCTAAAGCGATTAGTGGTGTCTGTTTGATATTTGTGCAGATAGACACATGACACAGCTGCCATGTTTAGCAGAAAGTAATGCAGTGGGCTTTTAAGCTCCTGAACAGACTTGCACAAGTTTGGCAAAAATGCGTTTTACAAGATGCAAGAGCTGAAGTTCTGTTGACGAAAGAACTTCAGAGTTTCCGTAGATTGAATGGTTTTAACTAGGGGTGTAACGATTAATCAATTAATTGATTTATTTTCCTACGATCCAATGGCAAAACGGATGAACCGTAATTCCAGTCCAATGTGTGGAAACACTTTGAATTTACAAAGTCATGTGACCATACAGTGTTGCTAGAATGTTCTAATAATGTTTCCAACAGTGGGCAGAACTTTATCAAACTAAAACGTGAATGGATTTGACATTCATTCTTGTTTACTTGTTTGTTTGTACACATATTTCATTTACACTTGATTATCTTGAAGAAACACAAGAATCTGGAAAACGTCACTGTTCAGTAGCAGGTTTTTATATCTGAGTTACACTGTTTAAGGTTTGGATGAAGATGTTCTGGATCCATTTTAGGTCTGTGAATGGGATCCAGTCAGAGTTCAAAATGAACCAAAATCGTCCATGACTCAAATCAACAACCACTAATTATGATATGAATCCAATTGTAGTTAGAAAATAAATCGCTACATCCCTAATTTTAATCAATAGTTTCTGTCGTTTGAGGAACTTGATTAGATAGACCAGCATCAGAACATATTAAAACAGATTTGAAACTAATCTTCAAACTCAAACATATTTTCAGACTTTTGTGAATTATTTCTTTCTGAGTGCGGCTCATTGCACTTGCCTCTGTTTACAAACTTTAATCTTTGAGCCAACCTTAAAAACATGAATTCCAAACTCGATCTGGAACAAAGAAGATTTTGGACTTTCCTGGTGTGAATAAGCCTTTTGACAACCTCGTTGTTTAACAAACTTCTTCTATGTTATCCTCATATCCAACAGCAGGTTGGGCAGAGATGTCAGAAAAACCAACCACTCCAGTGAACACTGGACAGTGTTTCTTCAAAACTTGGAAACAGTTGTTCTTGAAGTAAAAGTTTTAGAGATCTAGCTGATAGATGGATCAGGTTTTTTGAGATAAACGCTCCCAATAAAGGAAATTAGCAGTAGGTAGAATACGGATGTTTGAAAAAAGAAGCCAGGTGGTCAGTCTGGAGGATCGTGGATGAAGATAAAGCTAAATTCCAATCTATAAACAGGGCCCCCAAGATCTACCAGCCTGCTCATCTTCCAGCTGCCCTTGTCCTTCTTGTATCTAGAGTCATTCCGAACCACCAATCACATTACTGACGTAACCCTCATGAAAGAGCTGATGTTAGCCTAGTGCCCCCAAACCTCAGTTCAGTTTTATACTGATAATTCATTTGATACACAGAGACGACATTGTAAAAACAACCCTGAAAGAAAAAAAAAAGAAAAAAAGATATTTTAGTTTAAAACAGAAAAAGTTCAGCACTGTAACACGCATCATGTTTCTGAAACATCTGAAGCAGTGCAGAAAAATTACATTTTTGGAAGAGAAGGGGGATAGTACTCTTGAAATATTTAAAAATTGTTGAAGAGTGTATCAAGGGCAATTAAAAGAAAAGTTACCTGCTTCATTGTGAGTAGAGGTTGCATCGGATCAGGATAATTACCTAAGTTTCTTTGGCTATATGAGGCAAAGCCGACTTTTTTTTTTTTTTTGTAAAAGTCAAACATTGGAGCATTAGAGTACCCTCAAAGAAACACACCTCAACTTAAGAAGCGCTGTCTATCCATCCATTCATTCATTTTCTGAACCTGCTGAATCTCTTTTGGTGTCACAGGGTTGCTGGAGCCTACCCAGCCAGTGTTGGGTAAAGGCTGAGGCCCACCCCAAAAGGTCGCCAGTCTATTGCAGGGTTGCAAGATCATAACATTGGATTGGAACCAGGGCCTTCTCACTGGGAGGCGAATGCGTTAACCACCATGCAGCCCTTAAAAGAACTGATCTACTTTATATCGTCTGATTTCAATCAAAGCTCACATCTTCCTCTTGAGCATTGACTGCTCAGTGTGTGCACAAACAGACGGACGATACTCCTCACTGAAGTGGGGTCATCTCTGATGACATGAGTTTTTAGACCTGGTCCAGTGGTGCTTTTCTCAAAAAATGTTTCAAGTCCAGAGACCTCTGCAAACATCTGATGCTTCTCGTCTTTTTTCTCATACCTGATAGATGAAGACTATCGGCTCTTCGATTCCACTGCCGATAGTAAGTTCACCCTTTCTGTTTCTGGCTCTGAAGCTCAGCGGCCGTCTGAATTCTTCCTTTTTGTTTGCCAGCTGGATTCGGCCTCTCGGGCCTCTGAGCGGACGCCTCTGCCAACCGTTCAGCCTGACATTATGGATGCACAAAATGTCCATGCGGGGTCTTCCTTAATGGCGTTGGAGCCAGAGATTCTTCATGGTCACATTCCAGCTGGTCACATCCCCAAACCTGTGATTATAGCTGACTACGTAGTGTGAGTTCTGTCTTTTCCAGATACCTGGTGTTCAATCCCATTTTAATCCCATTTATTAGTCTGCTGTTCAAACTGAAAAATCGTTAGTTTTCATCTTTGAAGATGGTTTTTGTCTTTCTTTAATACATGTGGTTTTGCAGCAGACACAACTCTGGGACTTTTAATGTCAGTTTTCAAACATTATGAACAAACGTTGTCTTTGAATCAAGATTTCCTTGGCCAATGTTTCAGGGAACAGTGAACAAAGCTGCCTGGTCTCTTAGTGACTAAAAACCTGAGTAGATCAGCATTGTTCAGCAGCTCAAGAAGACTTTCTGCCCCGTTTGCACAGGAAGTATCCCAGTATCCACTCGGCTGAGGATCGGGACCGGTACAAGGCTGTGTTTACTGACCAGTATGCTGAGTACTCGGATCTCCACAAAGAGGTTCAAGCAATGGCCAAGAAGTTTGAGGAGATGGACAGAATGATGCAAGATCTCGCCTCCAAGGCATCCAGCCAGATGGTAAAAACAGCTCTGTACTGAGCATGCTCAGACACGCCTGTATGCAAACACAAGCTGATGTTTGTTTCATCGCAGGAGCAGGAGCGCATAAATAACATCTTAATGGAGTACCAAATGAAGAAAGCAGTGAGTACCATTGTAATGTTTATGATCTCGTAACTATCTGGAAACGTCTTGTACACTAACAGATGTTCAATCTTCCTGTCGCTTTGATTTACACTCAAACCACACTCCTCACTTTGGTGGAACAAAACCTCAAAGCTGCTGCAATGCTCCAGCTCTTTAGTGGTTCCGAAGTTCTACAGAGAACTGCAAAACTGGTGAAAATTGTATTACACAGGACCACTGAACCAAAATGATCAAAACATGGTTGAGACCGGCAGAGAAACACCAATGAACTTTGGCTGCCAAAGAAATCTGAATCAGGTGTTTCACCATGCAGACGAACCAACGATAAACACAGGGTTGTTCTGACAAATTAATAAATAAACAGACAAGTTTAGGAAAAATGGATGAAGAAATGAATAAACCCATTAATTTACAGTGGAGGAAATAAGTATTTGATTCTTTGCTGATTTTATAGGTTTGCCCACCTTAAAACAATTGAAACTGTCATTCTAATGGTTAATTCTTTCGAACAGTGAGAGATAGAAAATCAAGAAATCCACTTCAAAGAATTTATATACATTTATTTGCATGTTATTTAGGGAGATAAGACTTATACTTTGTGTCAAAAAACCCTTATTACAAAGCTCAGAAGTCAGATGAGCAGGTTTCTGCTCATGTCAGGACAAATTTTGGTCCACTCTTCTTCCCAAATAACTTCTAAATTAGGCATGTCCAAAGTCCGGCCCATCCCTCACTCACGGGTTTTTGTCATAAAATCCATAATATACTGCCCCCAGCACTTTCTAAAGACGGTGTATGATTTTTTTCATTGTGAATGGCTAAATCACATTATAAGCCATTTTAAACCTGTGGCAACACTATCGTACGACCCTTATATGGCTAGCTAGCTCACTTCTAAAATGTTGACTGCAAACAGTTGACAGTGACAGTATGCCACTGCAACAAAATTAAACAGTTGATTTGTATTTAATATGATAAGGGATCGAAAAAATGCAAGCTGAATGGTTGGCCCTCACAAATGTTCACTTCACCAAATCTTGTCCTCTTTGCAGAAAGTTTGGACACCCCTATTATAAATCCTTCAGATTTGGTGGTTGTTGTTTGGTAACTCTGAGCTTCAGTTCTCTCCATACGTTTTCTATAGGATTGAGGTCCAGAGAACAGCTGGTCGCTCATGACCTTGATCTGCTTCAGTCATTCCTTGGTTGTCTTGGTTGTATGTTTTGGGTCATGATCCTGTTGGAAGATCCATCCATCACTAATTTAAATCCTCCTGGTGGAGGGAAGGAGGTTCTGACTCAGGATTGGACGGTACATGGCTCTGCCCATAGTCCCATCCACACGGTGAAGAAGCCCTAAACAGAAAAACACCCCAAACCATAATGTGTCCACCTCCATGCTTGACAGTGGGGGTGGTGTTCTTGGGGTCATCGGCAGCATTTCTCTTCCTCCAAACAGAACAGGTTGAGTTGATGCCAAAGAGCTCCATGTTGGTCTGATCTGACCACAGCAGCTTCTCCCAATCCCTCTCTACATCATGAAGGTGTTCATGGGTAATCTCCAGGTGGATCTTCTCATGTGTCTTCTTAATCAGAGGGACTTTGTCAGTGCTCAAAGATGTTAAACCGTTGCAGTGTCAAGTATTTTCAATGGTTTTCTTGGTGTCTGTGGTTCCAGCTGCTCTGAGATCATCAACTAACTCCTGCCGTGATGTTTTAGGCTGATTTCTCAATGTTCTCATGATCATGGAAACCCCACCAGGTCAGATCTGGTTTGGAGCCTCAGACCTGTAGGTGGATTGATGGTCGTGTTCTTGTATTTTGGTACAGTTACACCAACAGTTGTCTCCTTAACCTCCAGCTTGTTGCTGATGGTTTTATAGTCCATTCTGGTCTTGTTCAGGTCTACAACCTTCAATCCACTGAAAGCTCTTTAGTCTTTCCCTGTTGGAGAGTTTGGAGTCTGACTGATGGACTGATTCTGTGGACAGGTGATCTACAGGTGATCCGCAGGTGATCAGTTCAAACAAGTGTCTTCGATTTAGGTGACAGATGGATTAGGAGAGTCTAACTGGTCTGTGTGAACCAGAACTATGAATGGTAAATAGCATAGCACTTTCGTATTTTCAATGAAGGCCCAAAGGGCTTTACAGTTACTGTCCCATTCACACATATATTCAGACATACATTCCCACACTGATTGTGGCGCCAACCTTCCATCAGTGGCATTGTGGGGTTCAGTGTCTTGCCCAAGGACACTTCGACACATGGACAGGCAAGGCAGGAATCAAACCTGCAATCCTCTGATCAGAGGCCGACCACCCTTTCCACTGGATCATGGCCGCCCCATGAATGGTTATTAGGGCATCAAATACTAATTTCCCTTAATGAAATTCTAAAAAAAGTTGATGTTTTTGATTTCGTTGTGATTTTCCATCTCATTGTTAAAATGAACCCACCATTAGGATGACAGGTTTTTAAAGTGAGCAAATCTACAAAATCAGCAAAGGATCAGATGCTTATTTCCTCCGTTGTATGAACTGTTGAAGGTTTGAATGAATTAAAAAATAAATGAGTGAACAAATGAATTCATAACAATGGAATACACATAGAATTTACGTAACTAAAGATGAATGAATGACTGAATTATTGGACAAATGAAGAACTGAAATAATAACCAACTTGATAACAATTATGACATGAAGAAATGTTTCATTTGAACAAATTATTAAAACAGTAGGACCATCCACATTTGATGTTCTGCTAGTAGAACCAAGATAAATGTGGCTTGACTACGTTCCCCTCTCTTCATTCATACCTAAGCTGTCTTTGATTGCAGCCGTGTTGGGTGTGTGAGTGATATAATCACTTCTGCTTGTGTCATTCTGGTACCGCTGCTGGAGGTGGAGATTCACAGTACCATGAGTCATAGTTATGACATCAAATGGCTTCTTGTTCCTTCTTAGAAAACTGTCAGTCAACAGAGCTCACCAGCTGATGAAGGAGCCGATTGCCATTTCAGCCCAAGTGAAACCATGTGACTGAAACTCTCTTCCTGGATCTCTGAAGAAGTCGTCATAGTCAACCATTGTTGATTCCCCTCTCAAACAAACCAATCCAAAAAGATGTTGAAGTGTCCTCCACAGAGCAGCAGAGGTCAACTGTGAAAGATGAAATGTGAAAGATTGAATTCAAAGATGAAAAGCCTCAAGTTAACTGAGAAAGATACATTCTCAGGCCAACTGTGAAAGTGCCCACAT
The DNA here is from genome assembly GCA_014656515.1 of Oryzias celebensis. Lineage (NCBI taxonomy): Eukaryota > Metazoa > Chordata > Actinopteri > Beloniformes > Adrianichthyidae > Oryzias > Oryzias celebensis. The sequence goes on along the minus strand of BNCR01000009.1, from coordinate 4,799,265 downwards.
TTCTGCAGTCGTAGGAGCATGGAGAGCACAGCCCTGAGAAACATGTCTAGAATGAATGTTTCTGAGAATCCTTCCTGCTGGTGGAGTTTCTTTGACTTCCAAGAATCTTAAGGAAAACAGTTACTACTTTTTTTTTTTTTTTTTTTTTACAGGATCCTACATACCTGGAGAAGAGGGACCGGTGTGAGTACCTGAAAAATAAGCTCTCCCACATCAAACAGAAGATCCAGGAGTACGACCAGGCTGCTGGTTAGAGTCCCAGCTCTTCCTTGCTGCACCCCATGGAAGACCTTTATCATACATGAACTTGTTGCTGTTTGCTCGATCTGCATAACCTCAAACCTGTGAGATCTGGTCTGCAGACTCTACGTGATGTCCTTTGGATGCTCCCGTTAAGATGACCATGTGTCTGCAGGTCCCATCTTAACAGAATCTCCTCTGCAGGAATCTGCTGTCATCTGGAGATGATTGTACTTCCTTTTTTAAGTCTCTGTCATGTTTATTGTTTCTCATGTTTCTTATTTGTTTTATGTCAATAAAGTCTTTGTATTTTAGCGAAAGAAAGCAGTTTGATCAGAGCAGGTGGAAAGCAGAAGAACCAGATTAGAAGCTCCTCATTTCTATTGGAACTCCAAGTTTCAGTGTATGTTTGCTGAACGGGGGGGGGGGGCGGCAAACACAAATGGACTTGTACTTCAGAACCACCGTGAAGCTTTGTGGTTTGAACCTTTTGGTTTCTTGTGGTTGCTCCTGCTCTGGGTTCTGCTGGGTTCTGCATCAAGTCAGGACCAGCAACAGAGCCTGCACAGCTCATGTCAGAAAGGATTCACTGATACATTTGATTTCCATGATCCTCTGATAAGTTCAGAGGCAACAAAAGTGATGATACATAAAACGTGTTCCCTACTAACACATGAATGTTCTGAACGTACTTGTTCTGGTTCTATATATTGCTCTGGATGTGGGGGAGTGGTGGGGAGGGTTAGGAATAATCCACCATGATGCAGTCAGATCTGGGACTATAGAACCTGTAGAACTCTGATGTCTGGAAGGTTAACTAACATTTTAATTACATCATGACATGAAATTTAAACCTAAAATAATGTGGAATTCAAGGTGAAGAGACCAGATTATCGGATTCAAGGTGGAGAGACCAGATTATCGGATTCAAGGTGGAGAGACTAGATTATCGAATTCAAGGTGAAGAGACCAGATTATCGGATTCAAGGTAAAGAGACCAGATTATCGGATTCAAGGTGAAGAGACCAGATTATCGAATTCAAGGTGAAGAGACCAGATTATCGGATTCAAGGTGAAGAGACCAGATTATCGAATTCAAGGTGAAGAGACCAGATTATCGGATTCAAGGTGAAGAGACCAGATTATCGGATTCAAGGTAAAGAGACCAGATTATCTGATTCAAGGTGAAGAGACCAGATTATCGAATTCAAGGTGAAGAGACCAGATTATCGAATTCAAGGTGAAGAGACCAGATTATCGGATTCAAGGTAAAGAGACCAGATTATCTGATTCAAGGTGAAGAGACCAGATTAGGCCCCACTAACTCGACACGGGTGCAAAGCAGCTGGTTTTAAGGAATAAATATAATAAATCGATGTAAAGAGAATGGAATGAAAAAAACAATGAATGGATGAACCTTCAAACGTTAGGATGGAAGCATAAAGGGGTGGGGGGGGGTGAAATAACAAAAGACAGTAAAACAAGAGATGAATAAATAAAAGATGAAAATTAAACCGATGAGGGGAACTAAACGATGATGACTGCTGATGATGATACTGATGAAGCGCCTGAAACCGGCTCGGACTTAAACATCAACAGGAATCCTGTTCCAGGAACGAGGGCGGGGGGAGGCAAACAGGTTGGTCCTGAGTTACCTGGGGGAGGTGACCACGTGACGTGCGCACCTGTTAGGCCGTACACTCCTGAGCTGGAGAGTGTTTGGATGCAGTCGCGCGCGTCGGTGTCGATCTTCATTTTTGTTCTGCTCATTCGGACCGATTCTTCTTCAGGTGAGTCCAGTTACTTTCTCCTGACCTGGTTCTCGCTCACAGTTCGGTTCTGCTGTCGATCCGCTGCTTCGGTCAGTAAGACGGCGGGCTGGAATAAAGCGTCAGAAAATGACCCGTGTCATCTTTTAAAGCGTTCTGTCTAGTCATTGCAGCAGAAAAAGGATTCTTCTTATGTTTTTAATGAGAATGTATCATTTTGAACTTGAAAGTTTACTTTCTATCAAGTTTATATCCGTTACTATTCTTCAAAAATGTTTATTATAAATAATTAGGTTTCAGAAAGTAAAAATATTTGAAATGAAGGTGGATCGAGAATCTCTTGAGTCAAGGGTCAGCAGGCCTGTGGAAGGAGTTCAAACAGACACGAAGAGCCCCCAGTCTTCAGCTGGTTTCTGTCAAACTGCTGCTGCTGGAGCTTTTCAGTGTTTGCATGTGAAGTGAGCGCTTTGGTCGAAGGACCCTCAGTGTTTCCAGGGTCAGACCTGGAAGCTGCTCGTTTCTGTTGGTTCTGACAGCTTGCAGGTGTGCCGCCTGTTTCTACCACAGCTGTCCTGGTTCTGGTGGTCCAGTGACCCACTTCTCCCTGCTCCTCACTATTTCGGGATTTCCATTTACCCGGTTTGTGTGGATGTTGGTCTGTGAAGTGGGTTAGCAGGTGGAGTCAACATTTTTGTTCTCTCTGCAGGTTTACCTTTCTGAACGTCAGCATGCCAAGGACCAAGCACAGCCACACCCACAGTGGCAGCAAACAGTAAGTCACCCCACCCTTTGCTGCTTGACACTGACGGTACACAAAAATCACCGCACAGCTTGGTGGAGAGCAGAGTCCACCGGAATCCCTGTTAGGGTCTCTGATCTGGACCTGAACCATCATCAGGTCTTTAACAGCTGCTAAAATCTGAATCTTCTGTCAGTGAGCAACAGAGAAAACCACCTTAAGATAGAACCAGATTACTAAGCTGTTTTATCACAATCATATGATCAGCGGTACTAGATAATGAGAGGGAATGCTAAAACAACCATGACAACACATTCCCCAGAGTCCACAGCCACCGTGATTGGAAATGAAAAGTATTTCTGTAGAGGAATTTGTGCCTGCGTCCATGTGCTGCCTGTGCATCTCAGCTGCGCTGGATTTGAGCTTGTTTTTTTATGAATACATGTTCATCAACGACATTCTTTATGAAGTTGGGACCACGCTGCATGTGAGACGTGTACTGGAGTAACATTAGAGTAACATTAGAGTAACATTAGAGTAACATTAGAGTAACATTAGAGTAACATTAGAGGCGGTCAACCGCTGATTGGAAGATTGCAGGTTCAGTTCCTGCCATGCTTGCCCACGTATTGAAGTGTCCTTGGGCAAGACACTGACCTCCACGTTGACTCTGGTGGTTATAGGTTGGCACCAGTGTTTGGCAGCAGAGTCGCCAGTCAGTGTGTGAATGGGACTGTGACTGTAAGGCACTTTGGGCCTTTAAGGAAGGTAGAAAAGTGCTATACATGTACAGTATATGCTATTTACTAGAAAAGGGTCTGATTATGAGACTGGTTTGAAGAATTCAAAAGGTAAAACATGGACAGGAGGGGGTTGGAATTCACTGCAGAACAATCACTGAATTAAAATGGAGATTATCTGAATAGAAAGAATCTGTCCAGTTCAATACCAGGACTCATAGAAACACGTCTAAATGTGTGGCACATACTCGGCACGAAGACCCCAAAAAAGAGAGAGATAGAGAGACACCAATCAACTTATAAAGCATGGTTTTGGACCGTGGGAGGAAACAGGACAAAACCCACACATGCACAAGGAGAACATGCAAACTCTACACAGACAGAACCCTGGTGGGATTTGAACCAGAGCCTTCTGTCTGTGAGGCAAGAGCGCTAACCACTACGCAACTGAGCAACCCACTCTGTAACTGCATATAGTATTTAATACATTAAGATGACGCACTCGAACGAATCGATGCAGCACACAAACCCCTACAAGGGCCAGCACGTGCTTTTTTAATGTTTGCTTTTGTTCTGGGCTGAACTCAATTGTCCTAAAAGTTCAGCATCTGATTTATGATCATTTGTAAACTTGCAAATTTGTACACGTGTTTCAGTGGCCTACACAAGCCGCTGAAGAACCGTACATGACCCCAAAAAGACGCATGTTTTGAGTTCATTACTACAGTTTATGTCTCCTGCAGTCTGGAATACAGAGTAGTGAATGCCTGCCTAAAAGAAGAACCCAATGGAGGCAAAGAGTGGTTAAACATTTGAACTCAAGGATCTTTCAGACATTCCAGTTATTTTCTTCATTTACTCCAGTTATCCAACAGTTACTAAAAATGTCCTGAACTCCTCACGTAAATACGCATCAAACCACCTCTGGTCCAACTTCATTAAAGTACAGTAGATGTATGGATAGGTACTGTAGATGGATAGCATCTTTGTTAATCACTAAGGAAATTCCATCGTGGCCAGTGGCTAGCATTCAACCACACTTACATACCAGATCAATTAATTAAAAACACAACAAATCCATAAAACATTCAAAAGTTAAAACGCCAGGATTTTTAATGCTCACTCTGGGAGTTGTATTGTGTTACTAGCATGAGGGACTTGATCAGTCAGTCTGTGGAGCAGCGCTGGGACAGTCGGTAACATCTACTTGAAAGCAAAAACTGTCGTTTTTTCATATCTGGAAATAAATTCAGGCGTCAATGGATTAAGTACGGTGGCCCTGAAATACAAATCACTTGACACAAACACATTTAAAATATCACGACGACAATGAAAAAAGCAAGTATTTTAAAAAACTGCAATACATTTTAGAAAACAAAACAAAATTCCAGAAACCAAAAAGTTAAAAAAAAAAAATAAAAAAACTGGGAAAAACATTGGAAAACACAAGTAACTTTCAGAAAGCAAAATGAAACGTTAAAAAACAACACACAAGTAGAAACCAGAAAAGGTAGGTACTATGGGACATTGCTGATTGGAAGATGACATCCAGAATCGCTTCATGTCAAATAACTTTCAGTTCTAATGACATATAAATGTCATCATCCAATCAGAAATGTCCCAAAGTTCCTGCCTTTTCTGGTTTCTACTTGTGTGTTTGTTAACATTTCATTTTGCTTTCTGGAAATTACCTTTGTTTCCTGAAATGTTTTTTTTTGTTTACTTTGTTTTCTAAAGTGATTTGTTGATGTGGTTTGCACTGCAGGCCACCATAGTTAATGGTAATTCCCATGTTTACCGGGGTTACTCCAAGTCACCCTTCAGTTACTGAATAATCATCAAAAATGACTCCAAATGTACTACAGAAGTACTACTAACATGCTTTATGATTACTCCGGGTAATCATCTATTCTCTGGTTACCTCAGTTACTCTTTAGTTGTTCCATGTGTACTGGTAATGAGGGGGGGTTACACTGTGGTCTGCCATGGAAACCAACTGTTGCAGCTTTCTGGTGTCTCAATACAACTAATGACTGTGTGTGCGTGTGTGTGTGTGTGTGTGCGTGTGCGTCCCTCTTTTCAGCAAACACAGACACAGTGAGGTCACGTCGAATCCAGTCTACCCTTACCATCAAAGGGACCACATGCTGCACTACTATCGCTGGACCTCACCCCCAGGTGTGATCAAGATCTTGAGCATCATCATCATCATTCTGTGCGTGGCCGTGTTCGCCTGCGTGGCCTCCACTTTGGCGTGGGACTACGACATGAGCCTCATGGGAGGTGGAGCTAGCTTACTCCCAGGTTACGGCGGCTCGTACGGCGGCTCGTACGGCGGCTCGTACGGTGGCTCGTATGGTAGTTCCTACGGCGGATACGGAACCGGTGTTGCCGGTGGTTCCTATGGGTATGGAGTGCAAATGGATCCCAAAGCTGGCAAAGGCTTCATCATCGGCATCTCTGGCATCACCTTCATTGTTGTGCTCATCGTTTTTATCATCGTTATTTCAAGACAAAGGGCCTCTCGTTCATCCACGTTCTACCTGGCAACCATCATCATAAGCGCCATCTTGGCGTTGCTGATGCTCATCGCCACCATTGTTTACATTGTGGCTGTGAACCCAATGGCGCAGTCCTCTGGTTCAATGATGTACAACCAGGTGTACCAGATGTGTGCGCAGTACCAGACCCAGACCCAGGCCCAGGGCATCTTCATAAACCAGTACCTCTACCATTACTGTGTGGTGGAGCCTCAGGAGGTGGGTGGTGCTCTTTCATTGTGCTTCTTCAGGCTGTGTGGAGGGGAGCAACGGATCATAAAACTCTCAGTTCGGATCGTGTCACAGTTTTAGAGTCGCGTTTGGATCATTTTTCAGATCAGTAAAATGGAAAATCCAACGAAATAAAAGCCTTCAATTCATTTTTTTGAAAAGCTTCAATACATTAATTTAATAAAACATACCGTAAATAAAGTACTTTCAAACACACAAATATATATCGCATTAAAGTATTGTGTCATTGAGGGCTATTTATGAAAACAAAACATTAAAGACATCTGAGAAGATATTTGTATTTGTAAAAAAAACACTCAGGACGCCAATATAAATATAAAAATCCAATATGAAAAATAGCATCTTGAAAACAAATTAAAATCAAAAATAAGTTTTAAAAAACAGAGGATATCCAAACAGGGAGTACCATCTGGTTCCAAGAAGGTCAGAGAATAACCATTTTTGTTCTGATACGGTTCTAATCTTCGTTCTAATCCTCATTTTTTTCATTATATATATAAATATTTTTATCACAAGTCATGCAAGCTAGGAACTGACCAATCAGAGGCTTCAGTAAAAGCATGTGGTGCCCACTGGCCCCACCGCCAACATTTGATTGACAGCTTCTTCTAAACCAGTGGAAGGGTTGTGAACTTTGAACAAACTCACTCATGATTGGTGACGGTAGTTCTCCTAAAACCGTGACTCAGACCGACTCGGACCAACCGCTGTCGACTGGTTTTAAAATGGGTGACGTGACACCTGGTTTTGTCCGTTGTTTGTATGTCAATGGATCCGTACGGATCATCCGGGATCCGTTGATTGCACCCCTACTGTGCTGTTTGTGTGAGATCTGCCGCTTGGGTTTTGAATTTGAAGCAGAACTCAGAAGAGCAGCGAGTTCTGCAACAACCTGAAAGAACGTCTGTTTCTTCTTTGGACGCATAAACGTTTTTAAAAACCCTGCAGGCTCATTTGGTCTTTCTAGAATGTGGTGTTCATGTTCACTGTACATTTCTATGATGAAAAGGAAGTAATAGTCTCGATTAAAGCAGAGTTCAAATGTTGTTTGTTAGTTCTGTAAGATGTAGATTCTCCTGTAAAGTGGGGTGTTTGATTTGGCAGGTGTTTATAGTAGGTTGGATATAATGTTATCTCCTTTTTCTTTCTCCTGTCATTCCAGGCTGTAGCCATTGTCCTGGGCTTCCTGATCTTCATCGGCCTCATCATTCTTCTGGTGTTTGCAGTTCGGACTCGTTCCCAGATCCGCCACTGGGGCTTAGACCGAGTTCACTGGGAGGAGCCAAAGATTAGCAGCCCTGGTTTCCACAACAGCATTGGAGAGTGGGTGAGTGTCAAAGAAACCCAATCTCCAAATAGCCATAATATCTAACCCCCCCTCGAGGACATTGTACAGTTTGAAACGCTCATTTAGACTTCTTTTAAAAACAAAAAAACCTGACTCGACCTCTGAAGCATCTCCTGTCACTCCTTGTCCGAGCCCAGAGTTTTTGAGGAATGCTCAGAGATGCTTGAAGAGATCAAAATACTGCTTTGGGCTTGTTTTATATGAGAAAAAATACCATTACAATAAACTCAAAAGCTCCAAAAAGTTGATTTTGCATGGCTGCTTGTGATTTATGCAAAAAGAAAAAAAAGTCAGAGTTCATCAGCTTCTTTACTATGCTGCAAAAATCCATCATCATCAGAAAGGCTAAAGAACTTCTAAACACCAAGGGCTCTCTTTAGCTGTGACCAGGCTTTCCTGTGGACAGTGAATGCATCACTTCATGGAAAAGCAGGAAAGAAACCCACCCCACAAAGACTGAGGGTATGGCAAATTGAGGCAAAGCTAAGATGAGTTGGTTATCTGTGCGTCATTTGTTTTGCAACCAGTATGGAGTTTGTCATGTGTTAATTTCAGACGTACCAGGCGTTACAGTTGAATGTGCTCTGGTGTGGTTTGATTTGATGTGTGTGAAGGTGCTCGGATCTGACAAACAGTGAGAATAAATAAGTCATGAACAGCCGTAACAAACAACACAGCAGTTCAACTGCTTATGGAAGAAACACAAACATATCTCTAAAATCCCCACAAGGGAAAAAGAAGCCCCCCCATCTAACACACTTGATTTCTGTGGTCAGCTCTGCAGACACCTGATAATCTGCCGCACTATTTAAATCCAGTGTTCAAGGACGGACATCAAATCTGCTGTGTCGAGGATCTGGAGGACCGGGGTTGGGAAACACTGACTTACAGGAAAAGTTAGGAACATCACGAGGCTGAGAATCTCAACAATGATGCAGAGTTTCTCAGAAGCGCAGTGTTCCTGCAGACAAAAGAGCTGTTTGTGCACGCGCATGCTTGTGTCTGCACACACACGCGCAGCAGATGAGGCGTGAAGCAGGTTGCATGGTTTCGTTTGCAGTTTCAGGGTGTGGTCATTCTTCTTCTCTGGGTTTCTTTCTGATGCTGTGGGGTAAATAGGAACGGAAGTGAACCTGACACTCTCTAAGTCTGAAGCTCTTCAGCCAGACTCCTAACATCTCATTGATGACCTTCACTCAAAGACACCTTCATCAGCGCAGGGTCAGCGCAGACTTTCTGTTGACGTGCCCAATGGTATCTGCAGTATTCTGACATGCAGGAAGAAGCAGAAAAACCTGTCAGTCCAGTGTCAGGGATGTTTACAGTGAAGCAAACCTACAGGAAGAGATGAAACCATGGCCCTCTGTGTGTCTTGACACACTGCTGCTTTGCATATGCAGATGATGCGATGCTGTAGATTCAAGGATTCCTCCTTCCCTTAAAAATGGAGACCGTCTGACTGAGACTGCACCTGACTGAGGCTGTATTTTTGAAAACAAGCAAAGACTTTTCTGTTTAGAAAAGCTTTTAGTTGAGTGGGCTTTCTTTTGTTACCTCATCATGTTTTATTCAGCTCTTGTTGCCATGTATACACTTTACACAGATGGACACTTTTGTGAGTGTAGCTGTAAAAGCAGTGGGAGAAAGGAGCTTTCTGACTTTACTGCTGCTGCTCAGATATAAAGTAAAAAGGAGGTCTTTGCCTGAAAGCTGAACCTGAGTTCAGAAGGACAGACTTTTACTCAGAGACCCTCTAGCGGGAGCAGTTGTGTTTCAACAGTGAAGAAGCAGCACCCTCAGTCTGACACTCCCCCATTGACGGAACAATGAACAAATTGAGATGTTGACGTCACTCACAGAAAATGTCTTCCCTCGGGCTGTTGGGAAATGTGGCCCAATCCGTCACCATTGCTTCCCGATAAGTGCGCCACCATTTTAAAACCGGCTGACAGTGATTGGTCTGAGTCGATCTGAGTCAGTCGCCAATCATGAGTGAGCTTGTTGAAGACCACACCCCTTCCACTGAAAGCTGGTCAGGAGAAGCTGTCAATCAAACGTTGGAGGTGGGGCCAGCGAGCACCACATGGTTTTACTGATTGGTCAGTTCATAGCTTGAATGACTTGCACTTCCCCTACACCAGCGTGCGGATGTGTGCGGGGGTAACTGTGATTGTAAAGGGCTTGGGTCCTTCCAAGAAGGTAGATTAGTGTTGTAACCAAACATGTTGGAGCATCACTTAGCTAGAGCCAGAGGTACTGCACTGAGTCTAAAGAGCAGGCTTTTAGAGGAATACTCAGAGATGTGTCCGTGGATCAAATACCACTCATGTCAGAACACATTTTTAAAATACATTTGCTGTAATTGAATGAAATTCAGCCCCTCATGCTTCAATAAACTTGAAATGTTCTGTTGTAGATTAACAACGTGTCCGAGGGTCCTCAAGTGCTTGTTGACGCCCCCAATGACAGGGTTGGAGGCTTCAGAGACCACCTGAATGAGATGGAATACACTAAACCTCTGTACCTGCCTGGGTAAGATCTGTTCTGGTTTCATGATCTTCAGGGTTCTGTCATTGGATGGGGGGGTTGTAAACACTCTTTGATGCCACCTGCTGGTCACGTACAGGTCATTAACGTAAAAACATGGTAATCTGGCCTCACAGGAATGAACTCAGTTTGGGGTGGGCTGTCTAGCTTCTCCAGTATTTAGATCATTGCATTTCAGACTTTTGTGGATGGACAACATTGCTCTGCTTCTCCTCCAGTGTTTGGTTCCAGAACTGGACCCGTTTTTGTCTCAGTGTATTACTGCATTGTCTATTTTATTTTATTTTTAGCATTCAGCCTTAAAAGCAGAGTGTGTGTGCCTGCTTCATCTAAAGCAGGTTCTGACCCGTTATCAGCACATTTTTGTCCTGAAGGTTCCTGTTGTCTCTTCACAGCACCTAGCTAACCATCTGTCAAAAAACATGAACGTTATCACCTGTGTTTTCAGGGACTCGGACATCAGCAGCTCTGTGGGGGGGCTGAAGTCCAGGCTGAAGGACTACGACCCTGGAATGGATTCTGGAGATGAGCTGGAAGAAGAGGACTTTAGTGTGTGAGTGCTGGTTCTCAGCCTGGACCTTCAGGGAGGACATGAGTTTTCTTCACGGCTTCTGTTCCTCTGCAGGTTGTTTCCAAATATTCTGGATGAGCAGGAGCGTCTGACCTACAAACGGGAGTTTGACCGGGACCACCGGGAGTACAAGAACCTGCAGGCCGAACTAGAGAAAATCAACAAGGACCTGGCAGACCTGGACAGAGAACTGGACCGGCTCCCTGAGGGCAGCCCTCAGTTTGTGGTGAGGGTCAGAGTCTATCGTCTCTGAGCTCTGGAGACCGAGGTTCTGATGAAATGTCGATGAAGATTGTTCTCTTCAGGCAGGGAGGTGTGGGGCTTTTCTGCATAAAGGGAACATCCTTCTCTTTGTGTCTTTGACTTGAGAACATCATCGGTGGTCTCCAGTTCAGAAACATTTAGGAGCATATAAGGCACCAGGAGGCAGCAACAACAGACCAGAAATCACCGAAAAACAAAGTTCAAAAGCAGAACTCGATACGCAGACAAACAGCTTCTCCAATGTCTCGGGCTGCTAGATGCATACTTGATGCTTCTCAAGCTAAATCCAAACCACAATGGATTGTCCTCCACCCATCAAGAATGTACATTAAGCTTTTCAATGGCTGCGTGTTTGTGGAAGTAAATAACTGACTGCCTTTAGAGCATTTGGGACCTTCCTTTTCCCACCATGAAGAACAACCTCAAAGCTGTAGAGATTGTCCATGGATGAGAGGACGAGGGTTGGCCGCTTTATCTGATGCATTTGTCACAGTCATTCTTCTGAACTCCTTCTGAATGGTTAAAGTCCCCCATCCGTCCTCTTTTGGTCTGTTTTCAAAGTGTTCCCAGGTCTCTCTTAATGATGATGATGCCGTTTTAAGGCAAAAAGCGTGTTGTTTTCTAGGACATAGTTTCTGCAGAGCAGCAGGAGTTCAGAGAAATTCCCCCCTAAGTTTTCTGGGGGACTTGGTGTGGATTATCTCCGCCCCCATTTCCCATCACCCATCTGTTTACAGGCTTTCCCACTAGCGTACAACCTCTCACACTCCCACCCTAACATTACCGGTGCAACAAAAATGGGGAATAATATTAGACCAGCCGTACAGGTTAGAGCCGCAAACCGAGTGGAACAAAGCAGGGAGCTTGATCCTGCCGAATGTGGCTTCTTTGTCACAGGTACGAGCTTTTTTTAAACTGCTTTTTTACCTGCACAACCATTTGAATAAAGACATTCTCAGAAATGAAATTTTAGCTTAAATTTCTTTATATGTCCTCCATCGTCATAAAAATGTCACAAGAACATGTTAAAAAAAAAAAGCACAGTTTTTATCCAAGTGTGTTTAAAGTCAAAGAATAAATATTTATAGGTAACAGAATCTGCTTCAAGAACAAACTTCCAGTCTGACGATTCCCGACGGAAAGGTGAAGATCATTTACCCGGAAGCTCGCTGCTCTGTAGCTCCTTTCTTGCATCTGTTCTGTATAAAAGGATCCATCGAGGAATGCTGCGGTGTTCCGTAACGCTGCTGTGGTCCTTCTTTACCACCTCAGTCAGGGCATGACTTTCTGATCGGGATGAGCTGATGGGTTTTACTAGTTCAGGTGACTTCATGCTGAAAACCTTTAGCCTAAAAGCTGCCTGGCCTCCTCTCTCATAAATTCCAGCACAGAAATAAACCCATTTTGAAATGATGGTTCAGCACAGGGACCAAAGAGAACCAACTTTGACTTTCCATCCGTCCATCTTCTCTTCATGTTCGGGGTTCCTGCTGCTTCAGAAATTCCCTGTTAGGAATTGTTTTTGGTGCTTTTTATTTTTGTGAGCTTGCAATCAGTTGAGCATGAAGATGCCTCCTCGTGTCACTGCGGTGTCCACAGCTTCATCGTGATGCTTTCTTCTTCTTCCAGGATGCCATGAGTGAACACACGAGACTATGGAACCTGAAGAAGGTAAGATGGATGAGGAGATGAAGGCTTCAGCGCATTGTTATCCTCCCTTCATGGATGCAGGATGTTTGTGCTCACCATGAGACCTGCTCCTCTTGCAGACCCCCCAGTACCAGATGAAGAAAAAGCGCTGCCGGTTCTTACGCTCCAAACTGTCTCACATCAAGAAACAGATCAGCGAGTACGACTCCCGGCCCTGAGCGCCACGCCTTTGAAGAACACTGGAGTATTTTTTTTGTTCAGGTCTTCAGGTGAAACTTGTGAGGAGAGGTGTTCACCTGACATGAAATATCAATTTTTACTCTACTATATAGGCATTCCTTTTAAGTGGTTTTTAATGTAGATTTTTTATACAAATGTTTCTTTTTCAAGCACAGAGAAGGCTGTGTCGCTGTAACATAATCTTCTGTGTTTTGCCCTGAAACTCTTGTAAATGCTGTAAATGCTGATTTCATTCAGGAAACATTAAAACCGATCTCTGCAGCTTCTGTGAGAACAATCTGATCAAAAACAGGGTGTGAAGTTCCATCTCCCCCGCTACATCCATCTTCTCGTGACGCCTCTTCTTGCTTCTGTCCCACACAGCCTTCATCATAACTTTGAGGGTTTGAGGAAGATTTTTCCTTTTACATGAAATCCAGAGTTCATTCCTGAAGTTTCGTAGTTTAGACTTGAGCACAGAGACTTATGAAAACATCAATGCCATTATGGTCAAACTGAGGGCGAGCTTCACGTGGACAGGTAGTGGTCCAACATGGAGATCGCTGTGCAAAAATTCCATCCATCCAGTCTGTGTCCTGAGACCTGGTCAAATCCTGGTCATTTATGAAGTTCAAATGAAGCATCTGAAATGACTAAGCGCAACTAATGTCAGTTATACCAAAAACCTCAAAGGAAAGCCGTATTTTTATGATGCATTATTTTATAAAGTACAGCAGAAGACGTAGGACACAAACGTAAAATAGGGAATAAAAATGACTTACTTTTGCGATTAAGTACACTATGGTGCTAAGAATAAGGATCCCTTTTCTTACAACTTGATTCCTATAACAAAAATGTAAAATATTTAAAGGCAGCTGATGGATGGATCCACAGCTGCTTCAAAAGGTTTCTGCTACAAAAGCTTCTTGATTCATTCACTCGTTCATTTTAAACTTTTTTATGTTTGTTTTTGCTCTTGCATTGATCTTATTTTGGGTGGTGATGATGTCTGTCACTGCAGGGGCTGGTGTCAGGGCAGCCATAGCAGTTGTTTCCTCGTTTTTGCCTGTAGTTTTTAAGCAGCTTATAAACTTTTTACTAGGCTGTCTAAAAAACATTTAGCTGTACTTGTTTATTTTTATACTTTCTTTATAAACTGCATTAAAACTTTTTGCATAAAAAATGAAGAAATGAGTATTTCATGTAAAAAATCACATACTTGCTATGTAAACTCAGACATTTATTATAAAGGATCGAGATTCTTCACTTCACTCTCGCTTCACTCTGACTCCACAATAATTATAATGGGAGACCTCAGTTTGGTTCTTGATGCTGAACTTGAGATGACCACTGCACCACTCACAGTCTCGCTTAGACTGTTTATTAGACAGTAATTCTCTTTTAAAAGATATCAAGGATTCCAACATTCATCCAATTATCATTAGTGATCATGCACCAGTTTCTGTAAATATTCCTAGAGATTTCAGGCTTAACCTGGAGGTTTAATACTTCTCTATTAAAAGATCAAGAGATTATTCAGTTCTTTAAAAAAGAGTGGGCAACCTTCTTAGAATTTAATGATACTCCGGATATTTCCCCATCTGTTCTTTGAGAAAAAGCAAGTTAAATGACATCATCAATAAACAAATACAATTCCAAATACAAGAACTTCAAGGTGAAATAGTTAAACACTCAAATCTGGGAAGTTTCAACAATCACATCTATGGACCTGACAGGAAATGTTAGTTCCGATTCGCATGGACACCAACAGGAGTGAAAAACGTGTTGCATATTTCCCAAAAAGACTCATGCCTGTATTTGATCAAAAGGGAGCTGCTGCTAAATACTGAGCAAAGGCTCTGAATACTTATAGAGTATTAGAGAGATATTTCAGTTTCTCTTTTTTAATAAATCTGTAAAAATGTCCAAAATTCTGTGTTTTTTTTTTTTTTTTTTGTCAATATGTGGTGCTGTGTGTAAATTCATGAGGACAAAATGAACTTCAATGATTTTAACAAATGGCTGCAATATAACAAAGAGTGAAACATTGAAGTGGGTCTGAATACTGTCGGTACCCAGTGTCCATACGTGCCTAAAAGAAGCGGAACCATGTGTTTCTGCACCACGTTCCCACCCGGAACACAGCGCGCGTGCTCCGGTTCTTGTGAAAGTCTTCCAGAGCGGGTTCGGCTGTTTCTTCAGGTAGGTCGGGTTTTGCTCATCAGAGTTGGTGCCTCTGTGTGTGTTCTGCTAATCACTGACATCATGTAATGAACGGAACCACGTTAGACGGACGGACCGGTGTGATGAAACACGGTCCGTTCACCGGAACGGGAATGTTTCTCCATCAGAACAAACGACCGGGATCAGCAGAACTCGCAGAACCTGTGTGGACATGTTGGTCAGCAGAACTTCAGTCCTGCAGATGATTATGAACGAGGATCACCTTCTGCGCATGCGCGCGTCACTCCTGTCTGTGTCTTTCTTCAGTGTTTAGATTCTATCAGGCACAGAAATGGACGAGGAGCCGGAGCGGGCCAAGCGCTGGGAGGGGGGCTACGAGCGGACATGGTGAGCTGACCGGAAGCAGTGACCCCCCCCGCACCCACACACCACCAGAGTCTTGTGATGCAGCTGTTGTTGTTCTGCAGGGAGGTGCTGAAGGAGGATGAATCTGGATCACTCAAAGCCACCGTGGAGGAGATCCTGTTCCAGAGCAAAAGGAGGAGGTGTGTGGCTGCCGAGAGCAACACGCACACACACGCGCACACACACGCGCGCACACACGCGCACACACATTCACTGTTGTGAGCCTCTGCTTTTCCTCCTCCAGGGTCATAGAGAGTCATGGACAGGTCCGGCTCGGCATGGTGAGTGACATCCATCCTCGTGGCGGTACAGCGTTAGAGCAGGACATAAAGAGACGGAGTGACTCTGTGACCTGCTGCAGATGCGTCACCTCTTCGTCGTGATGGACTGCTCCCGCAGCATGGAGGACCAGGACCTGAAGCCCAACCGCCTCACAGCCGCTCTGAAGGTTCCTCCTGACGTTCTTGAGTTCTCTGCAGACTGACCCTCGTTTCCTCACTGCACCGCCTGCTCTGCTCTGTCTCCTGCAGCTGCTGGAAGGATTCGTAGACGAGTACTTTGACCAGAACCCCATCAGTCAGGTAGGAACTCAAGCTCAGCACCACAAGAATCCGTTTGTCCATGAATCCATGACCACAGGGGGGCACTAGAAACCAAAGACGCGTCTGCAGCTGCATCATCTGGAGATTGAACATGTGCTCTGGAGCCTCAGCCCCCCACCTGTAGACCTGAGAATGTTAGCATGTTTGCACGCCAGACAGCTGTCAGTCTGAGGGTTGGTCATGTGACCCTTCTGTCTGTTCCAGGTGGGGGTCATCACCACCAAGAACAAACGGGCGGAGAAGCTGACGGATCTGGCAGGTGAGTCCCTACATTCGAAAAGCATTCTTTACCTGTGGACCCCCCAGCTTGACCACACCCGCTCTTTGTTTGACCCCCACCCCCACCCCCAGGAAATCCAAAGAAGCACATCTCTGCTCTGAAGAAGGCCGTGGACTCGCCATGCGTCGGCGAGCCGTCGCTCTACAATGCTCTTAGCCTGGCTGTGCAGACGCTAAAGTAAGTCCGGTTCAGGTTCTGGTGGTTCCGTTGATAAGTCGGGGGGTCAGACGTCTTCCCTTCTCCCTACAGGCACATGCCAGGACACACGAGCAGAGAGGTCCTGATCATTCTCAGCAGCCTCACCACCTGTGACCCGGCAAACATCTACGATCTCATCAAAGTAAGGAACCCTACTGTTCTGGTTCTGGTACATCCAGGCCCTGAAGTGACCAGAACCTCCTGGTGGTCCATCAGGAACATTTCCTGCTCAGAAGCTGTGGTGTCTCCTTACAGACCCTGAAGTGTCTGAAGGTGCGGGTGTCCGTGATCGGGCTGTCGGCGGAGGTTCGGGTCTGCACGGTTCTGACCCGGGAGACGGGCGGCTCGTACCACGTCATCCTGGACGAGAGCCACTTCAAGGAGCTGCTGATGCTGCACGTGAAGCCGCCGCCGGCCAGCTCCTCCTCCGAGTGCTCACTGATCCGGATGGGTGAGCGTCTTTCACGCGTGGGGGGTCACTCCTGTACGTCAGGTGTTCTGAGCGCGCTCTGTGTGTCTCCTCAGGGTTCCCGCAGCACGCCGTCGCCTCCGTGATTGAGCGGGACGCCCGGCCGTCCTTCAGCATGTCGTAAGTGATGCTGCTGCAGAGCTCCGCCCACCTCCGCTGCGTTTGACCATTCTTCTGTCTTTGTCAGTCATCTGGACAGCGGCGCCGGACCCGGTCTGTCTCTGGGGGGGTACTTCTGCCCGCAGTGCCATGCCAAGTACTCGGAGCTCCCCGTGGAGTGTAAAGTGTGCGGTACGTCTGGCAGGAAGGCGTTAGCATGATGAGCTGCATCAGCATTTCCTGGTCCACTTCAGACGGTTCTAAGCCCAGAGCTCTGGATTCAGAACCCTCATGAACAGGAGGTCTAGGCTCTGTTGAGGCAGATAGTAGGTCCAGCTCGTCTTGTTTGTGCCTGTTCCGGTTCTGCAGGTCCTGTGCAGACAGCACGTCCTGCAGCTGTGGTCCTCTGTGCTCCTCAACGGGGTTCTGGAGCTTCTTAGAGATTCTGTAGAACCTGCTGAAGCAGGAACATCTGATGGCGCTTGGTCTCATTGTGGCGATGAGCTGAACCTGCATGCATCTGCAGCTGCTCTGTCTCTGACCTCCTGCGAGGCCCCGCCTCTGGGCCTCTCTGTCGGGTGGGTGGGTTCTGGTCTGTGAGGTGGGTGGGGTCTAAGCAGAACCTTTGCTCTGGTATCTCAGGTCTGACTCTGGTGTCGGCCCCTCACCTGGCCCGCTCCTTCCATCACCTGTTCCCCCTGCAGCCGTTCATGGAGAGTCCAGTGCAGGAGCTGCAGGCCAGCAGGTACCTGCACACACGTGCGCGCGCATGTGCACTCTGTGGGTACAGGTTTGTAATAGTTCTGGTTTGGTTTCAGGTTCTGTGAAGCCTGTCAAGGAGAGCTGAGAGATAAAAGCGTGAGTAGAATCTAAGCCTGGACATCTGTAAACGGAGGGGTGGGCTGTGGCATGTCTGAGGGGGTTTGTGAGCCATTGCGCTGGTTCTGACCCGTTTCCTCTGGCTGCAGGTGTTCGTCTGCCCCTCGTGCCGCAGCGTGTTCTGTGTGGAGTGTGACCTCTTCATCCATGACTCTCTGCACTGCTGCCCCTGCTGCATCCACGGTGCTCTGTGACTCCGGACCGGCACCAGGGTCATCTCCAGCGCTTCAGAACGGACCGGCACCAGGGTCATCTCCAGCGCTTCAGAACTGATTGGCGACGCAAGCTACACTCCAGCCCAAACTGCCTAGTTCTGTGAAAGGCAGATGGAGCTGGGCCGGGTCAGGACCAAGGAAATGGATCTCAGACAGAGGTGTTGTGAAGAACATCCGGGCCTTCGTGGGTCCACAGACTGTTCAGAAATTGAAACAAAGTTCTGGAAGCAGCTCAGGTGGTGAGTTTGGATTGGCAGGAAAAGGTAAAAGATTCTGATCAGAACAGGAGAAAAGGTTCTGAAGAAGTCGGTCTGAACAAACCCAGTATTCAGGTTATCAGTAATAGGTTATGGTTCTCGTGTCTGTGGGTCCAAAGTGGAACGGCTTTGTCTGGTCGCCGTGGCGTTCTTGATTTTACAGAACGCAGGACGTTCTTTTCAGATCCAAACAACTAGACGCCGATAGAACATTGAGAACTTTAGAAGAGTCAAAAGTTCAGAAACAACAGTTTAAAGTGAGACATTTTCGACATAAAATGAAGAAAACAAATGTTGTTGTCTGTGTTTCTTAAGGATTTTCACCTTCAACGTTTGCTGGATTATGACCCATCACATTTGAAAGAAATGAAAGAAATGAGTCAGAACCTGATTTGGGTCAAAATTTAGTTTCAGGACATCTACGATGGATGGACGGACTGTTTTTAAGAACTGGACTGAGTGAGTGTGACATCATCTATAGAAACGGATTGACATCCAGCTCCAACCAAATGAAATCAATTCAGTCGCCATTTTTTCACAATACTGACGCAGCCATATTGGAGCCAGATGAGGTCAGAAAGCAGTGACTGGACAGAGTCGATCAAAGCCACAAATCCAGGGAGCTAGTTAGAAACCCACATCTCTACAACTAAAAGCGGCTCAAGAGAATCTGTCAAACGTTTCGAACGTTCAATGTGAGACCACCTACTTTTACTGAGGCTGATGATTGGCTTTTTCAAAAACAGCTCAGGTTTCTACTGACAAACATTTTACAAGAAGAATATCAACAGAGTGGGGCTAAGTGTTGTTATAGCTAAAAGTACATAAAATTATATATGTGTGTGTGTGTGTGTGTGTGTGTGTGTGTGTGTGTGTGTGTGTGTGGGTGTGTGTGTGTGTGTGTGTGTGTGTGTGTGTGTGTGTGTGTGTGTGTGTGTGTGTGTGTGTGTGTGTGTGTGTGTGTGTGTGTGTGTGTGTGTGTGTGTGTGTGTGTGTGCGTGTGCGTGTGCGTGTGCGTGTGCGTGTGCGTGTGCGTGTGCGTGTGTGTGTGTGTGTTAAATGATAAAGTGCCTGAAAAAGTCGTAGAAAGAAGAAGAATCCTATTAATGCTCAATCTAACTGTATTGTATGCATTTGTATGTGAAACAAAAAATAATTATCGACTTAAACACAAAAGAACAACTGCACAAGTCATAGCTGTTTTTACGTTGTCCCATTAGGTTTCTCATTTTCTAAATGTATACGTTTCCAAACTCTCAGTTTTTGTTTTGTTATTTTCGTTGATTGTGTAATATTTTTGCTTATTTTGATTCTTTCCTCCATGTTATTCTACTATCTCACCCCCAGGACAGAAATGCACAGACTTTCTCGGGTTGTTGGTGAATATTCTCCATCTCTTTCTTTAAACTGTTTTGACATGTTCTGTGGGAGTAGTTTCTGGGGGTTTTTTTATCTTCATTTGCATTGTATTGTATTTTTGTATATCTGTAACCTTTTGTAATTTAGATCTACAGAATAAAATGCTGGTTTTGTAACATGGATAGTGATTGTTGGTAGTTTCCTTGGTTTTTCCTCAAACTTATTGCCATAGTTGAGGTATGGCAGTACCAGCACTTTTTGATTTACTTTATATACTTTTATAGCAACATTGTACACTTGGCTTTTCAAAATGAATTTATGGTCAGTTACAATACCTAAGAATTTAATCTATCCTTGTCTGAGTGTCCTTTATCATCATTTTCACTTTTGTGTTGATCTTTGGATTATCAAAACTATACATTTTGTTTTGTCTAGAATGATTGATCATATGTTTTTACTTTTACTATGACTAACATAATCCATACTATAGTGGTCCTTTTTGCAGAACTATTCCTAATCAAAAGAACAGAACTGGAGGAACTGGAGGACAGGTTCTTTGGAGCTTCTGTCAAACAGAACAGACGCACCTCACTCTGGCCACAAGGGGGCGACAGCGTGCCGCCATCTAGGACTTCCTACACTGAAAAACTACAGAAGAAGCGTCTCTTTCTTGGCGCGGGAGTTGCTGAGGTCCGGATTAAAGCCATGACCAGAACTCTGAACGGTATCGTGGCAGTGTGTCCCGACCTGGGCATCGGGAAGGGCGGGAACCTGCCGTGGCATCCGCTGCGGCTCAGGTGAGCGCTCAGGCTGCGCGTGGCAGTCTCAAAACTCAATCTCCAAAGATCGTCTATTGAGAGCGACAATCTGTCGGAATAAAAATAAATCTAAGAGACGCATGTTTCTGTTGTTTCTATGTTTATTTGCAGCAATGACTTTGCGCTTTTCCGGAAGATGACGTCAACACCGTCTGTGGCAGGTGAGCTTTTTTTTTTTTCTTTTTCAGTTCAAAGGTAAGACAAGGTTAATGATGAACCAAACAGGTAAGCACAATGACAGGTGAACTGTAAAAGAAAAGGCAAGACTGGCTCTAAAACTCTAAAAACATGCATGCCATGTATGAATGCATGTATTTCATGTGTTTCATGTATTTCATGTTCATGCAGGTCGGCAGAACGTGGTGATCATGGGGAGGAAGACGTGGTTCTCCATCCCCGAGAAGAACCGGCCTCTGCAGAACCGCATCAACATCGTCCTCAGCAGACAGTTAAAGTATGACCCCTCCCTGAGCCCCCCTGATTGGTTCAGCACACACGGACACATCGAACTTCCATAACAGGTGAATGGATGGTTTCATTAAAACAGTGCCCTGTTCTTTACCATTGTCGCTGCAGAGCGCCTCCTGCTGGAGCTCATTTTGTGGCGGCAGACTTTGCCTCCGCTCTCAGACTCCTGGACTCGGAGCTGGCCGAGCAGGCTGACCAGGTGTGGATCATCGGTGGCAGCTCGATCTACAAGGTGAGGTGGTTCTGTTCTGGTCTGATTATGGGGACAGTAGCGGCTCTAATCCACTAAATGACTCCCCCGGCCGAGACCCTCCCCAGGCGCCTCCCGCCTTTGCGTTCCAAACAGGAAGTACTCTGGTCCCAGAAAGCCAAAATCCCACACACTTCTCTGGAGAAAGAAACAACTGTTACTCAGCCATCACGTTTGTCAGATTAAACATTCTTGCTCTGTTACCTCTTTGAAACATGGTCTTGCTAAACATGTATTTCATGATATATTTTCTTCATTGCAAGTTATTCAAGTTATAAACTGACCAATCAGATGCCTCATTAAATCATGTGGTGCCTGCTGGCCCTCAACATCCAACGTCCAACTTTCAGTGGAAGGAGTGTGGCTTTCCAACAAGCTCACTCCTGATCAGTGAGAGTGGTTGCCATAGAAACGATGTCTCATACTGACTCGGACCACTTCTCACTAACGCTGTCTGGTTCCAAAATGGTGAAGTCCATACTGTGGAAAAATGGCGTCGGAATTGACTTCATTTTGTTGGAACCGGAGGTAAGGCATTTTCTATGGGTGACATAGACTAATCAGAAGTTATTTGTCCCGTTAGGATTGAATGGGAGCAGCAGCGTGCTGCATGACCATCACTGCTCATCAACGTTTATGAAACAATTATACAATAAAACCATCATGTTGCAGCAGACACACGAGTCATGACGTGTCCTATGGGTTACCTCTAATGCTACATTTATCTGTCAATACAAGTAAGGGTACAGCGAATATTTTAGAAGGAAATAAAATCCTCAAAAATAAACAATGGCGTCAATTGAAACATTTAAGCCTATTTCCATTTTGGTCATTGACCAAGAAGAACGTCTTTGGTTGTGGACGTCGTCGTGGCAGGTAGCAGTAGCAAGCGTGTATCTCTAGCTACGAGGACAAAGCCTTTTCTTCATCTCACTCCTCTTCTTTTCTTTTTTTCATAACTTGGGCACCCAATGGATTTTGACCTTTTTTTTTGTCCATCTCTCTGGGTTTGGACACTTTGAAGGCAAGACTTTGGCGCCCCCCTTGAATTGCCGTCCATACTGCTCGTGCTTAAAACCGCTACTGTTAGGGGATGGAGGTGGGTCCCTTGCCTTACTCTGTCTGTCTGCTGTGGGTTGTCCAGGAGATGATGGAGAGCCCGGCACCCAGGAGGCTGATAGTAACACGAATCCAGAGGCAGTTTGAGTGCGACACGTTCTTCCCTGAAATCAGCCCTGAGCAGTTCCGCCTCCTGCCAGAGTAAGACCTGGTTCCCACAGAGTGGATCCCAGAACTGTCAGTTCCTGCTCTGACTCTGGAATGATCAAGAAGCAAATCTGGACTCTGAGTTTGTAGAACTGCTGAATGTGGATGTGAAGCTCAGCAGGTTTGTTTCTCCACAGGTTTCCTGGAGTGTCTCAGGAGCTTCAGGAGGAGAACGGCATTGCGTACAAGTTTGAAGTCTATGAGAGCATCCAGCAGTGAGGGGCGGTGGTCTGGGGGAGGGGCCAGCATGTTAATAAAGTCTGTTTAAAAGTCATCTTCGTGTCTGCGATGTTCCTCCATACTCTGATGGTTTTACAAGAACAACAGGTTGCTGGAGAGCTAAAATCCTTTCTTTTTAGATGGTGATCAAACACAAAACTAAAGTTTAAAAGTTGCAGACTGACTGCAGCAGGAATCTGTTAGGTTGCTGTCGAGTTCTGCAGCAAAACATGAGAACAAGGGTTAAACAACAAAGAACAAAAGAGAGATCCTCTTCAAAATAAACCACAATAGGGTCAAGTTAGAATTTGCTTGTTAGGTTCAAGTTGGTTAACTTACCTTTTCCTCTGAGATTTTAGACCGTGATCTTCTGCTTCTTCAGTCATTTCTTGGTTGTCTTGGTTGTATGTTTTGGGTCATGATCCTGTTGGAAGATCCATCCATCACTAATTTCAATTCTCCTGGTGGAGGGAAGGAGGTTCTGACTCAGGATTGGACGGTACATGGCTCTGCCCATCCTCCCATCCACACGGTGAAGAAGCCCTTTACAGAAAAACACCCCAAACCATGATGTGTCCACCTCCATGCTTGACAGTGGGGATGGTGTTCTTGGGGTCATCGGCAGCATTTCTCTTCCTCCAAACAGAACAGGTTGAGTTGATGCCAAAGAGCTCCATCTTGGTCTGATCTGACCACAGCAGCTTCTCACAATCCCTCTCTACATCATGAAGGTGTTCATGGGTAATCTCCAGGTGGATCTTCTCGTGTGTCTTCTTAATCAGAGGGACTTTGTCAGTGCTCAAAGATGTTAAACCGTTGCAGTGTCAAGTATTTTCAATGGTTTTCTTGGTGTCTGTGGTTCCAGCTGCTCTGAGATCATCAACTAACTCCTGCCGTGATGTTTTAGGCTAATTTCTCACTGTTCTCATGATCATGGAAACCCCACCAGGTCAGATCTGGTTTGGAGCCTCAGACCTGTAGGTGGATTGATGGTCGTGTTCTTGCATTTTGGTACAGTTACACCAACAGTTGTCTCCTTAACCTCCAGCTTGTTGCTGATGGTTTTATAGTCCATTCTGGTCTTGTTCAGGTCTACAATCTTCTCCCTTCAATCCACTGAAAGCTCTTTAGTCTTTCCCTGTTGGAGAGTTTGGAGTCTGACTGATAGAATGATTCTGTGGACAGGTGATCTACAGGTGATCTACAGGTGATCTACAGGTGATCTACAGGTGATCCACAGGTGATCAGTTCAAACAGATGTCTTCAGTTCAGGTGAACCAGAACTCTTAATGGTTACTCTGGGATCAAACACTTTTTTTACCTCAGTGAAATACAAATACACGAATTAAATTCATTTTAGATTTCTTGTGGTTTTCTGTTTCTCACTTTTCAAATGATTCTACAGGATGACAGACTGACCATTTCTTTTTAATTGGGAAGATCTACAAAATCAGCAAAAAGGATCAAACACTTATTTCCTGCACTGGAAGTCTTAATGATATTGAAGAAATGAAGTCTTAATAAACAAATACTTATGTGTGTGTCATAATAATTCAGTATTAACCAGTATAAAAGTTTAGTGTTAAAAGTGATAAACTTGGTAGACATTGAATACTTAAACAAAAGGGTTTTTCATGGTTTAAACTTTGCAGACATTTTTATGATTGTGTGAATGAATGATAAGATAGTTTCTCACAGCCTACAAGGTTAGTTCATATAGGGAGTATGCTGCTTTGAAACAAATGTCTGCAGGCGGGAGTGAACGGAGAGCTGATAAGGAGTTAACGAGGAGCAGAGGCACCTGCGAAAGGATGGGAAAAGGCGGACGGTGGGAAAATGCATCTCCAGGGAGAAGATCCAACCTCTTATTTTGATCCAACCTTCTTTTGCATATTGTGTATAAAACTCTTGGTCAAAGGGAAATAGAGTGTCTCTATTCTTCGTGCACGGAGAAGAACATCCGCAACAAGTTGTTATTGTTGTTACTTTTACTGTTGTTCCTGTTGTTATTTTGTTATGTTCCTGTTGTTGTTTTGTGATGTTCCTGTTGTTATTTCATGATGTTCTGGTTGTTATTTTGTTATGTTCTGGTTGTTATTTTGTGTTGTATTTCTGTTGTTATTTTGTGATGTTCTGGTTGTTATTTAGTCTTGTTCCTGTTGTTATTTTTTGTTGTTCCTGTTGTTATTTTGTGATGTTCCTGTTGTTATTTTGTGATGTTGTGGTTGTAATTTTGTGTTGTTCTGGTTGTTATTGTGTTGTTCTGGTTGTTATTGTGTTGTTATGGTTGTTATTTTGTGTTGTTGTGGTTGTTATTGTGTTGTTGTGGTTGTTATTGTGTTGTTATGGTTGTTATTTTGTGTTGTTATGGTTGTTATTGTGTTGTTATGGTTGTTATTTTGTGTTGTTCTGGTTGTTACTGTGTTGTTCTGGTTGTTATTGTTGTGTTGCTATGGTTGTTATTGTGTTGTAATGGTTGTTATTTTGTGATGTTCTGGTTGTTATTTTGTGTTGTTCTGGTTGTTATTGTGTTGTTATGGTTGTTATTGTGTTGTTCTGGTTGTAATTGTGTTGTTATGGTTGTTATTTTGTGATGTTCTGGTTGTTATTTTGTGTTGTTCTGGTTGTTATTTCGTGTTGTTCTGGTTGCTTTTGTGTTGTTATTTTGTGTTGTTCTGGTTGTTATTTTGTGTTGTTCTGGTTGTTATTTTGTGTTTTTCCTGTTGTTATTTTGTGTTTTTTCTGTTGTTATTTTGTGATGTTTTGGTTGTTCTTTTGTGTTGTTCCTGTTGTTATTTTGTTTTGTTCCTGTTGTTATTTTGTGTTTTTCCTGTTGTTATTTTGTGATGTTTTGGTTGATATTTTGTGATGTTCTGGTTGTTATTTTGTGTTGTTCCTGTTGTTATTTCGTGATGTTCTGGTTGTTTTTTTGTGATGTTCCTGTTGTTATTTTGTGTTGTTCCTGTTGTTATTTCGTGATGTTCTGGTTGTTATTTTGTGTTGTTGTGGTTGTTATTTTGTGTTGTTCTGGTTGTTATTGTGTTGTTATGGTTGTTATTTTGTGTTGTTATGTTTGTTATTGTGTTGTTATGGTTGCTATTGTGTTGTTATGGTTGTTATTTTGTGTTGTTCTGGTTGTTATTTAGTGATGTTTTGCTTGTTATTTAGTGATGTTTTGCTTGTTATTTTGTGATGTTTTGCTTGTTATTTTGTGTTGTTCCTGTTGTTATTTTGTGATGTTGTCATTCCTTCTATTGTGTTGATGCTGCCTTCTTGTTCGGATTTTTTCTACTCAATAAAACAGATAACCTGAGCAGGTGACAGTGACTGGGTGTCAGCGGCCTTTGTTGGGGAGACATCACCACAAACATCCTGACACCAGTGCTCCCCCCGCCACCATGGAAGGGACACTGCAGGTAAGACACGCATCCTTCTGCTGCGGTACCGTCCCTCTGTTTAGTGGATAGACACGCACGCGCAGAGCGTTGTATAATCAGGAGCGGCATGGGCGCACGCGCCTGCAGCCTTGAACCCCTGCAGTGACGCTCGCGGCTCTGACGTCATCACGCACATAAAAAGAAGTGAACTTCACTTGCGCAGAGCTCGAGCCAAGGCTGCGCTGCGATTGGCTGCCCGCGCCGCCTCGCTCTGCCCTCGTGCGCTCCTCACGCGCCCGCTCCGAGTGGCGACGCGCACCTGGTGGGAGCGGCAGCTGCGACAGCCTCATGGTTGGACCCTCTGCAGGTGAGTTCGCGCGCGCGGAGCACCTGTTGATGCCAGGGGAACTGGCCCGCGTGACACCACCTAACTTTTGAAACTGTTTGAACGTTTTTTACATTTTCCTGGACCCAAACTCATCTTTGACTGCGTGTAGGCGCGTGTGTTTCCACGTGACTAAACTCACGCAGACTGACAGCCAGACTGGGAGAAAAGACCGGCGTGTCACAGGCGCGCACGCTCCTCCCGAACAGAAGACGGGGGTGGAATGACCTTTCCCTGCCGCCTCCTTCATCACTCATTCTGTCTGTTGGGGCAGCTTCAATGGCAGGCTGACCCCCACGAGAGGGAGGGGGCGCAGTGTCACCCCACACACGGGTGCTGGGGGGGGGCTGAGGCTACTGCACTGTTCTAGAGCTTCTGCTCCTGAGTTCGGTTCTGTTCTGCAGTCCCTTAAATAGCTATGATACTGCAGTTGATTTAAAATGTGCAGACGGGTGTGTGTGTGTGTGTGTGTGTGTGTGTGTGTGTGTGTGTGTTCCTGAAGTTGGGGTGAATTCCAGAGTTTGAGGGCGAAAGGCTGCCAGGTCAGATGAGGGCTCATCCCTGCTGGTTTCAGTTCAGACGCCGTCTGGACCCATTTCAGCTTCACTGATGACTTCATGTAGTTTCAACACTGATGTCCATCAGACCTAACAACCAATTATCTGCTTCTACAGGGAACTGAACTGGTTGACTTCACGGATGATGTCAGTGGTTTTAGTTTAACTGATGATTTTATTGATGGCTTCATTAAATTTACTGATGAGGTTCATCATGCCTAAGCTTACTTTATAGGTTTGATGACTTTATTATCTGTGTCTTTATGTCACTGACATTTTAAACATTTGTAATGATGGCTTGAATTCATAATGTAATCAGCAACCTCATTAATGTCCATCAAGACAAAATTCGATTTTTAACATGTTCTTGGAGTATTTTCTTATGATGAATGATATATTTAAGGAAAACTAAGATTAAAAGTACATTTCAGAGTATGTTTTTATCCAAATAGTGGTGAATCAGGAGCAGATGAAAAACCATCGTTCTTAAAAGAGCTCATTTGTGATGTTGAAAACACTCAGGTCATGAGCTTCCTGCGCTGATGCATCCACTGACAGACAAATGGATCCATGAACGTCTGTGAATCTGGATCAAAACTGTACAGCTGCATAGCTCCAATATTGCTCGCTATTTTTTGCTGCGCCTATAATGTTAGTTTGGAATGTGAGGGGCCGTAAGCTAGCAAAGAGGGATGATGGTAATTAGGGGTGGGCTTACTCCACATTATCATATATCCTAAAATATATCCTAATAAGCAGATCACATAAAAAGACTTTTTGGACTTGATTTTGATGATTAAATTCACGGGGGATTTGACTGATTTTTGATGAATTTATTGACGTCAGTATCGACTTCCCCGATGTCTTCTTAGACTACTTTACTGATGACCTCTTTGCTTCAGTCAGCGTGACATTGCGTCTCGTTGCGTCATATTGTTGGATGGATTAAATGTTGAGATTGCAGCTGGAGTTTTGCAGCAAACGTGCAGTGAGTGGAACACTTAAACTACACAGTACCAAAGTGCTTCGACCAGTGATCTGTTTCAGCAAACCTTTCTCTAAATGCAGTCCTTTTATGTGACAGATTTTCAAAATGTCAGTGTTTGTTCCATTGAGGGTCAAATATCATCAACAGATTTTTTTAAATCTCCATGCACTTTACCTTGTGTTCTCATGGTTGTCATGGCAAAAGCATGTTGGGGTGGAGTCGTGCATTTAGGACAACATGAATTGTGAGTCAGTTTTGGTCAAAGTTTCTAAACAGAAGGCCATGCTTTGGTGACCTTTGAAGAAAGTCGGGTGTTTGCAGGAGAGTGTCGCCCACACCTGTCTGCTCCTCCCACAGAGAACTGCATGTTTAGTAGGGTTGGAGGATGTGCCTGACCGTCGGAAGACAATGAGTTTTGATTTTGAGAACACGTCTTATTTTGAAAATTCCCTGATACTCTTGGGACATTATTGCAGTGATCTCTATGTGATTCAAAAGTGAAGTCAAAAAATGTAAGAAGGGGACGCAGTTCACCGGTGTCTGGTTGGGTCACACATAGGTGCTTTAAATGCAGCTAATTAAATACAATTTTATATTCTGTCACATCCAACTGTTTTTAAATAATTCCTTCACTCATGCTGTCATTAAAATATCATAACACAACATGATGACCTGCCATCCATCCATTTTCTTCCGCTTATCTGGCAGCAGTCTAAGTAAAGATGCCCAGACTTCCTTCTCTACGGCCACTTCCTCCAGCTCCTCTGGGAGGACCCGAGTCGTTCCCAGGCCAGCCGAGAGACATAGTCTCTCCAGCGTGTCCTGGGTCTTCACTGGGGCCTCCTCCCAGTGGGAGATGCCCAGAACACCTCCCTAGGGAGGCATCCAGGGGGCATCTGAACCAAATGCCCGAGCCAGCTCAACTGGCTCCTCTCGATGTGGAGGAGAAGCGGCTGGACTCCGAGCTCCTCCCGGGTGACCGAGCTTCTCACCCTATCTCTGAGTGAGCGTCCAGCCACCCTATGGAGGAAGCTCATTTCAGCCTCTTGTATCCAGGACCTCGTTCTTTGGGTCATGACCCAGAGCTCATGACCACAGGTGAGTATTGGAGTGTAGATCGACCGGTAAATTGAGAGTTTTGGTTTCTGGCTCAGCTCTCTCTCTAACATAACAGACCGGTACAGTGACCGCATAACGGTCGACACAGCACCAATCCGCCTGTTGATCTCACGCTCCGATCTTCCCTCACTCATGAACAAGACCCCAAGATACTTAAACCCCTCCACTTGAGGAAGGAGAACTCTACCCACCCAGAGAGGGCAAACCACCTTCCTCCGGTCAAGAACCATGGCCTCAGACTTAGCTGTGCTGACCCTCATCCCAGCCGCTTCACACTCGGCTGCAAACCGTTCCAATGCCTGCTGGAGGTCCTGGCTCAGTGAAGCCAACGGGACAACGTCATCTGAAAAGAGCAGAGAGGAAATCCTGTGGTTCCCAAACCAGACTCCCTCCGGACCCTGGCTGCACCTAGATCCATAAAGACTATGAACAGAACCGGTGACAAAGGGCAGCCCTGCTGGAGTCCAACATCCACTGGGAACAGGTCTGACTTACTGCCAGGTATGTGAACAAAGCTCCTGCTCTGGTCATACAGAAGCTGGAAAGCCCTGAGTAAGGCTCCTCGGACCCCATACTCCCAAAGTACCCTCCACAGGACACCTCGGGGCACACGGTCGAACGCCTTCTCCAAATCCACAAAACATATGGGGGGGGATGAGCAAACTCCCACGAACCCTCCAGCACCCTAGACCGGGTGTAGAGCTGGTCCACAGTTCCACGACCAGGACGGAAACCGCATTGATGTTCTTGAATCTGAGGTTCGACTATCAACCGGACTCTCCTCTCCAGTACCCTGTTATAGACTTTTCCAGGGAGGCTGAGGAGTGTGATGCCCTGGTAGTTAAAACACACCCTCCGGTCCTTGAAAAGGGGAACCACCCCCCCTGTCTGCCAGTCCAGTGGTACTGTTCCCGACTGCCACGCGATGCTGCAGAGATGTGATGATGACCTGCTGTAACGTTATTTAGATATTTGTAATGACGTATATCCAGTAGTGCGTCTGCTATTCTCAGTGTTATTAGAATCACTTTGTGGTCGTTCCTCAGCTTGTTGTCAGAAATTGCATTAAAAAATATCCAGCTTCAACCCTCTTTACTTTGGTTTAAATATTTTGTAAGAATTTTCCATTTTTCTAATCATATAAGATGCACTTCTTAAATATTTGTGGTACATTCATAGTTTCTACAAAGAGAAGAAAACCAAGTTTATAGTGTATTTTCTAGGTTGATTAGTGATGTTTGTATTTTTAAAGCTAAATTAAACATATGTGTGATGTTATCCTCATACAAATTGCTGTTTTTCCATTTTAACTCATTTAATGACAACCTAATGTATACGGATTTTCGAGCTTTAAGTTGCACTAGTTGTATATCGTTTTCATTAATCTTATAATGGAAGTGATTTTAAACTTCAAGCAAACATCTGTGAGGTTATCCTTATAAGAGTTAATTTTACTTTTAGTATTTTTTAATACAGTCCTTTAAGCTGTTAGAATTTACAAACTTCCAGTTGTACTTTATGCAAAAAGTATTTGTTAAATATTTGAACTCTCTGTTTGGGTCATAATTTGGAGGGGGCACTGAGGGGCTTAGCTGGTGTGGCTCGCCCAGGGCATCATTTGTGCCACAACCGCCACTGTTTTCAGGTCATACATGTGTGCTCACTGCTGTTGGGCTGGCAGTTCTGGAGTCAATCCCGACTCATGCTCTAACAGTTTCAGGGTTCTGGGTTCAAGATGAAGCCGAAGTGTTTTGTGTGAATACCGAGAAATGCGGGAGGAACTGATGACTTTGAAACCGAGCGCAGAAATGTGCATATATATCATCAAAGATCACCCATGTTGTTAGATCTTCACAGAGCTGTACTGATGAAGAAGCAGCAGCGCTGCAGCATTACATAACGGGTAAACAAAGGTCTGGGCAGCCGTGAAGGTCACCACAGCTCCTCCTTTATTCCTCCTGCCTGGAGTAACACATCTTCAGACACTCAATCTACAGCTGCTGTTTTGTTGTGCTTCAGCAGACTAACAATGCAACTATTCACGTGACGGAATCTGCTGTGGTAATCAAATGTTGTTTCCATGGAAACCTTCAAAAAGTTTTCTCTGGCCTGTTGAGTGCTCAGGGTCGGCAGAGAGCTGGAGCCAATAAGATGCATTAACAGTGTCTCCATCATGAATGTTTATCAACCGTTGACGCCATGAAGACGGACCGCTGGGCTTTGCGGCAGTCTCTGCAGTTGGATCTGACTGTTCGTCATTTATGCTGGATAGATGGTCAGACTGGTCATTCCTGTGATCTATCAGGACTCGCGTTTATTTCATCCATCCATCCATCCAAACCTGCTCAAGCCCTTCCAGGCTCATGGGGTTGCTGGAGTCTACAGCTATGGTCACATGCACCTGTATGGGGATGACATGTACGAGTGTAGTGGGTTTTTGGGTTGTCCACGCCCCATGGAGAATCCTAGACAGGAGCAGCCGGTCCAAGGAGCATCTTAAGGGGAGCGCAGGTCTGTCTTACAGTTTCTTTGAGGCTTGTTAAAAGTATGATTGCTGGTCGGGCCCCACCCTTGCCAAACGGTAGGGGTCCCACTAAATTGTCACCACGAGAAGATTCAGGACCTGGGAAAGAGCACCACACAATGAACTACATAGAGGATTGTTTTCTAGGCTTGCTTTAATAGAACAAAAGAAACCCACAGCAAGACAAAACTAACACTGCTAAAACCACAGCAGTTAAAATCCTAATTTAAAAAAAGGTAATAAAAACAGCTAAAAAGTCTCAGAGGGGAACCCTATGAAAATATTCTTAAAAATAAGTGTCCATAAAAATGCTGGGAAAAAACAGATCCTGCAGGCGGCCATAATCCATTATCTTCTAGTAACGGCTTTCATCCACTCCTCACAAGCGTAGCGGGCTGCTCCTCCAAATGTCCACCTGCAACATAAAGGTCTTGCCAGTATCCAAGTTTTAGGAGCAGACAGGTCTGACCCTTTGCGAGGTGAGAGGGCCACTGGGTAGGACAAGGGTATTCACACACTGGCAGAGCTCCTCACCCTGCCTCTGAGTGTACGTCGCGTCACGGCCCCTTGCCTTAGAGATGACTTACTCTCTGCTGCAACCCCACCGGCCACATATGTCTCCCTCAATCATTTCCATCTGTCCTTCTCTCACTGCCAGTTCCAGCTTTATGGGCAGGGCTGTCACCTTACTGATTGGACACCAGGTGTGTCCATCCTGGGATTCAGTCTCAGAGGTGAAACATCCAACACAAAAACACCCAAACACAAAAGCATGCAAATAAAACCACAAAAGAAAGAGTTTCACCTCACAACATGCAACCTCATTTTAACGTAAGCAGTCTCTGCTTGTAGTTCAGTCTCCATAGCTGGGGTGGTCTCCCAAACGTTGTCTTTGTAGAACACCATAGGCCGCCAGTCCCTGCCCCAGGTGCAGGTGTTCCCGCCGGTGCAGGAAGAAACCCATAAATCAGTGGTGGTGAACAGGTTTGTATCTGCGTCCTATCCGCAGTTACAACTGAAGGGGGTTCCTCTAGGGGGGCTGTACTCACCTTCCGAGAGTTTCTGTGCAATGTCAATGTCCATCCTCCCCTTTCTGGTTGAACTCGGTACACCACCCCTGTGGTCCCCACAGTCTCCAAAACAACATATGGGTCAGAGGACCACCGTGGACACAGTTTGCCTTTGCCTTCCCTATTTTGGTCTCGTAACCACACTCGTTCCCCGGGCACCAGTGGCATAGCATTCACCTTCTTATCATAGGACTGTTTACTTTGCAATGTGGCCTTGTCTACCCTTTTCCTAACCAGACTGTATGCAAATGAGAGCCTCTTTAGATGATCGACTACCCAACCACCCAAGTTATGTCTCACCTGTTGTGGGCCTACATTGACATCTACTGGCAGTCTCAGATGTCGACCAAACATCAGTTTAGCTGGGGTAAAGCCTGTCACACTATGCCTGGTATTATTATAAGCCTGTAAGAGCTCTGGTAAATACTCGTGCCAGCGGTTTTGTTTTGAGACCTCCAATGAACGGAGCATGCCCAACAAAGTTTGATTAAAGCGTTCTACATCACCGTTCCCGGCAGGATGGTATGGTGTAGTGCGACTTTTCGCTGCACCATATGTCTCACACAACTCTTTCATGAGTGCAGACTCAAAATTAGATCCCTGATCTGAATGAAACCTAGCCTGACAGCCTAAAGGCTGAATAACATTAGTCCAGAGGGCCTTAACAGTAGTCTGAGCCGTCTGGTCTTGTGTAGGGATAGCCCAGGTAAATTGGGTAAACAAATCAGTGACCACCAAGATATTTGGGTAAGTATCTATCTGTAGGTCTACCCAACGACAAAAAGTCAATACCCACTATCTCAAGTAGGTATGACACTGTAATAGGGTTTAACAGGGCCCTAGGTTTCACTTGCTCGTTCTGCAGGTTACAGCTGACACAACCCTGATGGAACTGACGCACCTCTCGCTCCATGTTAGGCCAGAAGAACCGTTGACGGAGTCGAACCAGAGTTCGGTCCCCACCAGCATGCGCCTCATGCCTCCTCTTCCATACTTCGTGTGTCCAAGCACCAAGACTCACGATCTGGAAGCTCAACTCATGTGTAAATGGATTAATGACTTGACGACAGAGTATATGGTCTCTCACTTTAAGTCTCTTGTGTTATTGCATCAACTGGCGAGCTCTGAAGGATAACTCCAGATGTTCTGACTTGCTTGGCATAGTTTGCGTCTCCACATACCTTTTTACTGTTTGTATATTCATATCAGCTGCTTGGGTCTCCCGCCACTCAGGTCCACTAGTCCCTGCTTCACTTTCTTCTGGGGCCAGCTCGATCGCCAATGTCGCTGGAGCCATCTCCATCTCTTCAATCTGGAGCTGTATTGGCAAGCTGCTGCTTGGATTTTTGACAGCGAGTCAGCATTAGTATTACTCTTCCCGGGACGGTATTTTATATCATAGTCAAATGACGCCAACTGTGCAACCCATTGTTGTTCTGTTGCGCCAAGGTTTGCAGTCTGTAGATGAGCAACTAGGTTGTTGTCTGTGAACACTGTAAACTTGACTCCCATTAGGTTATCTTTGAAATTCTCAGTCACAGCCCACTTAAGATCCAAGAGTTCAAGCTTGAAGGAACTGTAGTTAGAATCGTTTCGTTCACTTGGATGAAGACTACAACTAGCATAGGCCATCACCTGTTCTTGTCCATCCTAAACCTGAGCTAGAACTGCACCCAGCCCTTGATAACTGGCATCTGTGTAAACAAGGAAAGGTGATGAATAGTCCGCATAAGCTAAACCGGGTGCTTGAGTTAAGGCAGTTTTCAGCATATCAAATGCTTCTTGACAATCTATGGATCAATGCACTCCCCTGGTTTGAGACTTTTTATTGGCTGGAATGCCCGTCAGTAGTTGATTCCGCGGGCGTGCGATCTTTGGGAAGTTGGACACAAAGCACCGATAGTAATCAGCTAGTCCCAGGAATGAGCGAACCTGTTTTACGGTACTAGGAGGTGACCAGTCCTGAACCGGTGAATTTTTTTCTAGATCTGGCTTAACTCCTGTCCACTATGTGGCCTAAAACCTTTACCTCTTGTTGCAAAAGCTTGCACTTATCCAAGCGCAGATTTAAGCCATGATGCCATAGTCTTTCAAAGACGCCTTCCAAATGCTGTAAATGTCAGGAGAAATCAGGTGAGTAAACGATAATGTCGTCCAAGTACACCAGAAGAGACTGACAGTTGTCTGCTCAAACACTGTTGCATCAACCGCTGGAATGTAGCTGGTGCTTTACAAAGTCCAAAAGGCATACGGTTAAACTCAGAGGCCCAGTGGGGTTGTAAAAGCAGTCTTTTCACGATCCTTCGCATCCATGGTAACCTGCCAATAACCACTCGCCAAATCGAGAGTGGAAAACCACTCAGGACGAGTCAAGTTGGTTAAAGTCTCCTCAATCCTGGGAAGAGGGAAAGCATCTTTGTGAGTGGCAGGATTTAATTTTCTGTAGTCCACGCAAAATCTCAGGCCATTCTTTTTCCGGACCAGCACAATAGGGGCAGCCCATGGGCTACAACTGTCTCTAATTACTCCTTTTTCAAGCATGTCAGCGAGTAGTGTCTTCATTTCCTTATACATTGTAGGTTGGAATGGTCGGTAACGTTCTTTAATGGGTGGCACATCTCCTGTGTGTATAGTATGCTGCACCAGATCAGTGTGCCCAAAGTCTTCATTATGTTGTGCAAATACCTTTGTCCACTTTTGCAACAGGGCCTGCAAGTCCTTCTGTTGGTCCTCTGTGAGAGGAGGCTGATTAGCAAGTGCACTCACCTCTGTAGGTGACTTCTGTCCTCCAGTTGCTTTTTCCACCAGGCAGACTTCAACGACAGAATCACATTTAGCAGCCAACTTCAAATCTCGAGGTCCCTGGACATGTAAGTCATCTGTGTAACAGAGCTTGCCCAGCTTCTGGTAGCGACCTATACTAACTGGGTAAGAATGTGGGTTTCAAAGCCTCACCGGGACTCTTCCACTCTTAACTACCGCAAGCATCCTAGCCACACCAATATTTGTGTACTACGGCATTGGGGAGACAGCCTGCTCGGACTTCCTGAGCATTATGATTTTTGCATGCCTGTAGAAAAATGCGCATGAACATTTTCGCCCTACGGACTGACTGAGTGGTTTACAACCTCACGATTTTGTAAGGGGCTACCTGTTCCCCATACAGGTTAGACTATTTTCACCTGCAGACAGCCTGTGTCCACACACAAGGGCAGTTGTTACCAAGGCTTTACCAAGTCACTGCTGGTTGGAGGTGGGGTACACCCTGGACTGGTTGCTAGTCCATTGCAGGGTCCATTGATATCATTGTCCATGAGTGTTCTTCAGATTGTACTCACATTTCTCATTTCTGGGGTTTTTTTTCGTAATAGAGCAGGGGTGTCCAAATCCAGGCCTAGAGGGCCGGTGTCCTGCTTGTATTTCAAGAATCCTGCTGTATCTGCAGCTGATTACCTGGATCAGATGTGTTTTGCCAATAAGGAGCTTCAATGGCAGGTTGGTCGGAAAGCAAACAGGGCACCGGCCCTAAAGACCTGGTTTTGGACACTCTTATAATAGAGGAACCCCCCCTGCTCTAGTAACAATGTTAGAAAAAGTATCAGCACCACATTATCAACATGGTGAGAAAACAGCAGCAATCACAAAAGTCTCTGACTAGCCATCAGTCAGACACTCTTTTGGTTTTATGTCTTGGATCTCCAGGTCAATTTACATTCTGGTGTTTGCATCTGACAAAGCCCTGAAAACTCTGATCTTCCTCCTGTTGCAGGTGCTGCACCCTGTGCACCTTCAGACGAAAAGAGAGCCATCCCTCATCAAGGAACATAGCAATGCACGGGTCCGCAGAAGTCCGAACGGACGGAAACTCTCTGCTGAAGGCTGTTTACCTGAGTCGACTCCGCCTCACTCGGTTGCTCCTGGAGGGAGGGGCTTACATTAATGAGAGCAATGAGCATGGGGAGACACCGCTTATGGTGGCCTGTAAGACTCAGCACACTGATGCCCTGAGTGTACCCAAACACAGGATGGTTCGGTACGGTTTTCAAGAACATCTAATCTCCTGTTCTTTAAAGAAGGTGCACTGATGTACTTTACCATTTTGGTTAAATAAATGTTGAATTTCTTGTCGCCAGGTATCTCCTGGAAAGTGGCGCTGATCCAAACATTCAGGACAAGGTGGGGAAAACCGCTCTGATGCACGCATGTCTAGAACAGACAGGGACTGAGATTGTGTCGCTCCTGCTAAGCAATGGTGCTGATCCAACCCTTGAGGATCATGCAGGTGTTTCAGCATTGGTCTATGCAGTCAACTCAGGCAACAGAGACATCCTTGACGTGATCCTTGATGCCTGTAAGGCAAAGGGAAAGGAGGTCATTATCATCACCACCAACAACATGCCTGCAGGCCAGCAGAAGACAAAGCAGTACCTGAACGTTCCTCCACCTCCTGAGCTGGAAGGACGCCTGGTTCACACCTCAATGCCCTGCTGCCTGATGCCCAGTGAGGTCCATCTACCATCTTCCCCACAGGGCCCCTTGGTAGCCTCTGCTCCCCAACCTGGCAGTCCTGTTCTTGGCCTCAGAGATCCCCAGCGTTTAGATTTTGGGTTGTGCAAATTTTTATCTCGACCTGGTTCTCCAACCAAACAATCAACCCCTTTCTGTGTTCCTGGGCCAGACAAGAGATCAAACCTCCTCAGGCTCCACTCAGAACTGGGGTGCAAGAGTCCTTCACTGCTGCTACAAAGTCAAAGCACCTCGCTGATGGAAGAGCCACTGGAAATGACTCCTCAGGAGGAGGTCTCCTTCAAAGTCAATGATCTGATCACACAAAGAAGACTGGCTGTTTCACGTCACCACAGCATTGACGTGAAAGATGCAGCAGGGCTACAGAAAGCTCTAGAAAACATGCTTGGCAATGAGTCCAAGGGAGCAGGGGGAAGGAGAGGCTTTGGGAGGAAAATGTCCTACGACAGCGCTGCTGGTTCTTTGCATTCTGCTTCCCACCCAAACTTGCATCAAGACAGCCTCCCGTTTGCCCATGAATCCATCCCAGTGGATGAGAGTTCATCTGATAGTTTCAGACAGTTGATTGTTTCCAGTCTGCAAAACGTGGTGCATCGCAGAAACATCGGCATCGACCATTACAGCTCGGACTCCCAGTTACTGCAAGTTGGCAAGCGAGACAGACTGGGGAAGAGCAGTGCTGGCACTGGGTCAGGACTAGAGAAGCATAAGCTAATCATCAGCAGACCCTCCACACTGTCAGGATCCAGGGAGTCCCTGGAGAGCACGGTCCAGCAGAGACGTGGGGCTGGACTAGAGCGAAGAGGCTCAGGAGCTCTTCTGCTGGATCACATTGCTCATACTCGCCCCGGGTACCTCCCCCCCCTGAACCCCCATGTTCCTATCCCAGATATCGGTGTGAGCTCCAGTTCTACGTACCCAGTGAGTGGGAGTAAGAAGACCCTCAACACTGTTCTGTCAAAACCGGTGGTTCCGTGTGCGCCTGGTTTTCCCCCAGATCTGAAGGCCAAGAAGATGCTGTGGAGACGCCACTCCATGCAGAGCGAACAGATCAAACAACTGGCCAATTTTGAGAAAACCTTTGGGCACTAGGACACAGTATGACATCTCTGCAGAGGAAAAGAACAAACATTAACTCTGTGACAGGAACTCAAGTGCAACTGCCAGTTCGTTTGTGCTTTAAAGGCTAAACACAGTATTGATGTTCTAGTGTGCAGATGTGTGGTTCAACACTTACACCCTTAACACCCTTACAATGTTACAGCAAGGTGGCCCAAACCCAGTCCTCCAACCACCCCTCTGGTTTCCAAGCCCCATCTGCTGACCTATTCTCTAGCAAGATATTGACACATGTCAAAGTTTCAAATCTCAAGAACAGCAAATTGGCAGAGGAAATCTAATAGGAAATCAAACTCCATGAAATTCTTTTTTGAAGGCTTTTTAAACGCAAAACTTCATGCAATATCATGCTTTAATTAAATTTTAAAGGAAAAAAAAGTTGCAGAGCTGCAAAAAAAGTTGAGTAAGTTTAAAGTAAAAGTCCTCATTTTCTTTTATTTTGAAGTCAGACTAGTTGAGACAGCAGCCAAAGGAGGAAGTTGTTGACAGCCGGATCACTCCTATTCCACCTGGAATGTCCATTTTTTTTAAATGTACAATTTTTTTACTGAGGCAAATCCTCTAAATGCTGCTCACCAAAGAATAAAGAAGTCTGTACAGAAGATGTTCTGCAGGGTGAGGAGCAGCGCCAAGCAGAGAGCTGGGAAACCAGCAGTGTGGTTTCCCAGACCCCCAAAGACCCATAAAACCTACCTATGTAAATTTGAAACTTTCATTCCAGAGAACCATACACCCACGATCCTAGGGCAGGTTATCTTCACTCTGACTGACATCTGTACTTTAACATTGTAAACGCTACACAAAGGGGGGATCAAAGAGCCCTAACCCAGGGCTGGCCAACCCTGGTGCTAAAGAGCCTGCCTGTTTTCCACTTCTCCATGACCAGCTTTCTCCTGATTAGCTGACTCAAATAATTCCACGTCTTGATAGACTGAACACACCGGATTTATGTTGTGAACATCAGTCAGTCCGGGGAGAGCTGAAAAACAGGCCAGCCCTGCTCTAAACCAAGAGCCTAAAACTATCTTATCATTTTAGCTTATTGTTTGTTAATGCGATGTTCTCAGAACATACAAATTCAAGACTTGGTTTGTGTTGCCTCTGCATTTTCCTTCATGAACCTCATTGGTTCAGGCTCGTTGTTTCTGATTATCCATTGGTTAATTGGAGTATTTGGTTGCTTTTCTGAGTATGAAATGTAGTTGCTTTTTTTACATTTCCGTGTTCACTCTATAGTTTTGCATGTATTCCTTTTTTAAATTAGTTAATTGGCAATACTAGGGTGAAAGGTCAGATAAGGCCCTGTTCACCTGGAGGAAAGCAAAGCTTGGAATGTTTGTTGACTGCTATGCTCCCGTTTCCTTTGCAGTAATCTGTTTCTTCCCTTTGTTAATCAGGTTCATTAACTATAAAAAGCAGTCTTATTATTTAATCTTGTTTTTGTAAAAAGAAATAGACTCTCAAAGCAATGGAATTTGCTGCGGCATGTTTATAAGGTAGAACCCATCAGCTCCTCAGGAGGCTTCAACAGGACAGTCGCCTCTACAATGAGACAGAGCAGCTGTTCTAGAAACAGTCCAGTGAAATGTAATAAATTCACATTAAACTATGTTACAAAGTTTACAGATTCCATTTGGTCTCATTAGAGCTCAGGCGGGTAAATGAATTAACTTTAGACTCTGAATTATGCTGCAACTACTTCAGAATTGAAGTTAAATCTCAGTTACAGCTCCATCTGCAAAATACACAATGACATCTAGTGTTTAAAGGTGTTATCCCACACACTGCAGACGCGCTCTAGAAGATGGTTTTCTAAATCTCTGCTCAGACTTCCTGCAGAGCCTCAAAGCAGTTCAGTTTAGAAACTGAGTCAGCATTAAAGTTCAGCCAAAGGTCTGGAGGTCAGTCAGATGTGTTCATTTAGCTTCTGCTTACTAATCAAGTAAAGTGGCAGCTTTTAATTTCAGTGACAAAGAAAAACCACAAGCTTCTTCCTTTCATATGTTTCTTCCTGCAGCTGAAATGACGGAGCTCGTAAAACATCTTCGAGGGC
Organism: Oryzias celebensis; assembly: GCA_014656515.1. NCBI lineage: Eukaryota > Metazoa > Chordata > Actinopteri > Beloniformes > Adrianichthyidae > Oryzias > Oryzias celebensis. Next base: position 4,758,699 of record BNCR01000009.1, on the reverse strand, counting down.
TGAAAGATGGAACTGCAGTTAACAAATGTACTTCATTCTACCCTGGAGGTGGACAAACTTTTTGACTGGTGGGGCACAAAGGGTTCTAAAGTTTGACAGAAGAGCCAGACCAGGAGCACATATCAAGTTTGTGGATAATCTAAATAATTAGAGAAAAAAAACATGGAATCTGGATTAAAAGCATGCTTAGATTTTGATTGAAAATTATATAGGTGCTGTCAATCAAGTAAAAAACAATCTGATTAATTACACTTTTGAGTTGTGATTAATCACAATGTTTTACGAGTTAATTTCATATGACAGTATGCAGCTTTTGAAGAAAAAAAGGCCAGAGAGAAAGTTTTCTCTTCATTTCTATTGTCTGAAATGTTTACATGTATAAAGTTTTAACTCCGAAGTGTAATGTTGTGCACAAAACACATCAACAGTAGATAAGCAGAACTGTAAAGACTTAAATGTCTGCAGTTTTACTCCAAGAAAAACAAAGATGCTGATATACAGCCATAAGAAACAGTGGTCCTGAGTAATACTCTATTCTGATTGGCCGCTGGGTGTTCTGGAAGAAGTTCTGGTCACAATGTTCTACATGTGCAGGCTTCTTCAAACCAAACGTTTCCTTCATGATGGGGACAGAAACAAGGGGTAAGAGGTGAACTTTCTCTCTGAACTGATGCTTTTTTGAACCTATCGTAACAATCATCACATATATGGCTTTCCTTTACCGCTGCAGTTCAGGTCTGCCGACTCAGCGACGGATTGTGTTACTGTGACAACGGGCTGCATTACTTATCAAATAGTTGGCCTTATGTGAAAAAACGATCTAAACCTAAAAATTACCAAGCATTAAGTACTAAAAATCGATTTATTATTATTATTTCTTTCTTTTGTCATTGACCATGTTGGAAGCGGGATTGTGTCAGACGAAGTGTGCATTCAGAATTTGATGCCGTAGATAAACACCCTTTGATCAAAGTGAGGGCCAACTTTCTTCTACTTTGTCTGGATGCTCCCTCCTGTTTGTTTCTGACCAGAGGATCTCAAGACTCCAAACTGCATTCACTTACTTTTTCCAGGTCAAAGCAAGGATTTTCCGTGGGGAAAGTGAGTGGTTGCATCCCTACAGAGTACCGTTATGATTGAAGTATCAAACACATTTGGTTAAGAAGGATTTATTGTTTTGTTACATGACACCAGGCTTAGTACAAAACAACTGAGATTGTCTTTATTTGCTTATTAGAAAATAAAAAAAACATGTTTAGTTTTAAAAAGACGACTTTTTGGGTTGTTGTCTTGTAAAACACAAATCATATATTGAAAAGAAACAAACCTGTGACCCGTCTTCATCTCTTTCTGAAGCCTCAGTCTTCTTCATGGATCTGTAGCATCCACACAGTTTACAGAAGAAAGTCACTTCTCTGTGCTCCCTGCACTCCTGGAGGGGGGCCATCAACAAGATTTACTCAGATCTGCCGACGTGCCCATGAGCGTAGCTCTCAAAGAGTCTGGCAGGTCAAAGTAGATCTTGCTGACGTCGAGATGACTCCTGTAGCTCTGCAGGTCCTGAAGAGAGAACTGATCCTGTGTGGAGGTCCAGACTGTGAGCGAGAACCTGAGAGGAAACAAGTTAACGGCGGTGAGCATCACACAGGTTGAAGCTACCAGACGGTCACGGGGCGGTGTCACCTGTCTGACTGCTGCAGCAGCCAGCCCAGCTGGGAGAGGGACTGCGCCAGCAGAGCAGCTCGCACTGGGAAAGTGACGGCATGATGAAGGTCCCTGCAGATCCGCTGCATCTCCTGCACCATGTCCCAGCTGTAACCTGGAACACGGAGAAAACTTCACGAAGCTGCAGCACCACCCCGCAGAAACTGGAGTGTGTGACGGAGGCAAACACAGGAACACCTTCACACACAGTCCTGCACGTGCACACTGCTGCTCACACACACACACATTCCAGCCAGCTGATTCTGCACACACACACGCGTCATGTTCACAGACTGTGGCATATGCACACCCTCTTTCACTCATGCATGCACATCCACATGTATGAAAACTCTCACAAACCCCACCACACGTGTGCATGCTTGGTGCTCAGCTTAACCCCACCGCCCCTTCAACAGCTCAGCCAGTCTTGGGTGAGCTCACCTGGATTTTCTGCCCCTGCAGTCCATCCTGAGGTCCACCCCAGAGACAGCATAGCGTGGGGGGGTAGATCCGCAGTAGCTGACAGGAAGGACTCTGCCTTTAGGGGGGTGGCCCGCCCCCCAGGCCCAGTAAGGATGTCAGCATTGATCCACACAGGAAGAATCTTCTCGGAAAGCAACGGTTCCAGCAGTACCAAGGATGGAGCCAACGCTGCCAGACTGCAAGGAGAGTCAGATCCACCGTTACCATCTGCATCCGCCCACAGAGGGTTTGTGGTGTGTGTGTGTGTGGATGGGTGTGTGTGTGTGTGTGTGTGTGTGTGTGTGTGGGGGGGGGGGGGGGGTGTCACCTCTTAAAGTCCAGCTTTATCCCTTTACGGTGCTTCCTAACCTCGTGGAGCCACTCACTCAGTGTAATGTCACTGTCTGTGTCTGGAGGGTGGGCCATGACGGGCTCTCTAGGGTCATGACCTCTCAGGATGACATCAGCTTCGATCATGTGACTGTGACCTGAGAGACAACCATCAACACATGAGCAGTGGTCCTTACAACCCCCTGCAGAGCAAGTTGTTGTTCCTGGACTGTGAAACAGCGCCACCTGCTGAGCAAACCTCACATATGTTTAAGTGTAAATTAGGGTCACATGATCATTTGCTGTCGCAGTTTCAGTGCAATATGCTCTCATGGGTGGCATGATGGCCTGTCACCTAACAGACATATGCACAAACCTTGAGCTACTACTGCCTGTAATGAAGGCGTGTCCAAAGTGTGGCCTGTGTGCCAAATGCAGACCATGAACTGCTTTAATCCAGCCTGTGGCACCTTTCAAAGTATTTAATAAATACAGCCCTCAGTCATGAAAAACATGCATCTAAAAAAGCTATTTTATATCTGAACAGAAGATGGCAGCAGCGCTGCAGCCACAAAGTGCACAAAAACTGATTTGATTATTTTAAGCAGCAGGTTTCAACATTCAGTTTAAGAAATATTTTCAAACTTTGCATTGAGTTTACATTTCAGATTTGTTTAAGGCGGTTTGGTCTAAACATGTGAATGTGTCACATACCTGTATGTCACATAATCTGCGTCTCAAAACAACAAACTTTCCAAATGAGACTCAGGCTTTGGGCCACAAAGGTCGCTTTACTGTTTTGGTTTGAATTTAACAACTAACTTGGTATTTTTTAATCATAAATTGAATGTTTCCAAATAAACCTCAGATATGGTTAGAGGTAATCAAGCTTTTTTAACAGAAATAAAAGTTTTTCACACGTTGCAGCCGAAAGCACGTCACAATTAAAACAGACAAACAACAAAATAATAAAAAGAGAAGTCACACATACACCCCATGAACCCACACACAATGCTATTTTAAACCCAGGAAGAAAACACTTCAGAGACAAAGCGGGTTTAGAGTCTGGTCTGCTTGTTTATGGACAGACTGGCTGTACAGCTGCTCTCTCACCACGAAGGTCCTGGTTGAAATCCCAGCAGAGGAGTGTGTTTGCATGTCCTCGCCATGCATGTGTGGGTTTACAGTCCAAAAACATGCTTCACAGGTGACTCTAATTTGCCCCTAGGTGTGTATGTGAGTATGACAGTCCTGCAACAGACGTGGTGACCTGTTCAGGGTGTACCCCACTTTTTCCCACCAGCAGCTGAAGTGGCTCCAACAACCCCATGACCCAAACAGAGATTCAATGGATTCTGAAAATGAATGTATGTTCACGGACATTTCAATAAAGATGGAAACAAACGTGTTTTAGGGTAACTCACTTAACAAAAAAGGTTTGGAAAATAATCGCAAATAAACATCTTATTTTGGTTTGTTTTGTGATACTTTGATTTATTCTAGTGTTACAATGTGATTTCAATAAAATTGAAATAAAACTTTTCACATTAGGATGTGGGATGTGGTTGCTGATGTAAAACCGAACCCAGCTGTGAGGAAAACAGATTTGTTTGTCACTGCACTTTTCATCTTTTAGGATTCCCTCTGCGTTCATCTTTGGATCTGTTTTTAAAGCATTCCCGGTGCTCTTTTTTGATCATACGATCATGCGGTTTTTAGACTCAATCAAAACACCTGTGTGGTTTTCCAGGACATAGTTTCTGCAGGGCAGCTATAACTCATCAGAAAAATTCACCGACATCATGACGTCATCTCCGCCAACACACTTCCGTTAACACAGAAACCTGTTTCCTGTGATCACCTGTTCAAAGGGCCCCCACCTGGAGTGTTTACTACGTCATTAGCACACCTGTTAGAGCTCGCGCCAGCTCACGCCTACTGTTGACCGCGTGCGCCCAGCTGACTGCGCATGCGTCCTTGCCGGTGAGCGCGCCCGCGCTCCTGAAATACTCCAGCGTCCAGTCGCTCATCCCTGATCCCAGAGCGCCTCCCAGCGGCAACAGCCACTCTGCTGCACCGCTTAGAAAAGACTTCAGACTCCCAAACTCCGAGGACAGCCGAACAGAGCCGATGTACAGTCCGACGTTTGGGTCACAGCCGGTCAGGTCAGGACCGTAGCACACCGCCCGGTTTAGGACAGCCGAGCTGGAGGCGCAGGATCGCCCCCTGCTGCCCCGGAGGACCAAAAGCCTGGCGAATGCAGGTGCTGGTTCACTACCTGCATTCTCCATATGCTCTGGCTCTGTGAGAAAGATTCATCATTTACACAAACACACTGCAGTCTTTCCCATGAATGCAGCACACAAAATAATTTTCTGTAAAACCAAGAACATGTTCAGGTCTCTGAAATACAGCGTTCTGCATGGCAACATGTCATTTCCTCAGAGAACTGCAGTACCTGCAGTGGGATTGGTGGCATCTTTACCATGATCTGAACCACACACTGCACTATTGGTGTGATAGATATTTCCAAAATAGGGCCTTTAAGTTAAAAGGATCCCACAAAGAAGAAAGGCCGAGGTGCACCTGTAATGACACTCGTGACCGTCCAGTGAAGATTATTCTAAGATCTGCTTTAAGCAGGAATGTGCATGTGATTTACCTGGACCACTGTTGCACCTGAACACTGCTGCTCAGACTACAGCAGCTAAGCTGGCACTGCACCTGTGAGAAACACGTGTGCAGACAGGTGCCACATCATGGCACTGTGTGCATGTGATTAGATGTTTGCTTTTTGTAACACCTGAGGATGGGACCACCGCCACCTCACCATTTCACCTTTGCACACCCCCACCCACTGTTGTTTGTTGGAGGTGTTTCCTAGATCCTGACCACAGGCATACGAGCAGGTCCTGCAGCCTCTCCTCCGTGTGTGTGTGTGTGTGTGTGTGGGTGGGTGGGGGGGGGGGGGGGGGGTTGGTTAATCACCATCTGTGTACAGTCTCACTGTGTGAATCAACAGCTGCCACTCAGCTCAACAGCTGGAAGCAAAAACCAGTCACAGACAGAGGTCAGGACTGGAGCAGCAGATAATCAGGACTGAGCTGAGAGAACAGTGACTGCAGTAGGAGAATTTACTGCTGTTTTGGACCTGCAGACTCAGACTACAGGATTAAACCAAACATTTAAAGATCCACTCTAATGACAATTGTCTTTTTGACATGTTCTTGTAACTTCTTTATGATGGAGGACATATAAAAAGAACTAAGGACAAAATTGCTTTTCTGAGTATTTCTTTCTTCAAATGGTTGTAGAGCAGAGGAAAAAATGCCATTTGACAAAGATTGTCTTTGTGACGTAGAAAATACACTGGGCTCTGCTCCATTCTGATGCATTCACTTGCAGACAAATAGATCCATGAACGTCTTTGTTTTCCTCGTCTGAGCAGGAATCTGGATCAGAACTGTACGGCTGAATATCTCAGACACTGCTCACCATTTTTGTTGCACCGCTAATGTTAGGTTGGTGGTGTGAGGGGCTGTAAGCTAGAGGGAGAGAGTGTAAACAGCGAGAGAGGCTGTTTGAAGTGTTTGAAGAGAAAAAAAAATGAAGCTTGAGGGGTTCAGCCAAATTGACTGGCCTCTGCGCTGTCCAAAACAAACTGAAGGGCTGGACCAAGTACAATGAGTGTTTGTTGGGTCCACTCACCTACAAAATGCATGAAGTTGAGCTCTTATTAAGTCAAAATAAAACAACTGATTTACACCCCTCACCCTGAGTCAACCTGAGTCAACATGAATAGATAATAAATCAATAAACCTAAAAAAGTTGTTGACATCAACCTGAGCTCATTGGGCTTCACTTTAGAGCAAAGTTTGCCTCTTAGTGTTGAAATGAGTAAATCCAAGGTCGGTAAGCAAGGGCACAGCTGCCACAGCTGACCCGCAGAGGGAAAGACTGTGGCACGCATAGCTGTGACAACAATGAGCACTTGATCTGTTGTTGGTTTACATCTTTCAGATTTGAAAAGAAAAAAATTGGGTTTGAGAGACAATCTCTTGTCACAGTGAGCCTTTCCCCTGTGGGATCATAAGGAAAGAGTCCATTCCCACAGCGCTGGCATCTTTAAAATACTCAACAGCTTTTTTCTTAAGTTTCCCAGAAGTCATTGCTCCCTCATGGCAGCACTCGACCCCCGCTTTTGTACAGCAAAAGCACAGAGCTCCCCTGGAGCGCCGGCCCCATCCACAGCATCCAGGTAGCGCGAGGCCCCCTCCACACCCAGGGAGCGTAGAGCGGCGCAGGGCTGATCAACCCACTACGCTCCCCAGGGCCTGAGGAGGACCTCGCCCCCCCCGCCTGTTTGTTGAACAATAACCAAGTAAAATCAGATAATAATGCTGTACAATTGCAGAAAATGTATTTTACTATAATTAGCAAACTAACAAAACAGTAAAAACATTTAATTTTAAATGTAACCAAATCACAGAATTAACTTACATTAAGTTACTCAGGCCCCGTCTCATAATGTAACAAAAGAAGAATAATGTGTATAATGTGCTTATTTTTTCATGTTCATGTGAAGTTCGTAGAAATATTGATGGTATTTTGTTCTGGTGTATACAATCCTATTGCTGTAGATGGGACATCACACAAACGCAGTACTTTTGGTTTCAAACAGTTTCAATACTGTTCCAACTTTGGCCTGTTTTCCTACTGCAATTTCGTTATGAAAGCACATTTTAGAGTTAATGCCAAAAAATGTTTTAAAAAAACTGAGGGAGGGGGTTGAATGTTCCCAGAGAAACAAAAATCTTCTGATTTGTAACAAAAAAAAACCTGCTTGAGTCAAGTTATGCAACAGTGAGAGCAGAGCAGCTTGTGCCAGTGGTGGGAGGTCTCCAGAACCTCATGCAGCTGATATGAGAGGAGCCTGCACCCGGAAACCCACCTGATACGGGACAGCCTGGAGACGGACCACAGGTAGGACACTGCTTAGCAGACACTCTCAGATCCACAGAAAAACGCCATGTGCAGATAACTGCAGACACGGAGACCTAAGACAGAGGCTTTATTCTCGCTTTAGTTACATGGAAAATGTAAATTCCTGTAAAATGAGCAGTGAGTGGATCAGACCACCACAGCTCAGAGTTTGTGAGAGCATCACAGAGTTCCTAGAACATGTGAGGAACCCACCGTTCTCCTTAAAAGTACTCAACTTTTAAAGTACAGACTGGGTCAGCGCTTTAGATACAACTGCATGTGCATGAGCCAATCCACGGGTCCAGTTCTCAGTTTACAGGTGAGCTGCAGAAGTGCCGTGCAGAGACAGGTGGACCTGGGAGGCTGTAACGGTTTGGTTAATCGTAAAGATTTTGCTGGTCAGAAGCAACACTTTGTTAGAGAAGCAAGAGGGAAGTGGACAGACCGTTCCTGACAGATGGAGACGAGTCCAGACTGAGAGACGAGTCCAGACTGAGAGACGAGTCCAGACTGAGAGACGAGTCCAGTCTGAGAGACGAGTCCAGTCTGAGAGACGAGTCCAGTCTGAGAGACGAGTCCAGACTGAGAGACGAGTCCAGACTGAGAGACGAGTCCAGTCTGAGAGACGAGTCCAGTCTGAGAGACGAGTCCAGACTGAGAGACGAGTCCAGTCTGAGAGACGAGTCCAGTCTGAGAGACGAGTCCAGACTAGCAATGATTCAGAAGAACTACATTGTTCCAAGTAGATCAGTCTTCTACAATATCAAATATTCATGGGTTGGGGGCTGCACGATGAGGAAAACTTGCGATGTGCAACATTAGTGATCAATTTAGTCAGGACAATATGACAACTTGAACAAAAAGCAAAACAAATAAACCACAACAGAAGAGTCAGCGATAGGTCTGTCCGTCAGTCAGACTTTATTCACAGTAATTCTAGAATCTGTGACACACTACACATTAGCTACGTCAGGAGGGTTAACGCATTTGAAATACCGTAAAAACTCGACTGACATCTTGACAGAATGTCATGTATCTCTCAAAGTTGCTTCAACATTACTAAACATGAATAAATCCATACAAGGACCTCCAGACAGTAAGACAGACATTTATCGCAGTTGGGATTATGATAAATGTGCGATCTATTGCACAGGCCTAACTGGATTCTGATCCGTTCCCTCAACTTGGCGCGTGACTGTCTTTTGTTAAAGCCTCCGGAGAACCATGGCCTCCATTCCTGCTCTTCTCCTCCTCGCCCTGGGCCTGACTGTGGTGGAGGGCCAGCTGAGGCTCTTCAACCTGCGAGCCAGCGACCTCCCTTCAGACCTCCTGGGAACCACAGACGGCTACGTTGAAGTCTACAGTGGCTCCACATATCTGGGTAAAACAGCAGTCCGCAAAAATGACCCTGACCCCTGGTGGGAGGAGGAATTTGAGCACTTCAAAGCCAAAGAAGGTGACGAGCTGAAACTGGAGGTCTACGACCAGGACCTGCTCTTTCACGACCTGTTGGGAGTCTGCCAGAGACAGATGAAGCTGGGCACACACACGCACGACTGCTACCTGGAGAAGGGAGGAGTCTTCACCTACTCCTACACCCTCGATAACATCAATCAGTAGGCTGGTGGGCTATCCGCCATGACTCATGTAACGCTTCAACGTCCAGTCAGGCGTCTGTTCAGAACTGGTTTCCTTGAATAAACCTTTACTGTCTCAAGCGTTGACGGCTCTCCTGTTGCTTCAGAGGCGTTGCTTTGAAACCAGGATTGTGTTTGTTGGTTTGTTTGTCTGTTAGAGTCTCAACATGAATACACATCTAGCCTGAACTCTGACCCCAGGAGGAGCTTCGGGTAAGTTGAACGAACGTTTGAAGTTTCCTGCTCAAAGGCAGAACTTCCTGCACACCTGTCAGCAGGATCTGAGCATGCGCAGTTCCACACACGCAGACCATTGTTACTAAGAAGAAGAATGACAGGAAGATCCGCGCAGTAGTAGGAAGGGAAACAGGTTTAATGCACTTCAGCAGACACAGTCACGTGACAACACGGGCTCGTCGCAGAGCAGACCAGCAACTTCACAAGGTCTACTTTCCGGGGCCTCCTCGGGCGAGGTTCTGCTCGGTCTCAGCCGCCTCCTTCAGAACCTGCATCACCATGGCGTTCCGCAGCCTCGTCTCCTCCATCCTCTGAGGGTTGGACTCGGGAAGGTTCTGGAGCGAGTAGAACCAGAGGCGCAGGTCACCGCCACAAGACTGGACTACAGAAGTTCAAAACGTCGAAGGCGAACGTGCAGAAACAAGCACGCGCGCGACTGAAACTGACACAGGGCACCGACAAAACCTGTCAGCCACGAACCGAGCACAGAACCGGGTCGAGACTGCGCTCACCTTCAGCATCTCCTTACGCCGCTCCTCCCCTGGCGCGATCACCGACCACATCCCGTAACCGAGCCCCAGGGCGGCGAGCAACGCCGTGGACGACAGCACGCTGCGCATGCCGCTCATCCTGGCGGGGCAGAACACGGACACGAGCGGCGACACGAACCGAACCCAAACGCATCTGCCCCACTCGGTTGAGTAAGGCCGGTTACGGAGCAGCGGGGCATGCTGGGAGTTCTGCGCGGTTTTTTTCAACCAAAACTTTATTTGTACGATCACATTTTACACAAACACAAATTTACATTTTTCTTGCAAATGAGGAAATCGTGATCTCAAACAGTGACTTTTGGTGGCACAAAAACACTGGAAGCACAGACATCCTGCTTCACAAACAGAGCAAACCTTCTGGAACATTAGAGGGACAGAAAGGAGCTAAAACAAAGGATGGCTCATATCATTCATATTTAAGTCAAACTCTAACTTCATTTTATGTTGGGAAGTTTTGAAAAAAAAGTATTGCTATTTTTTTGTTTATGTTTTTCTTTTTGGGGGGGGGGGGGGGGGGGGGGGGTAGTTTTCATGGCTCTGCTATCAGATGTGTGGTTTTGGGATCTGGATGACGTCATAACCCTACCACCTTTCACCCTGGAACACCTGGAACACCTGTGACAGCTGTGCAAATTCCTTTGACCTTCAAGGGTTTTGTTTTTCCTTACCATGTAGTGTTACCCATGAGTGTGTTTTCCTGTTGAAAACAAACCTTGTTCCAGTGTCACTAGTCTTCATGCACATTCTTTATTTTTATGCACATACAGTTTCTAATGTTTTTCTAAAAGAGTTTTGAATAAGTTATAAAATAAGCATTTCTGCTTATCCATTTGAAAAGTGCAAAATGTTTTGTTTTAGGTGATGGGGAATAATGTAATGGAACAAATGTGTGCATTTATAATAATATAATCATCAAATATATAGCTGTTCAATTTGTATTTATATTTAGGATTTATTTTAAAATGTGATTATAGCCCAGATATAAAAATACTTTATTATTTAAACTTTATTATAAAATACTTTAATATTTTTTTTTCAAAAAAAGTAACTGTTCATAAAATTTTAAACATAATTTTGACCTACAAATGATTTTAAATAAATGCAAAGATTATTTGATGGGAAGATATTTCAGAAGCGCAGGTTTATTTCATTTTTGTTGAATTAAGCAAAGGTTTTTTAACAAGGGATACATTTATATTGTAAAAACATTTTTAAAAGCTTATTTATAGTATGTTACTTTTACTTATTTATTATTTATCACTGACTAAAACATTTAAAAATCAAATTAATTTATTTAGTTCAGAACCCCAATTAAATCAAATGTTTTAAAAATGTTTATTTAAACAGAATGAGAATCTGGGTCTACTTCAATGTTCCTATAGGATGGCCCTTGTTCCACAATATCATGACAGAACCCATTGTCCCGGTCCATCCTTAACAGGAAAACAGATGTTCTGGGATCGGGGTCAGGGTGCAGCTTCCATTCCCCCATCAGCTTTGTTTCTGTTAAGCCCTGAAGCTCCTGTTCTGTTTGCTGTGAGTCCTGGCTTTATCACCGCAAGCCACATCCAGAAAGAAAACATTGATTTTATATTTATTTTTTGTTTTGACCTGAAACCCCTGTTGCTGCTGCACCATTTTTTCCCCCAAAAGTTGCATTTAGGGTTCAGACATTCAAACTGGAGTAAAATTATTCTGAAAAACTTTAAAAAAAAAAAACGTTAAAGAGTAGCCTATATGCCTATGGATTCAATATCAAAAAACACGTTTTAAAAATACAAAAATCCTGCAAGACAAGACGCACTTTGGTGTGTGTATTGCTTTGTTTTTGTTTGTAAGGAAACAACCTAAAAACAGATTTCTTAGATTTTAGGTGAAAATGAATGTTAATGATGACAACTTTATTGGTATAATACAAACTATGAAAAAAGGACTTTTCTGCATACAATTCTGAAATTTGACATTTTTTATGTGGAGATTGCATTAAAATATGCTAAAAAAAATAACAAACATAAAAATGGAGAGTAAAATGATCTAAAGTAAAAGTAAATTAAAAGTTACAGTGGATTTAAAATGTCTTGTGCTGTTAGAATGGAACTATCCTAGCATGATGTGTACACTGCCAGTGGAAACATTTTTTTCTGTTCGTTTGTACATTTTTTCCAGAAAAACCGGAATGAGGAGATTATCATTTACAACAACAACAATATTTGTATAAAGTAGATATTTGACGTTGCATTTATGTGAAGCATTCATGACTGATTGACTTATTTAATGTTTAAAGAAAGCTGGGCCTCGTTCCTCAAACAGAACGAAGTCTGAACGTGAAAGGAGGCCGCAGGCTGCGTCACGTTGTCAAATCGTCCTCCTCTGCGCATGCGCCACACCGACTCTTCCGGTCGACATGTAGAAGCTGCAGTTCTGTTCAGGTCTGACGAACCTTGGAACCGATGATTCCCATATGTCCAGTGGTGTCCTTCACCTACGGTGAGTATCCGGGACCGAGTCCGGCTCTCGAACTCCAAACAGAGTTCGGATTGTTGGCGCCTCTCGAGCTGCTGCTAACCGTTAGCTCGGCCTGGTGCTGGCTGGTTCTGACCCGGTCTGTGTCCTCCGCAGTGCCCAGCCGGCTCGGGGAAGATGCCAAGATGGCTACCGGAAATTATTTCGGATTCACCCACGGAGCCGCGGCCCAGTACAGGTAAGAGGATCAGGACACCTATCGGCCTGCGCTAGCGAGATCCGCAGCGGGGAGTCCGGGCGGAGCGATCCCGCCGCATTGTTCCCGCTGGGGGAGGGGCGGCCGGGCCTCCGCTGCGCTGCGGAGGACGGGAGTCAAACGGCGGGGAGCTTAGAGGACATCAGGGCCGGGGAGGACGGGCTGGGGACCAGACCCAGATTCTGCTTACAAAAACAGCTGAACATCGACGGATGAACTTATTCATTAACAATAATGGCAACAGCTACGGTATCCCTGGATCAACTCCATCATTTAAAGAACATCAGAAAGCAACGCTGACAGTTGAGTTGGGTGTTTAACAGCGATTGGATTCATAATTTGTTGTTGCTGATCAGATTCAGCAACAACATTATTTTTGGTTCATTTTGAGCAATTCGATTGGATCTGATTCAAATCAGTTTAATTTTTTTAGCTCAGTATTACATCACAGTTGTCTCAATGGACTTCACAGCGGTAATTTTACAAATTACTGACCAAAAATGGATCCAGAACATCTTCATCCAAACCCTCAACAGTGAGACTCGGAGATAAAAACCTGCTACTGAACAGTGACGTTTTCCAGAATCTTGTATTTCTTCAAGATAATCAAGTGTAAATGAAATATGTGTACAAACAAACAAGTAAACAATAATGAATGTCAAATCCATTCACGTTTAGTTTAAAGTTGTTTGGTAAAGTTTCCACACATTGGACTGGGATGATGGTTGATCAGTTTTACTGCATCACATGTGTTTGTCCGCTGTGATGGACTTGGTTGTTTTTCTGTTGTAGTAAAATAAACCGACCGTGTCTCAATCTAAATGACATCTTCCAATTGATGCATTTAATTTTGAAATGATTCAATAATTGTATAAGTCAATTCGATTAAGACTGTAGACAGATCAGTGGATTGTGGGAAAATAAACTGATTAATCGTTGCAACCCTAACTGACAATAATCAGTTCAATGACAGGTAAACGGTTGAACCACACAGGCTGGTTAACATCACTAACTCATGAAAACAGAATTCACTTGTAAAGACACTTTTTCATGACGTCACTGACCAAACCCCCAAAAGCTTCCTGAAACTATGCTGTTTAACAACACTGACCACAAAAACGACACTGACCTGTTGACAACATGGAATGAAAACACACCAGTAGTGACTACTCAGGAAAACCGCAGCACTGACTAAAAACTGTGAAGAACGTGGTTCTGGTTCAGTTCTTTAACCTCAGACCGGATCAGAAGCAAGACGCTTCATTTTTTCCATCCTCACTTCAACAAGTGCATTAATTATTTCAGAAGTTCTGATCATTTAACCTGTTGTGTGATTGATCCAAAAAGTCAGGAGTCAGGCGTTTGGATCCCTGGAATACTGTGGGAGGAGGGCTTCTGATCTGCTCATGCATGTGTAATGTCAGCGTTTACAGTATCAGTAAAGACACTTTCTTTTGATGAAAGAACTCACACCAGAAATCAACATTTTCTTTATTGATTTATTTTGAAGTAAAGCAGAATTTACTGCCTTGTGTTACTTCACTTCACACAAGTCTCCAACCCTGTTGAATTGGGAATTCTGTTTGCCGTATCCTTTATGATTCTCCAGCTGCAGAAGAAAATCCACCTTTAAATCCTATTTGAGAGAAAGAAGACACACTTGTGTTTTGAATCACATCTATGCGTCTTCTGAGATCTAAACTTGTGCTGGCTTGATGAAGCTTCATGATGTGTTTGAAGGTTAATGTGGTTTAACGAAGGTTCAAGCTTCCTGAAGCGTTACCAAAACCAATCAAATGAGTTGAGCTGCTATGAGAGTTATTTACAGTATAAACAGAAGCCAGTTGAACCCATATTTTTCTGACTGTTTTCTTTAATTACAGTCTCCATAGGAAGGTAGAGAAAGAGACAAAATGGAAGTAAAGATGGTTAATGTACCTTTAAAAATATTGCTGTATGAATGGGTTTTTGCAGTGTTATTCTCTGCTGAAGGCGTTCTGTTATTCAGCTCAGAAACACGTCTGTTTTAGGAAACACGTAAAACAAAAAACGAACATGTACTTCATCAGTAAAAAACCTTTTTACAGCTGTTAACATATGTCTTGCTGGAAAAAAAAGCGTCAATATGACTTCAAATAACACAAACCTTCTCTTTTTGTGAGCTCCGTTTCAGACAGCAGACATGTTTGTTGATCCAACACTGAATCCTAAGTCAAATGAAAAAGCAGCTGTGCACGGGGCATGCACGGCGGTTTACTCCCCCCAGATTGGGATTTGTTTCCTGAGCTATTCAGGAGATCTGTCCCACTGTCCAACCTGCAGGCGTCATCAAATGGACTCCCAGTGTAAGACGCGCCTCAAGCCTCAGAGCCTCAGCGCTGCTTCACCGCTTGTACTTCCATGAGTAAAATGAGGTGTTTGTCGGAGCGCTTTTGCTTGCACAAAGAGGGCATGTTTCATGCAGAACAGGAGGCTGTAAATTTCCTCCATAGTGTTTCAGGCTCAGTATCAAACCAGCAGAACAGTCGTCCAGGTTTTCAGGAGCCTGATGTTCAAAACGCGTCACGAGCAAACATGCTTTGGGGCAAATTTGATCTGCTGCACGCCATCATGCAGACTCATGTAGCAGAGCATCACGCTCTCTCTCAATGCTGAAGAACCGACTGTTCAAACAAAACGAGAGCTAAAGTCAGCGCAGGCGTTCATGAGCGACTGCTCCAAGTTAACCTGCAGCATGTGTGCTGACGGCTGCGGCGATGTTTCACCACACGCCAGATGGATCCATCCCTGTTTTCTAGTGCTTGATGACTTTATAGTGATCAATTCTATATTTTTACTGGAAAAACGTGTACTTTTTTGCACCCAGTTAATATCTCAGCTCTGTCAGTTGGACGGTCAATGACAGCCACACTCTTGTTTTGATCCACACATTTCCAGTATGAATCCAGTTCTTGTTTGGGAATGAAAACCAGTATTTTACAAATAAGGGTTTAAACCCTTAAATGTAGAACCCTTGATAGTAAAATACTGCATTTTTACTTTAAAGAATCCCAGAAATTGATTTTTGAATTGAAGACATTATGATAAATCGTTTTTTATCTTCTCAGTGAAGTTTGGTTTGATGTGTTTTTGTCAGTAAAAATGTTTGCTTCACACCAGTGATCAGCGTTTGGTGCCTAAACTCTGATTCCTACCAAAGGTTTGCATCGTTTGGGGACTGAAAACAAGTCAAAAGGTTCCAAACACATACAGCTCTGCTTGCTCAAAAGCACTACTGCTCATACCTGCACACAGAGCTCTGGGTGTTTGGTGAACGCCCCGGTTGTGTTAGCAGTGTAAACACCTGGTCAAGGATGCTTTAAAGTTCTGAAACAGTTCAATACGCACATGGATGTTTTAATCAATGCCAGCACTATTCCTCATGGTAAAGAACAAGCAGTAAAAAATGAAGCTTTGCAGTTTTACATGAAAAACAGTAAGAAACCCAGTTCTTCACATTACACTAGCATATAGCATTTATACATACTGCTTAAGTCCACACAACTTTTCAGAATTTCCTGTTGAGCATTCCAAACTTTCACCCTGACAACAGAAAAAATTGTCTGCTTTACCTAAGTATTCACAGACTCTACAGTAATACGATTCATTTGAATTTTAAACTTTCCTGTCCCCGTTTGGGTTTTGGTTGAGTTTAGCTCAACTCTTACCACAGCAGAAATATTTTCTACAGACAGACCTCTCCTGTGTATAGATAAAATCAAAGCAAAGCATTCTGGGATGTGACTGCATCGGGGGCACAGTTATGATTGCAGAAATCCATGGTTGTCCTTCCGGATCTCCAGAATCTCCTTCAGTCAGCTTCATGACATCGGACTGTGATCTTTCCCTCTGATCTCCTGACATTTGCCCCTTGTTTTTGCCCCCACCACAGCCAGCAGCCAGCGGCCGGACTGGCGTACACCCATCCCACCACGGTAGCCAGTTACACCGTTCACCAGGCTCCCGTGGCGGCCCACACCGTGGCGGCAGCCTACGCTCCCACCGCAGCCACAGTTGCAGTGGCAAGGCCGGCGCCTGTTGCTGTGGCAGCCGCTGCCACCGCCGCAGCCTATGGAGGATATCAGCCCACCCACGCCGCCACTGACTACACCTACACTCAGCGCCAGCCAGAGGTCCCGCCCCCACCACCGCCAGTCACATCGCAGAACTACCAGGTACAGCTTGGGTTGTGGACAACAGCCTTTAATGGCGTCTGCGAGCGGTACTCTGCCTGTTTAAAGGCATGTTTCAGCTCCTAAGTCATTCTAGCTTTGGTCTGATTTGAACTGTCCTGCTAGTGCAGACATCGATGTGCAGTCCTGGTGTTGTCATGGCAACAGCTTAGTGACTTCTAGCTGCAATGGTTCTGTGAGGCGGCAGCCATTTCGTTCCTGTGCTCTGGTTTAGTGCTCTGTTCTCCCGTTCCCTGCAGGACTCCTACTCGTATGTGCGCTCCTCCGCTTCAGCTGTGTCGTACGACAGTAAGCAGTACTACCAGCAGCCCACGGCCACGGCAGCGGTGGCTGCAGCTCAACCACAGCCCAGCGTGGCTGAGTCCTACTACCAGACAGGTACACGTTCAACTGCAGGCGTCTGTCTTCACCTCCACACAGGAAACCTGAAGACAAGCAGATATTCAAATGATCACCTAGAAAGATCTAGAAACCTAACATCACAAAGATGCCATAATATAAAGATGACCTCGCATCTTCTTGTTCCAGCTCCCAAACCCGGGTACAGTCAGGGTGTCACGTCCTACACGCAGACCCAGCAGACCCGCCAAGTCACCGTCATCAAACCAGCTGCCCCCAGTCCAGCTTCCTCCACCTTCTCCATCTACCCAGTAACCTCCACGGTGCAGCCTGTAGCTGCTGCCGCCGCCGCTGCCTCGGTCGTCCCAACGTACTCCCAGAGCCCAACGTACAGCACCAACGCCGTCACGTACTCCGGTAAGTTCTGATCATGAGGTGGCGTGGAAAACTGCCAGTCTCCTAATCTCTGTTTTTTCTGCCCTTGTGCTCCTCAGGAACCTCGTACTCGGGCTACGAAGCGGCCGTGTACTCGGCAGCGTCCAACTACTACCAACAACAGCAGCAGCAGAAGCAGGCGGTGGCGGCCGTGGCGGCCACGGCAGCCTGGTCTGGCAGCCCCTTCACCAAGAAGCCTGCCTTCCAGAACAAGCAGCTGCGACCCAAACAGCCGCCCAAACCCCCCCAGATCCATTATTGTGATGTGTGTAAGATCAGCTGTGCGGGCCCACAGGTGAGCCGGCTTTTCAGGACGTCTGCCGATGATGAGCGCCGCCTTCATCTCCATTGACATCATGAAGTAACTGGTGGTCTCTGTCAACACTGCAGACCTACAAGGAGCACCTGGAAGGCCAGAAGCACAAGAAGAAGGAGGCGGCGCTGAAGGTCTCCCAGAGCAGCAGCAGCAGCAGCACAGGGGGCGGAGCCATGGCCCGCAGCGCTCAGAACCAGCTCCGCTGTGAGCTCTGTGACGTCTCCTGCACTGGGGCCGACGCTTACGCCGCCCACATCCGCGGCGCCAAGCACCAGAAGGTCTGTCGCTCCACACCCCCTCTGATGTACCTGATGTCTTAAGGACTGAACTTGAGGATTCTGGTTGACTTTGGGTTCTGAAGTTGGATTTAATCCATCAGAACAAGCGGGTCACTACCTTTAATGGGTTGGAGCTGCAGATCCATTTGAAAACTCTGGAGTTCAGATCTGCTGGATCCACTGACTCCAGTCCTCATGCTGAGTCTTCGAGTGTTGTCCCACAGGTTTGCACATCTGCTCTCCACCGGGCTTCACCCATTTGGGTTTTTAACTAGACTTTGCAGAGGGGGGGGACCTGTGCACGCTCTTCCTCTGCTCTTGAGCTGAGGGTGCACGTGTCCGTTAATGTCATGGAGCTGGTGGTGAGGGCGTGGCTTCACAACCTGACCTTTTGGTTCAGGGTCATCAGTCAGGTTCAATGTTCTGACAGAAATGAGAAGTTCAGGTTTTTTGTGTCCGAACTTTTCCGCTTGTTCCAGGTTGTAAAGCTGCACACCAAGCTTGGAAAGCCCATTCCCTCCACCGAGCCCAGTATCGTGACTCAGACGTCGTCCTCCGTCACCGCTGCTTCCAATAAGACCACCACAGCTGTCCTGGGCAGCTCCAGCAGCGCCTCAGCCAGCTGCTCGCCGGCCAGCAGCCTGAGCTCCTCCTACTTGAAACCTGCCAGTGCTGTCAGCGCTTCTGCTGCGGGCATGAAGAACCCGCTGGGCCACGGCCCGCCTGCTGCCGGCTCTGCAGCTGCAACTGCAGCTGCGAAGAAGATCTGCACCCCTAAGATTAACTTTGTTGGTGAGTGAGACCCTCTGACTCTCATACCTATGACACCCCCCCCCACACACACCACCTCTCCTCTAACAGACGGGTTTCTTCTGCTTCCACTGGGTTTCAGGAGGTAATAAACTGCAGACCACAGTGAAGGCCGAGGAGGCCAGAGCAGAGGTCAAAGTGGACAACTGTAAGCCCGCAGCGCCCCCCCGGGACAAGTTGGATGTTTCCGACGCCCTCTCGCCATCCGCCTTGGTGGCGCTGCAGAGCGACGTGCAGCCAGTCGGCCATGACTACGTGGAAGAGGTCAGTGTTGATGGCAGCGGCGTGTGGCTCGGTGAGGGCTGACGAGTGACCATGTGTTGTGATCGTTCCAGGTCAGGAACGATGAAGGCAAAGTCATCCGCTTCCACTGCAAGCTGTGCGAGTGCAGCTTCAACGACCCCAACGCTAAAGAGATGCACCTGAAAGGCCGCCGGCATCGGCTGCAGTACAAGGTGTGTTGGTCAAAGCGGAACGCCTTGTAGACACAGGTGATCTTCAGATTCAGTCAGTAATGCAGAGCAAGCAAAAGTCCTCCTTCATGATCTGCTCCTCCATGAGCGCGTGAACTCGTGTGTTTAAACGATCGGATCTGAATAACACTTGAGCTTTTTTTTAATCAAAGTGTTTCCCAAAGAACTGCACAAAACTACCAGCAATAAAACGCAAAGTCAAACCAATAAATAACAGTGAAAGCTGGACAAAAAAGCAATAAACCATCACAGTATACACAGGGTGATCAGATTCAATCAGCCAATAGTAGAAAAGAAAAAGTACAGAATAAAATGGTGTCTAAAAGTTTAAACCGGGAAAAATGCAGAAACTGAACCGTAACAAAGTAAAAAGACTCTTGTTTTAGGAAAAGTTCTCATTTTATGTCTTGCTAGAAAAATGATCTTGTCTAGAATGTTGTTCAATGGCAAAAAAATCTTTGTTTGAGAAAACATGTCTTAGTGACTGGAATGTTTTTCCAAAAGAAGGATTTTTGGTAAAACCGGTTTTCTTTCCCCACCGGTAGATTTGTGTATTTAAAAAAACCTGCCAGTGGAGTAGGAACCTTTGACTCATTTCTAAGGAGCCCGTTTTTGCTGTGTAACAGTGGAACCTTGTTTATTTAAAACATGTTTACAAGTGTACCGTCTGTGCTGCAAAAACCTAAAGATTACACACTTATCTGTGATGGAGCTGATGCAGTTTCAGTCCTGCTTCACCCACAGTCAGAACATGAGTTGTTTGAAAACTAGAAGCATTACAAAATGTTACCCCCCGTTTGAGGAGGGGTTGCTCCTGTCTGTCTGCAGACCAGCAGTACGACCTGCTCACTGCACGCCAGCGTCAGAAGATGTTATTGGTTCTGCTTTCACGTTTGGGTTTGCAGAAAAAGGTGAACCCGGACCTGCAGGTGGAGGTGAAGCCCAGCATCCGAGCCCGGAAGATTCAGGAGGAGAAGATGAGAAAGCAGATGCAGAAAGAGGAGTACTGGAGAAGGAGGGAGGAGGAGGAGCGCTGGAGGATGGAGATGAGGTGAGGAAGGCGCCGTCTCGGTTGGCAGAATAAAACATCAGAAGGTGAGACTTTCTGCTGCAGCTCAGCTGTGACTGCAAAGCCTGCAGCGCTGCTGAGCAGAAGTCTGCTGTTGCATGTAAGAAACAGAAGCCTGTGGCCTTCAGGTTTGCTGCCAATCATGAGCGAACACTTAGGAGATGAAACGTTCTGCTGCTTCTCCTTTCAGGCGCTATGAGGAGGACATGTACTGGAGGCGCATGGAGGAGGAGCAGCACCACTGGGATGAGCGGCGCCGCCTCCCAGACGGAGGGTATCCCCAGGGGCCCCCTGGCCCCCCCGGCCTGCTGGGAGTTCGTCCCGGCATGCCCGGCCTGCAGCCGCAGGGTCCCATGGTGTGTTCAAAGACTGTTGTAGTTGTAGAACGCTCTGTAACTGAGAGATGTCAGGGATGAAACTCCAGAGATGACTGATGAACCTGCGGTTTAGGGAGTTGGAACCTTCCGGTAACTCACCTGGTCACTTAAGGCATCACGTGCACCTCCTGCTCATGTGTGCACCGCTGTTGCCCCCTGGTACACACACAGCCAAGCTTAGCCCAGAGGGATCATTTTTGATCAGACAGCAGATCTTGTCCATGAAGTTTTCAGCCGGAAGTGTTTCAGTGAACCTGTTCCTCGTCTGTGCTTCCTTTAGCCCCCCCGACGTCCAGATTCTTCTGACGACCGCTACGTGATGACCAAGCACGCCGCCATCTACCCATCAGAGGACGAGCTGCAGTCCATCCAGAAGATCGTGTCCATCACTGAGCGTGCACTCAAGCTGGTTTCTGACATCGTGACAGAACAGGAAGGCGTCAAAGAGGAAGACAAGGAGGCTCCAAAGGACAGGTGAGCAGCAGGAGCAGGTGAGGAGATCTCACCAAGGAGAGCCTGCAGACTCAGCTGGTCCGTAGCAGTTTCTCACCTCCTCTCCAGATGGTTTTCAGCTGTTCAGGCTGAACTCACACAAGTGTTTTCTGCAAATCAAACACCGTTTGAGTTTGAGCTTTCTGCTTGACTGTATTTGCATGTGTGTGTCCTGAAACCACCATCACCCTGATCAACCACCCAGAGCTCTGAAGGGGGTCATGAGAGTCGGAGTTCTGGCCAAAGGCCTGCTGCTACGGGGCGACAAGAACGTCAACTTGGTGCTGCTCTGCTCCGAGAAACCCACAAAGACCCTCCTGAGCTCCATTCTGGAGCACCTGCCCAAGCAGCTGACGGTAGTGTCCTGAATCTGTCTGCAGCTTAAAGCACAGATGAATGATACCGCATGATGCATGTCAGCATGAGAAGACTCTTCTGATCTGTGATTCTACTACACACCTGACATGTGACCACACAGGACTGTTGCTACCCCATACTAGCGCATGTACTCTCAGTCAAAGTAGGGCTGGGCGATATATCAATATAATCGATTAATTCACATTTTTTGTTTTAGACCATTTATTTTTGGAAACTGAGATTGTATTTTTCCAGCTCTCTGCTTTCTTGGGCTTCCATTGTTCAGAGTGAAGTCAGCCCGTCTGTCTTTCGCAACGAGCAAACACGAAAACGGCAGCAAGCAGAGGAGCTTCTTCAGCAGGGTCGAGAAAAAATAAATAAAAAAAGCTTGTTGTGCAATTTTTACAAGCGCATGCGACACTTAAAGCGCCCCACCTCCACCCCCCACCCCTGTAGCTTCTGTGAACTGCTCTGTGTAGCGTTTAGATTAGGCTGATGGAGCAGCAGGACGTGGCGGTTTATAACGGGATACGAACAGAGATGGAGGATAAACCGGCTGGACTCACAGCAGCAACAGAGTTTAATTTTTATTAAAAAAGTGTAGATTTGGAAACAGCAATGTCGCTACACACTGATGCTATCATGCTACCATGCTATGCTAACGAGCTGTATCGCTAGTTTGCGACCACAAACCGGTTTAAAGTCAGAGAATGTTTTCACAGAGCGGACTTTAAGACGTTACGGATAAACGCAACAAACTTAATTCATGGGATATTCATAAAAACTTTATTTTCTAAATATGATAACAGACGTGAATCCACTTTGAATAAAACTTTATCAACAATATCTAACATTACACAGCTGCTGTTGAGCTGAAAAAATTTGTCATTTTTTTTAAATAAGGTGAAAGAAGGGAGAAAAAAACTAATCATGCATTAATGCGTGTATACATAGACCTGTGTTGTCCAGGACGGGTTGAACGTAGCTTTAGTGGTGAATGAAACCAGGAAGGACTGTTTCGTTTTGCTCCTGTCCTCAGGTTGTAACACCAGAGAAGTACGAAGTAAAAGGATCCATCCAGGAAGCAGCAATCATTCTGACGTCCTGCAGCGATCCAAAGATGCAAGTGACAATCACGCTGACGTCGCCCGTCATCAGAGAGGAGGCCGGTCGGGAAGGAGGTTGGATCTCCATCGCAGCCTTTTCCATAGAACCTCTTTTCTGGTCTTTCTTCTCTTCTTCTCTGAAATCAGTTTCACCATGTTGGTTGATGCCCTGAAGAGCACCGTCTGCTGGCACTGCCCGCTGCTTTTGTTGTGTTACTGCAGTCCACGCAGCCACAGCTGATTCCTGCAGGGTTTGAAACCGAGACCAGAATATCTGCCACCCTCACACACATGCAGCTCTTCTTAAGTTAGACGTGAAGTCCTCCAGAGAGCCCAGTGTCTGTTTCAGTGAAGGCGTGGCAACATCAGGGAGTGTAGACGGACAGAGGTGAAGTGCCAGCAGTCCTGCTCTGCCTCCTCGGCTCTGTAACTCTGACCTGTTCTTATCCTTGGAAAGCATGATCAGTGTTGCACTGTGTTGGGTCTAGTCCAGGTTTTGTTTTGTTTCCTGTGTTTCAGGAGATTGTTTCCATTTGTACTGTTGGCGATAATCAGTGGAAGACATCGATTACTCTCTCCTCTCCATATTTACTCTGATGTGAAAATTCCCGCAGAAGACAAATGGATAACACATCTGTTCCTGCAGCTCAATTTGACCGTAATCCTCTTTGAATTCTCAAATCCAGATCTGGCAGAGAAGATGGGTTGTAGTTTTCCCACAGGAAACAAATCTTCCTTTTGTGTGCTGGTGACCCGTTCACCATGCTCGGGGCCCGGTTCTGACCTGCTCCCCTGAGGTGACAACAGCCTTTACACTAATTGGACTCCAAATTGGGCTGAACCAATCAGATTGGAGCAAAGTGGCAGACTTCCAGCTTTCTTCTGATCCCATGAACGTCTGGTTTTGTCTTCAGTTACCCGCTGACTGAAACAACGGTTAACCGTGAACCCCTCTGTGTCCTTCAGAATTTTGGGAGGGGGTTTGGTTATGTTTTGGATGACAGCAGCTGTGGAGGAACCTGTGGTTGTTCCTGAGCTCAGCACTGGGGGGTTTGGTTTAGCCCGCTGCTGTCAGGGATGCATGCAGTGATTCTAACCCCTCTGTTCTCTGCTGCTCTCACTGATTTCTCAGCCACGGCTTCCTCCTCTGCAGCATCAGCAGAAACTCCAATAGAATACACATCTATGCATGTATGTCATGTATATGTTTGCTACGGGGGGGTAAAGTTGGCCAGACATGAGTGTGTGGAAGAAAAGAAACAAGCACAGTGTTTCTGACGGCAGATCAAACCACTGCTGCACGTTTGTGCTGTAGTGGGTTTCAAAGATGCAAGACGTTCACTTTCAGTCCAAACTTGAGGGACTTGAGCGGTTTTCTTTGGTGAGCTCATCAACATGGCACCCCAAAAGCAGAAAAAAAACTCAGCCCGCATGACACTCAACAGTCACGGTCTCTGCCGAGAAGAACGTGTTCTGGTTCTTGAAAGTGAAGACAACCGGCGCTGAGCAGACATGCCAATGTAAACTGACAGCGAGTCAGTGCTATGAGACATTAAAGTCTCAAAGAGAGACCCCAGCCCCTTCCAACGGTAGTTTCCATCGTCTTCACGTGGATCTTTACGGTTCCAGAAAGGAACAGAGATGAACCGGTGAACTAAAACTCAGCTCTTTCTTCACCGCGCTGGACTGGTACAAAGTTCACATTAGTGCAGATGCCTCACAGACTTCTCCTTCCCTCACTTGTGAACATTATGGACAGGCTGATTCTCATCTTGACTAATTCACACTCATCTGCAATCTGCTCCAGAGAGAGCTGGAAGTCATGGTTTGGTGACAGCAGAAGGATCACATTATCTGCAAATTGCAGAGATGTGATTTCAGACCCTTAAAGCCAAACCCTTTAAGTGTCTATAAAAGCTATGAACAGAATCTGTGACTTAAGAACAAATCTGGCAACGTGCAACTTTCTCCAGGGAAGAGTCTGGCCTACTCCTGCTGACTTAACACAAAGCTACGTTCACATTGGACATGTGATATGTGTTCAACAATACCAGCTCATGTCCATGATCAATTTTCAAACGCTTGGCACGTCCGTAAATTAAAGGGGGTGTCATCCATTGTTCCTTCCAAATCCAAGTCCTTGGTTGCCCAAAGTTCGAATGGTTAAACCATTTGAACTTTACTCTTACTTGAACTTTTAGTGAGCATTCAATGGCTGCACGTTTTGAACAGAATGAAGCTCTGATCCTGTTCACCCAGAGCTGTGCGTCCCTGACGAATGTGTGAATAGGAGCACACCCCTGAGAACATATCCATGCTTGTACGTGCATACATGTGTGTGAAGACTTGGACATGTTAGTACTTTGTGCAGACGTGTGTAAGGTGGAGCTCAGAGACCAGACTGTCCTCCAGCACAGAGCTTACGGTCTTCAGAGGTTCATTGGGGTCCAACGGTTCGGAAGGATTTTTGACCAAGGTTTTCTCACATCCCAAAAACTTTGCCACACCTACTGCTGCCACGCCCTGTTTTATCAGGTCCCAACTGCCCAGCAATCAACCAGCGGCGCCTCACTCAGGCCTGCCAGTGAACTGCAGAAAACATAGCCATCCTCTGGATTTTCCTGAGGGGAATTACCTGATAAAGTGGAGCGGGCTTCCAATCAATTCAAGCCAATTCAGTCCGATTGTTATGAAATGTAAAGCAGAGTTCATGTCAGTAACAGTCCTTCATGCACCCACATTCATCTGCGCTGATACCAGTCATGAAAAGGTGTTGGTTGTCATGCAAACACACGTGGGTATGTGTGGCAATGTGTTTGTTGTCTGCAAGCCTGGCTGACCTGGTCAAACACCCGTTCCTCATCACCATGTTGACACTTGAAATCCATTTTTAGATGTAACCTCGGGTTTGGTGAAAGACCCAGCGGACGTCTTGGACAGGCAAAAATGCCTTGACGCTCTGGCTGCTCTGCGCCACGCTAAGTGGTTCCAGGTTCGGAACATCATTTTACTTTCTTCTTGTAGCCTTATGAGATGCATCATCTGTTAACTCGTTTATCTGTGCTCATACACATTTGGGTTATACTAGAGATGCAACCACTCCAAGTTTAAAACCCGCTTTTGTTTTTGGATCTGCAGATACCAATCTGAACCTTGATGTGACCGTGTGCACAAACAGAAATCCTATATTTAAAGTTGTTTTTTTAATTTAAAGCTGCATTCAATTTTACTGCATACATTTTCTTTTCCTTTGTAACATGTTTTCAATTTTTATTGACCACCTAAAATGGATCAACTTCCCCGTCTGTTCAGCTCACTCGTGTTGATTTGTCAGTTTGCCTTCAATAAAAGTGCTTCAATGCATGTTACGTGAATGAGCATAGCCAATGGCGAGCGCCAAGCGCAGCTCGTGTGGGAGGTTCTCCTACAAAGGATTGGTCCATCCTTTCCTTGTGAGATCACTGAGACACAGTGCACGTGTCAGTCTCCTCTGTGTTTTTGCGTCAGTCTGATTAAAATGCGTCACAGACAAAACAGAAAAACAGATTTCCATTGAAAGTCCGAGGCTGTGGTTAGGGCCCACCATCACAGCGGACGGAGTGGTGCATCTCTAGTGTTTACTTTGCCATAAATGGGAAAGAATTTAGTTCTGTTCAAAGCAAATTTAGAATCAAGGATGCCAGCAAGAACAACAGGACCTGATTGACCTCCATCATGAAGCTAACCTCAATCCTTCAGTAAAACTGAAATCAGAAACTTTGGCATCCTTGTTTTGCTCCAGAATTCTAAATCCAGTGACTCCATAAGGCTGCACAGTAACAGCACAGAGTGCCTTTGTCAGCGTTTGGTTTCATCCTTTAACTCTTTAGAATGGGGACTGAGAGAAGAGGGAACATCTGAGTGCTTCCCTGCCGGTTTGCTCCCTGAGCAAAAGCGTGGCAAAGTCATTCCGATTTCCTTGGTTCTTTCAGTCTCTGAACGCTCCTCGGGCGGACTGTCACATTTCTCAGTCCCTGTTTGTGAATTACCTGCAGATACGTGGGCTCAGGGTTTAATGGATGCTGAGAAACCACCGTTTCTCCTGCATCTTTGAAACTTTGAGCTCCTTTACTAACTAGGAGGTACAAGACTACTGGGAATGGCAGCTGATTGCAAACAGTTCTGGCTTATCCTCATCAGACTGAGCTTCCATTATGCACAGTAGTGTTTGGACCTCTATGATGGAACTGATTCACCTGTTTGGTCCATGTCTTCCCACGCCGAGTTGCCCCATAAATCTAACTCTATTGCATCAAAAGGCTAGAGCCAACGGTCTTCAGTCCTGTGTGATCATCATCCGGATCCTGAGAGACCTCTGCCAGCGCGTCTCAACGTGGTCCCCGTTTCCCGGATGGGTATGCGCTGCTTCAGGCCTCTGCTGGCAGGAACCAACAGGCTGTTGAGTGTCTCATGTGTCCCCCTGCAGGCCATGGAGCTGCTGGTAGAAAAGGCCATCAGCAGCGCCTCCGCGCCTCTCAGCCCGGGCGACGCGCTCAGACGAGTTTTTGAATGTATTTCTTCTGGAATTCTGCTCCCTGGTAAGACGCTGTTCCAGACTTTCACTGCTTAGGAGAAAGACGGTCTGTGAAGTCAAACAGTTGTGGATGATCGCTCTGACATGACCCACAGCACGTCCACTGTTGATCTAATGTGGATCTACAGCAAAACCTCAAATGGATTTGTGTTTCCTCACAGGTGGACCTGGACTGATGGATCCGTGTGAGAAGAAGCCTGTGGATACCCTGTTATCTCTGGGGGAGCAAGAGAGGGAGGACATAACATCAAGTGCTCAGGTATGACCTTGTTTCAGAAAACTCTTGTGCTGTCTGAAGCTCATGGTGTTTCTGAGCTGAATGACTGAATACCACCTTCACAGACACAGCGTCAGCTGAGGAACTCCACACTGTTCCTGAAATGAATCGGTCATTCCCTCCATCATCTTACTGCATTTGTATGAGTGTAGGCACAGAAAGGCTGAATTCACGACTACTTTTTTAAAAGTGAGGATGTATTTCAGTGTCAATTTTAACCAAAGGAGAGTTTACACAAATAAAGAGTGTTTTCCCCAGTTTGTGAAAGTGCAATAGAGAGTCTCAGCATTAGTGAAAGTCCTCAGTAAACAGGAATAAGCAGAAATGTTTGTTCAGAAGCATCTGTAAAACTGAGAGGTTCATTTTCAACAACATGGCATTCTGAGGTGTAATGAGCTTTTCTTCTGTTTAAATCAAAAATGGAACTTCAGCAATGTTTTATCAAGAAGACACAAACATATTTGTTTAATGTGGTTTTGGGTCGCTTAGCCTTATTTCTTTTCTTATTGTTATTATTTAATTCATAAAGTCTAAAATTGAGTTGATCATTCAACACAGACATTACTAGAAATCAGCTGCTTCAATCAGATCACTTGAAAAAAACACTTGTATCTCCATCTGTCATTCAAATCATTGGAATAGATTAGAACTGTATAAACTGTACAGAATTCTTTCTATGTGATAACAATAAATGAGCCGAGATTTCACCCAAAGAGCTCAAACACCAGATTATTTAAACCCACACATGGTAAATGCGTGTGGATGTGTCAATTCACACACGTGTTAGATTCACGTACATAGTAAGTGGTAAATTCACACACATGCCTGCAGACTTCAAACACAACTTTCTGTCATTCTCTGGGGTTAAACAGTTCTCGTCAATTGTTGATTTTGGTTTATCTAACAAAGTGCTGCAAAGAGAACTAAAAGGTTTAGCTTTACCTTCAGGATGAATATTTGTAAACTGCTGAAGGTCATCTTCATCTGTGATTTATACTGAGAACTGAGTGACTTGATCAGCTAAATCAGCATTGCTGTCACAGGAGGCAGGGAAGCTGATTGGTTAGACTGATGACCACCTGTTTAAGCCTCTAAACTTGATTGGTAGAGGCTGTTTGACCATAAACCTGTTCAAATTGGAGAGTAATTGGCTAAAGCAATGCTGATTGAATGATGTTGCAAAGCTGATAAAAATGTGCAGTATTGGTCTGATCCCGATTCAGCAAAAACCTGAAAGGACTTAAGGGTGCAGCTCATGTTTGAACGGATCTCTGTTCTGTCCCTTAATCCATCATGGTCTTTCAGTGTAGTCAAACTCTAGTCCCACTGCCCCTAAAGGCACCATGGGTCCCAAATGCACCATTGGTTCACCGGCCTAAGCCTGTTTGTAAAAATGCTGTTGTGAGACAGAAGAGCTGGTGTCGTCATGTCAGCTGTCCCTTCTCTGTTCCTGTAGTTTGCTCTGAGGCTGCTGGCGTTCCGTCAGATCCACAAAGTTCTGGGCATGGACCCTCTACCACAGATGAACCCTCGCTTCAACAGCCGAAAGCGGCGCCGGGATAACAGTGACGGGACAGACAGCTTTGAGGGCGAAGGCAAGAAAGACAAGAAGGATTATGAGAGTTCGTAGAGCTGAGGGGCCCCCTCTGAACCCCGCTGTAAATGCGCCTGTGTTGCTGTGAAACTGTACGCCTGTATTAGCTGTAGACCTGAGGCTCACCAGAGTTTTCGATGTTCTGAAGCTCCTGGACGGCTCCTGTTGGGTTCTGCTTGGGAGGAAGAGCAGCTGCATCCAGACTTAAAGGCTGAATAAGTTTATTATATGAATATGAATCTTTGTGCTTCATGCTGACGTGTAAATCAGTGTTCTTGTTTCAGTGCTAACCCCCATGTTTGTACGTCTGAGTGTTTGTAATCTGACAGACATTGGTAGATTTGTTTCAGGTCAGCGTGAAACTGGATCACAATGCAGTCATTTTAACCAGTTTTGCTGCTCCTAGAGGAGCCTCTCACACCTCTGGTCCTAATGATTATCATTTACAAAGTTTTTACTGGAAGACACAAAGACTGCAGAGAGCTGCTCCTGCCTTGCTCTGACACTTCACCTCGCTCCCCGGCCCAATAAAACCTTTTCAGATGGAACCATGCCTCTTCCTCTGTTTACCTCTAGATGGCACTGTGCTCATGTTTGACCATTTCTGCCTGCTTATTAAACAAACACGTGCTTTAAGGGAACACGCTTGGTTTTCTTTGGACTTGGCCTTCCTCTTCTCTGCTTCACAGACACACAGCTGGAGGGTTCAGGACTGAGATGATGAAGAACACTAAAGCAACCGTATGTTTGCGCTCACCACGCAGGAAAGGCCCACACATTTCATTCAGGATTCGTTGGTACAAAGAACTGTTCTTTAACATCTGCCATGTTTGTAGAACAAAATGACACCATCAGACCCAGTTCATGTAAAACCTGCACTGCCCTCTGGTGTTTGATGGCGGTCCTACACCACTGCTGTCTGGTAATGTTTGTGGTTGAGGAGGGGCTGACTCTTACAGGTCTAATTTATTTGACAATAATTGGTTATTTTATACTTCATATCAACATCTTTTTTTAAAACAGCAGGTTCATATTGGACCAAGAAAGTATTGTAGCAATGCTACGAGGAAGGAGGCTGAGAGACCAGAACTCTGGCTTTTATTTTGGAACACAACAGTTAACATCACACGGGGGTCATCCTGCTCTCCTCACTCACGGTGCAGAGATAAACAAAAACAGAGTAAACTAACTAGGACCAAAACAGGGTCAAACAAAGTACTGGACAACAGAACACTTAGATAAAAACCACACTTGAACCCTAATTGGGCCAGAACCAGCAGAGGGAATTGTACCCCATAATCCCTTGCGCTGCCAGATCTGACAGCAGACCCAACGTGGGTGTGACCGTCACTACAATATGGAGGTATTGTGGTTCAGTCCAAAAAATGCCAGGGTGAATGTGACAATTCACACACTACCTGTTCTACACAACAACATGCTCTGCTTCAAACCAGTCAAGACACACATTTGAGACAAACGTATTTTAAACAAGTAGACGTCCTATTCTAAAGCATTAAAGTTAATCCACAGCCAGAAAACTGATTCTGGTTTCATGTTAGTCTGTCAGCTTGAAGACATCTCTGAAGGGAGACGCTGGTCAACAGCTCCTGGTTAGAACTCTTGATGAATATCCATGATCTATGTTGTATCAGAGACCCTAAAGGGACATCTTTGATCAGCTCACACTGGGTTTCCTGTCATCATCTGCAGCCTACAGCTGTTTCTGTTCCTTTTTTATGATAAACCTTTATGAATGTAATAAGCAGCAACAATCCATCCATTCATCCTCCAATCTCATTTGATCTCTTTAGCGGTCATGGAGTTGCTGGAGCCTATCCTGGGATTTGGTCACCAGTCTGTTTCAGGACCACACTCTCACAGACCAGAAGTGTCCCAGCTGCTTTGTGAACCAAAAATAAGCCTAAATATTAACATAAGCAAACCTTTTCCGTTCTATGAGGTTTCTGTCTCACAGAAAGGAGTGGACCTCCGCCAGCACTGTCCGGTTGCAGCTCGGCCCTCCACCACATGGGGACGGTGCTGAGAAGCTGAGGTGGACAACAGAAGAAGAGGTTTCCGTTTCCGATCGGTCGGTCGGTCAGCGCAGCAACCAGACTTCACGTAAGAAAAGCAAGAAAACCCGTCAAAACGCGTCTTTTTGTTGTTCACGTGGAGCGCGGAGGCGCGCTCCCGCGTGTTCCACGATTCTGCAGGCAGCGAGGGAAGGGGTGCCGAGCATGACGTCATCTGCGTGGTGAACTCTGCCACATCTGCTAACGTTAGCCTCTGACGCTAACGCGTTCTAGATGTTTGATTTCACGAGTCCATTGTGCGTTTTCTTGCGTAACTGAGCCTGGAAGCCGCGGCTGCACAGCAACGGTATCGTGCTCGTGCATGAGACATGCGCGGTTCAGCGACATCGAATCCTCTCCGTCAATGACACACGCGGCTCTGATGAGCACGCGCTCACGGACGCTCATGTCACGTGCCTGGATAATTAGATGGACGCATGGATGGACGAGCAAAAAAAAAAAGGATGAAGCGAATCGATGTATGAAGGGATGGATGAATGAAGGGATGGATGGATGGATGAACAGATGGATGAATGAAGGGATAAATGGATGGATGAACAGATGGATGAATGAAGGGATAAATGGATGGATGAACAGATGGATGAATGAAGGAATACATGGATGGATGGATGAATGAACAGATGGATGAATGAAGGAATACATGGATGGATGGATGAATGAACAGATGGATGAATGAAGGGATGGATGGATGGATGAACAGATGGATGAATGAAGGGATAAATGGATGGATGAACAGATGGATGAATGAAGGGATGGATGGATGGATGAACAGATGGATGAATGAAGGAATACATGGATGGATGGATGAATGAACAGATGGATGAATGAAGAGATGGATGGATGGATGAACGGATGATGAGACAGATGAATGGGTTGGGTTTGGAAGAAAAGCAAAGACAGAGGGTTAAAGAGGTGCATAGTCATGTGACTGAGACAAAACAGACACGTTTATGGTTTTCTATCATTCACTTTGCTGGAAACAGCTTCCTGTCTATAGGCCCCGCCCCTCAGCCTGTCATCCACCTGTCTGACATGAATGTTGACCTTTGTCCTCTGTTTTCTGAAGGATGCCTAAATCCAAGGAAGTTCTCTCTTCCACCTCCGGAAGCGACTCTGACAGCGAGGTGGAGACCAAGGTGGGTGCGTTGACTGCTCCGTGTGTCTGTGCACATCAGCGTGCACGCTCATGTGCATAAGTGACTGCACTGAACTCTTAGTGTGCTGAAGCTAAAGCAGAAGAACCAAAGTTCTTTAATCTATGAGACAGAGCCAGGGTCCTCAGCGGACCTCGTGGAGGTTGTCCTCAGGCAGACCCTCATACTGAAAGGGTTTGATGAAGTGTGGTGGTTCTGTGAGGATGCTGGTCCATGAGTGTCGGCTCTGATGAAGCTCAGATGGGTTTTCTCAAAGTTATTTCCATTATAAAAAAAAAAAAAAAAAAAAAGTCTGATCCAGAGATTGAAGTTCTTACTCTTTTCTGACTCGTGTCTCCTCCTGAGAGTGTTCTGAACACGTTTGTGTTTGCAGGCAAAGAAGAAAAAGGTCAGCGCTCCAGAGAAGCCTGCCAAGAAACCCAAGACCGGCGAGAGCTCGAAGCCCGGGGGCTCGTCCAGGTCCGGGGGGGGTGCAGAAGACAACATGTTTCAGGTGAGCTTTGAGGCTCAGTGAGGATCCTGGAAGTGTTAATCTAAGGTGGGGTCGGGAGCTAACGTCCAATTTATCTGCAGATTGGAAAGATGCGGTACGTAAGCGTCAGGGACTTCAAAGGGAAGGTTCTGATCGACATCAGAGAGTACTGGATGAACCAGGACGGGGAGATGAAGCCAGGAAAGAAAGGTGAGCTGTCATCTCGAAGCTCTGCTCTGATTCTGCTGACCCATAATGCATCTGTTCTCCGTTCTCAGGGATCTCTCTGAACCCGGAACAGTGGAACCAGCTCAAAGACCAGATATCAGAAATCGATGAGGCCATCAAGAGAACATGAGCATTCCCATCTGTCTGTTTTTGTAGCTTCTTTTTCCTGTTTTCTAAAGTTCCTCTTGGTTGTAGTTTCCATTTGCTTTCCCTGACTCTCTGGGGGGGGGGGCGCCTATACTGTTTTTGTATTTGAGAATAAAGATGATGGGAGCGTGGACGTCTGTGTGCTGCAGTTTGTTCTCTGAGGGCCATCCAGATCCTGTAGAGCAGAGCCCCAACCCCAGGCTGTGGACCGGTACCGTCTGTTGGTACCAGGCCGCAGACCTGACCTACATTTTCTGTTTTATTTCTGGTGTTCTCTCCACCACATCCGACTCATTCTTGTTGCAGGTCAAGTCGTTCAGTCACTTGTTGAAAATCCATCCGCTCCTTTCTTAAAGCAGCTGCACCGACCGCTACATTGAAACTAGCAAAGTTAAAAACAAACATTTTCACTTCAGCTTTGAAAAGATTCGGCAGTAAAATTATTTTCTGACACCAGACCAGTCTGTGGCCCCCTGACAAAGGTCAGAGACCTCTGGTGTGGAGCCTTAGGGACAAGTGTTCTGACAATTGACTGTATACTTGAGAACTGGACAGAACGAGGGTGATGTCACCCGAAACAAAAAGCCTACTTCCGGTTCCAATGAAATGAAGTCGGGTTAGTCGCTGTTTTTCTGCAATACGGACGTCGCCATGTTGGAACCAGACGATATTAGTAAGCAATGACTGATCACATATACAGTCAATGGTTCTGGCTTTGAAGGGAGTAGAAACATAAACCGGATCTTTGCAGTTTTCTTAATCAGAACTTCATTCACTCTCAGAAACCATGATTTGGTTGAGGGTGGGAGCTGTGCATGCCACACGGCTGAGCACGCCGGTGCAGGGTTGTGAGCAATGAACCTGATGTGTGAAGGAACAGGGAGGGAAGCTGCCGTCAGTGTTTCCTGAACGTCTCGCTTCAAGTTTGCATGAGGTTTGCTTGCTGTCCTCTCTGCTGCTCTTTCATTGATATTTATGAAGAACCTGCTTCAGTTCTTCTGGTCAGAACCGTCTGCAAGCTCTGCTTAGATTTGGTTTTCACCAGATCCAAATCTGGAGCGCTCCATCTGTGCACAATTCAGCTGCAGGTAGAAAACAACTTTTGAACCTTTAATCATTGATATGTGTTTAGTACTTCCCTTTACAATCCACAGTGTTGTAGGCAAAACTAGGGACTAGGTTCCTCTAGTTAAAAGTACATTTGTGTTTGTACTTCCTTCAAAGCATCCCTGGGGGTGGGGTGGGTTGGGGGTCTCCTACCTCCATCAGAACCCCTCCATGCTCTAAGAAGCAGCAGGATGAGCAGATTCACATAAATATTAGTATAATTAGGAATTCTGGGATGCTTTAGGATGTTTTAAGATAGGGTGGGGGTTTTGTTTCCAGTATGATCTGACAAGACCCCCCCTCTGTTCACCACTGACAGCAGATGTTCTGTGTGGGATGTTCACGGCCTCATTCCCAGTTGGATCCATCCAACACGGAGAAGCTGAGGGAGGTTCCTGTGTTCTGCAGAGGAATGTTCCTACTTTATCAGCAATGTCTTTATCGCCCCCCAGTTTGTACAGGAGAGTAACATGTTTGATTCAAATAGCGCAGACCTTTCTCCTCAACCTCTGCACATGTTTTCAAAGATGGTGTTTAAAATAGCC
Source organism: Oryzias celebensis (assembly GCA_014656515.1). Taxonomy (NCBI): domain Eukaryota; kingdom Metazoa; phylum Chordata; class Actinopteri; order Beloniformes; family Adrianichthyidae; genus Oryzias; species Oryzias celebensis. The sequence goes on along the minus strand of BNCR01000009.1, from coordinate 4,723,602 downwards.
CACTAAAATGCTTCAAAAGATCTGTCACATTAGCAGGATTACAGTGGTCTCCAGGACAACCGTTGCCACAGAAACAGAGTCTTAGGCTTACTAGCTTAGCAGCTTCCCTCTGTGTTACTTTGACAACAGGAATGTCAAGTATCTGAAGAGAAGCAGACAGACTGCCTTTGTTTGCCACCTTCTTTCTCTTTGAGGTGTGGGTGTGTGTGCGTGGGTGTGTGTGTGTGGGTGTGTGCATCTGTGTGTGTGTGTGGTAGAGAGCTGCTGTGAATCAGAACACCTTCTAATAAACATCTTTGGCTTCTTCCTGCTTATGTTTGCAAGATAAAGGTCAGAGGAGCTTTGCCACCACGAGCCCACGGCCCACAGGAGGGAAATAAGTAGTTGATCTCTTGCTAATTTTGTTGACAGTTTGTCATCCTAATGGAAGATTCATTTAAACAGTGAGAGATAGAAAATCACAGAGAAAATCAAGAAATCCACTTTAAACAATGTAAAAACATTCATTTGCATTTTCATCGAGGTAAGCAAGTGTTTGATCTCCGAGTAACCATTAGGAGTTCTGGTTTAACTGAATTCTGTTTCATCACCTGTAGATCACCTGTAGATCACCTACAGATCAGCTGTAGATCACCTACAGATCAGCTGCGGATCACCTGTGGATCACCTGCGGATCACCTGTAGATCACCTACAGATCAGCTGTAGATCACCTGCAGATCACCTGTAGATCACCTACAGATCAGCTGTAGATCACCTACAGATCAGCTGCGGATCACCTACAGATCAGCTGCGGATCACCTACAGATCAGCTGCAGATCACCTGTAGATTACCTACAGATCAGCTGTAGATCACCTACAGATCAGCTGTAGATCACCTGTAGATCACCTACAGATCAGCTGCGGATCACCTACAGATCAACTGCGGATCACCTGTGGATCACCTGTCCACAGAATCAGTCCATCAGTCAGACTCCAAACTCTCCAACAGGGAAAGACTAAAGAGCTTTCAGTGGATTGAAGGGAGAAGATTGTAGACCTGAACAAGACCGGAATGAACTATAAAACCATCAGCAACAAGCTGGAGGTTAAGGAGACAACTGTTGGTGTAACTGTACCAAAATACAAGAACACGACCATCAATCCACCTACAGGTCTGAGGCTCCAAACCAGATCTGACCTGGTGGGGTTTCCATGATCATGAGAACAGTGAGAAATCAGCCCAAAACATCACGGCAGGAGTTAGTTGATGATCTCAGAGCAGCTGGAACCACAGACACCAAGAAAACCATTGAAAATACTTTACACTGCAACGGTTTAACATCTTTGAGCACTGACAAAGTCCCTCTGATTAAGAAGACACACGAGAAGATCCACCTGGAGATTACCCATGAACACCTTCATGATGTAGAGAGGGATTGTGAGAAGCTGCTGTGGTCAGATCAGACCAACATGGAGCTCTTTGGCATCAACTCAACCTGTTCTGTTTGGAGGAAGAGAAATGCTGCCGATGACCCCAAGAACACCATCCCCACTGTCAAGCATGGAGGTGGAAACATCATGGTTTAGGGTGTTTTTCTGTAAAGGGCTAAAGGGAGGGTGGGCGGAGCCATGTACCGTCCAATCCTAAGTCAGAACCTCCTTTCCTCCACCAGGAGGATTTAAATTAGTGATGGATGGATCTTCCAACAGAATCATGACCCAAAACATACAACCAAGACAATCAAGAAATGACGGAAGCAGATCAAGGTCATGGAGCGACCAGCTGTTCTCTGGACCTCAATCCTATAGAAAACTTATGGAGAGAACTGAAGCTCAGAGTTACAAACAACAACCACCAAATCTGAAGGATGTAGAGATCATTCAGAAGAGTGGACCAGAACTCCTCTTGATATGTGGAGAAACCTGATCATCAACTTTAAGAAACCTCTGTGCTGATAGTAAGAGTTCTGTCATAAAGTACTAAGTCTTTCTAACACGAAGGATCAAATGCATTTCCCTCAATGAAATAAAAAATGTATATTCATTTTTTTTAAGTGGATGATTATCTGTGATTTTCTATCTCAGTGTTCAAATGAAGCTTCTGTTAGGATGACAGACTGTTCATTTCTTTTTAAGTGGAAAAATCTACAAAATCAGTAAGAGATCAAACATGTAATTGTTCCACTGTATGGGCCCCCCAGATGTGGATCTCCTTCAGGGTCCTTGTGGGAGATGATTTCCACACAGTAGTTAGTGCATGTGACTTTTCAGTGCTGGAGAGTTTCTGATGACCTTCCTGTAGATCAGGGATGGGCAACTCCGGACCTCGAGGGCCACATTCCTGCATGTGTTCCAGCATACCAGGTAATCAATCATGAGTAGGGATGGATATCTGGAACTCAAGCTGACATGCGGCCCTCGAGGCCCATCTCTGCTGTAGATCCTCTTTCAGCCACCAGATCCTGCAGCTGTCTTCCAGGAGCTCCTCTTAGATGGAGCGTCTGCAGTACTTTGATGTCTTGAAATCCTGATCCTTGGGGAGCTCCAGCACTGGGTTATCTGTGGGACTGCAAGAGGCAGACAGGAAACCGTCATTTCCTTCATGAAGAAGAAAGAAGATGGATTCAGGCTTCATTTGGATGATTGACCAAAGTTTAAACACTCACATAAATAGAAAAAAAATCTGAGCTTCTGCTGTTGGAATGATCATTTCCCAGAATGTTCACATTTTGACCAGAGCTTCAACCTGGAGTCACTGGAGTCACTGTGGACATTCATTTCCTTTAAGAGGAAGACGCTAAACCTGTTCTTCGTCAGTTCAGAAGCGCGACTAATGACGGCTAAAGAGCTGGAAGATAGAAAATTAACTTCATGTTCCAGAAAAGTAACTAAACTGTCAGAGCATATAATTTTTAATAAACACAAACATTATTGCAGGTTGTGGAGGCAGCAGTCTAAGCAGAAAAACAGACTCCCCTCTCCCCGGTCACTCCAGCTCTTCTAGGGGGACCTGAGGTGTTCCAAGGCCAGCTGAGAAGCATAGTCTCTCCAGGGTGTCCTGGATCTTCTCCTGGGTCTATGCCCAGTGGGACAAGGCCAAAACACTCCCAGGGAGGAGACCAGGAGCCACCTCAACTGGCTCCTCTCGATGTGGAGGAGCAGCGGTTCTACTCCGAGCTCCTCGCAGGTAATCGAGCTTCTCACCTTATCTCCAAGTTAGCGCCCAGTCACCCTACAGAGGAAGCTTTGCTTTCTGGGTCAGCTCTCTCTTCACCACAACAGACTGGTACAGCGATTGCATAAGAGTGGACGCCGCGCCAATCCGCATTTCGATCTCATATTTCGATCTTCTCTCACTTGTGAACAAGACCCCAAGATACTTATACCCCTCCACCTGGGGAAGGAGCACTCCACCCACCCAGTGAGGACAAACCACCTTTCTCTGGTTAAAGCACAAATTCTGTCAAAGCTTTCATCAAAATGGCAAATTTCCTCCAAGAAAAAGAACATCAGAAAGAGAACCTAATGGAAAACTAAGTGAAGCTTTGGCACAATGTCAATAAGGAAGATTTACTTCATTACATGCAGCTGGGTGTTTAATCGTCACCTTACATCACAATTGGTCTCCATTCTGAGCCAATAGCTGAAGTGCTTATTCTCTTCACAACCAATCACAATCAAATCCCAGTCTTTAAATTCATTGAACTATGTTTGTTTGTTGTGTTACTTGTCTCCTCTGTTTGCCCCCCCCCCATCTCCGCCTGGCTCTTAAGTTCGACACGGTCCATCTTAAACACCATCAGCATCTGGGCTTTCACTGACATGAAAGATGTCTCTGGCCCAGAGCCCAACCTCCAAAAAAATGACTGTTCTTCACTTGAATTACATGTTTCAATTAAATATCCCAATCTCATTTCAAGTTCTCTCCTTATTGAAATATTTAATCATTGATGGTTGATCCTGGATCATTGATCTTGGATCATAGATTGAATGTCAGAGATTTTCATTTTAGAATGTAGAACACAGATTATATTTGGTGGAGCTTAGATCTTATATCTTTGACCATTGTTCAGTGTTGAGTTCACTTCAAACCCCTTGAATTTCTCCACATTTTCTCACATTATGACCACAAACATTAATATATTTTACAGGAATTTGATGTGAAAGACCAACACAAAGGGACACACACTTGTGAAGTGGAAAGAAAATTAGACAAGAGTTCATTTTTTTTTAGATAAAAACTGAAAAGTGCAGTGTGTAAAAGTATTCAGCCCCCTGAGTCAATACTTTGTGGAACCTCCTTTTGCTGTATTTCCAGCTGCAAGTCTTTTGGGGTTTGTCTCTACCAGCTTTACACATCTACAGACTGAAATCTTTGTCCATTCTTCTTTGTAAAACACTTCAATCTGAGTCAGATTAGATGCACAGCATTTGAACAGCAGTTTTCAGATCTCTCCACAGATTCTGGATTGGATTTAGGTCTGGACTTTGACTGGATCATTCCAACACATGAATTCGTTTCATTTTTATCATTCCATTGTAGCTTTGGCTTCATGTTTAGGGTGGTTGTCCTGTTGGAGGTGAATCTCTGCTCCAGTCTCAAGTGTTGTTCAGATTTCAACAGGTTTTCCTCCAATATTGTTCTGGATTTGGCTCCATCCATCTTCCCATCAACTCTAACCAGATTCCCTGTCCCTGCTGAAAAGAAGCAGCCCCAGAGCATGATGCTGCCACCACCATGTTTGACAGTGGATATGGTGTGTTCAGAGTGATGTTCAGTGTTAGATTTCCTCCACACACAGAGCTTTGGATTTAGACAAAAAAGTTCCATTTTGGTTTCATCTGATCAGAGCTCCTTCTTCCACACGTTTGCTGGTCACTCATATGGTTTATGTCAAACTGCAAACAGGACTTCTTGTGGTTTTCTTTTAACAATGACTTTCTTCTTGCCACTCTTCCATAAAGTCCAGATGTGTGCAGTGAACGACTGATGGTTGTTCTATGGACAGATTCCTCCACCTGAGCTGTAGATTTCTGCAGTTCATCCAGAGTCATCATGGTCCTCCTGGCTGCATCTCTGATCAGTGTCTCCTTGTTCAGTCTGTTAGTTTAGGTGGACGACCATGTCTAGGTAGGTTTGCTTTTGTGTCATACTCTTTCCATTTGTGGATGATGGACTGATCAGTGGTTCATAGGATGTTTAAAGTTTGGGAAATCTGTTTCTATCCTAATCCTGCTTTCACTTTCTCTACAACTTTCTCCCTGACCTGTCTGGTGTGTTCCTTACACTTCATGATGCTGTTTTCTCCCCAATATTCTCTTGACAAACCACAGAGACTGTCACAAAACAGCTGGATTTGTTTGCTGAGATGAAATGACACACAGGTGAACTCTATAAAGTCATGAAGTCAACATTTGATCAGTCACCAAACATCAAGCAACTTCTGAAGACAATTGGATGAACTCACAAGTGTGTGCCTTTGTGCTGGTCTTTCACATTAAATTCCAATAAAATATATTTATGTTTGTGGTCATAATGCAAGGAAAATGTGGAGAAATTCAAGGGGTTTGAATATTTTTGTAAGACACTGTAGATCATGGATCAGAGATCCTGGAACATGAACTGGATTTAAAGACTCATTCAAGTGAAAATTGTATTTTTGGTGGTTTTAACATGTGACATTTTTCTGATGATGGAGGACACACATCAAGAAAGTTCAACTTTAAAGTACATTTCTGAATATTTCTTTATTCCAATCATTGTGAATCAGGAGTAGATGAAAAATACTTTTTGAAAACACTTGTAGTTGTGATTTAAAGACTATGTTGCGTGGACCACAAGCTCCGCTATGTTCTGATGCATCCACTTGCATCAAAATACGTCTTTGTTTTTCTTGTCTGAGCTGGAATCTGGATCTAAACTGTATGGCTGGATAGCTCTGATATTGACATTTTTGTTAGGATGTGGTTGTAAGCTAGCAGGAGAGAGAGTAAACAGGTGGGTAATGGAAAGTGGTCACTGACTTACTGTACATCTCGCCAACAGTCCCGCCCACAATTCAGAGATGAATTTCTAATGAACCCCTGCCGCTCTGCAGGAACTCTATCCTAATGACACAGTTTCTTTAAAATTTATTTCGGCTAAGAGTGGAATTGTCATCATTAAGAGGCCACTGGGAATGCTTTAAAAATTCTGTCGGAATTCCTTCACTACTCACTACATTGTACACTATTTTGTGCATTTGCCATTTTGTAGGGATGTCTGAATGTATTCCAAAATCAAGTGCTCTAGAAATTTCCCAGAAGTCTTTATGATAAACCCGAGTGAATTGATGCTCATTAGATTGCTGAACAATGCATTGCATTTAAACAATTTTATGTGGAAAAAAAGTATACTTTTTTCCATATTTTCATCAAAAACACAGTGGATTCAACATTCTTTATAAGTGCTCCTATTTATGAGGTTTTTTACTTTGTGAAATTGATTATGTCATTTTTGCATCTAAAAAAATAGTGAGCACGGTGTCCGAATTGCTTTGAAAATCCAGGGCACTAGTTAGTCCCGCACTATATAATTTTTAGTAGTAAGGGGTAGAGAGAGATTTTAGACATAGCCTTTAATCTGGTCCAGGACACCTGATACAGGTGACAGAAAACTGAAACTCCCCTCACACCTGTTAAACTGCCCTCTACACAGACCTGTGACTATGTTCGTTTCTCCCATTATTCCCACAACTCTGACATTTGTGTAGCATTTGCAGGCGGCTGAGTCCTCACGGCATCACCAGGTCACAGCCCATGCTCTGTGTTGGTGGAGGGAGGGTTGAGCAGTCACTTTCTCCTGTGGTGCTAGAAAGGCAGCTCCTCTTATCTGCCTCTGGGGATCTCTTTAACCCATCAGTGTAATGATGTAGATGATGAGAGTAGTTTCCTCTAACATGAACAGGAAGGCAGTCAGCAGATCCGCTGAGCCTGTGCCTTCCTGAGATCCAGCAGATTAAGTCTGTTGGTGCAGTTCTCTTCCTCCATGCTGCCATATCTCAGGAAAATATTCTGGGATAATACTGACACAATTTAATCTCATCCTAATCACTAACTTCCTGCTGGTCTGACCACATGTCTGGACAAGCCACGTGCCAACAGAGGTTCCTCTCTTTCGTCCTGGTTCCTGGAGGCTCCTCGGCCTTGCAGGCAGAGATCATCACCGGATCACTGAAATCCCATCAGCTTTTCTGACACAAACTGATCACAGAATTGAATTAAAGCTGTTCTACAGAGATCTTTGTGCACCACATGTCTGAAACTTTCTGTTTTTTTCTCTCCATTTCCCTGTGAAAGCTTTCAGCATGTGCACATGCCATGAACACAGAAGAAGCTGCTCCAGCCACAACTCTTTTCTTAAAAAAAGGCTTGATTTGTTCCTGAGTTTAGAAGCATTTTTACATTTCAGCTGTCGGCATCCATTCACACATCCGTTCATTCATCTGTTTCCACAAGGATAGACTTCTAATTGATATGGAAATGGCTTTTTAGGTTTATCAGAAAAGCATTTAGTGCCAGTCAGAGTCCTGATCTAAACAGTTCAAATCTGTAGAGTTCAAATCAACAATGAATGTTGAAGCAAGAACAATCAGTACGAATATCTCAGTTTACAAAGTATTCTCCCCATTCAGCTACACATGAACTTGTAAAGTAACCAAAAACCAATAAGAGGGAGCTTTGACTGTGGAATCGCCTTTTGGAAGTGGTTGGAATGGGCCATCATCGCTGATAGATTTGACCTCCACACTAGCTTTGTTTGGTTCATACACCGGGATCGCAGGAGACGTCAAGGATAAGTATGTAGCGACCAGATCGTCAAATCATCTTCTCATCATCTGCATTGTAATCCTCAAACCATGTGGGTGACATGTTTTGAGTCTGAATCTGTGAGCAGAATGGTTTAATGGTTCAAATCTACCAAAAAGTACACATTTTCATGTGTTACTTGTCTCCTCTGGCAAAAGTTGCTCTTCCTTGAACAGACTTAAAGTTCATCAGAAGAAAAGCAAGTGATTCTAAATCAGCAGTCCAAACAGTATTCAGCACAGGCAGTTGTGGGGGCAAAAACTTCAGGAGAGGTTTGAGGCTGCTATGGAGAAGAACTATCGTTTGACCTCAGGGAGGATCTGACAAACCAATCAGTGCTTCCGGAGGTTCTCGGAAAGAAATGCTCCAAATTTAAAATGCTTTTGATGAGTTGTTGACCTTTACTGGGGCTCCAGAGCTTCAGAGCTCCTGAATCCTTTCCTTGAAGAAGCTGGAGCTCAGGTTTAAGGTACAAGGCACCTAACCCTAACCCTAACCCTAACCCCAACCCCAACCCCAACCCCACCCCCACCCCAACCCTAACCCTAACCCCACCCCCACCCCTACCCCAACCCTAACCGCAACCCCAACCCTAACCCCACCCCAACCCCAACCCCAACTCCAACCCTAACCCCACCCAAACCCCAACCCCAACCCCAACCCTAACCCCAACCCCACCCCCACCCCAACCCCAACCCTAACCCTAACCCCAACCCTACCCCAACCCCACCCCCACCCCAACCCTAACCCCACCCCCACCCCTACCCCAACCCCACCCCAACCCCAACCCTAACCCTAACCCCAACCCCAACCCCTACCCCAACCCTAACTGCAACCCCAACCCTAACCCCAACCCCAACCCTAATCCCAACCCTAACCCCACCCCAACCCCAACCCCAACCCCAACCCTAACCCCACCCAAACCCCAACCCCAACCCTAACCCCAACCCTAACCCTAGAGTCTGAGGCCATGGTGTTTACAGAAAAAAGGTTATTTTCATTCTCTGGGAAGGTGGAGGTCTTAAATCAAGTGAAGCAGTTTAAGTATTTTGTGGTCTTGTTTGTGAGGGAGGGAAGGATAGTGCATGAGATTGACAGGTGGATAACTGCAGTGCCTGCAGTAATGCAGTGGATCAATCAATCCGTTGTAGTGAAGAAGAAGCTGAACCAAAAGGCAAAGTTCTTGAATTTCACGTCAATTTACGTTCCTACTTTCAACCTATGGTCATGAATTCTGGGTTATGACTGGTAGGATAAGATCCCATTTACAAACGGCTAATATGAGTTTCCTTGAGCACCGGGCAGGAGTTCAGAGTTGAGTTGTTGCTCCTCCACATCGAGAGAGGTCAGTTAAGGAAGCTCAAGGATTCTTCTGGATCACACATGGAGGAGTGTTACTGGCAGGTCCCACTGGGAGGAGGCCCTGAGGAAGAGCCAGGACATGCTGGAAGGACTGGTCTGGGAGCATCACTAGCAGAACTGCAGGAAGTTTCTGTAGAGGTCTGGAAGTCTCAGTTTAGGTTGCTGCCTCTACGACCTGGCTCTGGATAAGCAGAAGAGAGATGGACGGATGGAAGGGAATGCTAAAAACTTAGTCCAGATAGCTCATTGTGAAGTGAGCTGTGATAATAGAAAAACAAGTGAAGCAATTATTTCAACTGCAAGAAAAGTCTTGTTTGTCAGATTTTCTGATGCTTGAATGATTTTTGCGTCTGAACGGTTAAGAATTTTTCAATATCTAGTTAGTTAGTTACAACTAATTTGTAATCATAAAATTAATTAGAGAGGACAAGAAACTGTCAATTTCAGCAGTTAATTTCAAAATAAAATGTCATTGAGTAGATGGATAGGGGTTTTCTTATTTCATTTTAAATGGAAGGTTCTTTCAAGGAAGTGAGGTTTGATTCTTGCTATCAAACAACCAACTCTTGAGAATCAGTGCTTGTTTTTTTGTTTCAAAATATGTATGCAATGTGTTATCAATTACAATTTTGAAGATGGATCCATTAGCTAATATTGTTATTGCTAGTTTCTGCATCAGACTGTCATTTCTACACTTTCAAACCATAATCTAGCCATTAATCCAGTTTCTAAACCCACTTTAGTCTCATCCAGGGTCACAGCAGGGTTACTAGAGTATAGCAGCTGAAGGGTGTGGGTGGAGTACACCCTGAACAGGTCGCCAATTTATTACAAGGCAACACAGACACACACAAAAAAACGCACATTCCCTTAACAATTAAGGAACAATTTTCAGATTCACCTTTGAAGCATGTTTTTGGTCTGTGGGAGACAACTGGACTGCCCATTTGAACCATAAACAGAAGTGTTGAACCTGTCATCATTTTAAAACTGTAAACATTTTATTTATGCATACCGAGACATTAAAACACATTGTTCATGGCCATTTTCCCCATGATTCTTTCAAACAGTCAAACCTGAAGATCATTTTACAGCAAACTTTCTGAACAGTTCCTTGAAGCAGTATATGTTTGATGCAATTCTTTCAAGTTCCCCAGTTGGCTCTCAGAGCTCCTTTCTCGGGCCTTAGAGAGCTTAGAGAAGAATTGGAATTTCACAGTTTGATGTGTGTCAGAGAAGAGCAGGGTTTGTGTGCAGAGATTAGAGGTGCAGCTTCATTCTTCTGTGTTTATCCTCCTGAAGAGCGTTCCTCTGCAGCTCCGTCTGACTTTAGGTAAAGTTCATGACTTAGTGGCTGCTGAGAGGGAGAGCGGGATGGTTACTATTTGAACAAATTGTAGTTTTCACGGTGACCTGTCTGTGAGAAGGGCTGTGGAGGATTTGTTGACATTTCCCAGACTTCTTTTGCTCTGGATGTGTTAGCTGACGATACAAAGGCTGTTTGGAGTCACACAGAGCTGCCTGTCGTGTTGCTGAGAATCAATCTTGTGTCTTGTGACAACTCTTTTGATATAATTTACACATTTAAATTAATTTTTAAAAAGTAATCCAACGTTGTTTCTGTGATCAGACGCACAGAGACAAACAAGACTTTTAGATCTAAAAATAGATGAATCCTCAGATGGGTTTGGTCAAGCCTATGATGCATATGTTGATATGTTCTTTTGGACTGCATTGTGGCTCACACTCGGCACAATGCAGACGGAAATGTAGCGTTCTCCTGCAAACTCCAAACCAAGACTTGTCAATCAGATTTCCAGATGGAAAAGTGTGATTCATCATTCCAGAGCAGGCGTGTCCACTGCTCTAGAGTCCAGTGGCGGCACTGCAGCCCACGCTTTGCTTTGCACTTGGTGCAATGTGGCTTGGATGCAGCTGTTCTGCAATGGAAACCCATTCCATAAAGCTCTCTGTGTTCTGAAGGTCACATGAAGTTTGGAGCTCTTTAGCAATTGATTGTGCAGAAATTCAGCAACCGCTTTGCTCTGATAGCTTCAGCATCCACTGACCTCTCCGTCTTTTTACGTGGTCTACCACTTTGTGGCTGAGTTGCTGTTGTTCCCAAACTCTTTCATTTTGTTATAATAGAGCTGACATTTGACTGTGGCATTGTGACGGTGTAGCCCTGTCAGCTAAGAGCCATCAGCTACTCACTGCGCTCTTGCGCTCACATGCACATGCAATGACACGCAAAAACGTCACTAATTCAACAAACTTACATTTTTCTCCGTCCCTGTTCCTCTGCAGGTACCCCAGGGTGCAAACGGGGTTGCCGACTCCTAATCCATGTGCATACACTTAAAAATAGTTTACACGCTGCTGTCAATAGGTTGTTTTGTTTATAGGAAGTTAGTGACCAAAGCGGCCGGTGACGTGACTCACCCAACGTTGAGTTGTATTTTGTTTTATAGTGAACCTTTGCAATTCCTGTAAATAACAGATTATGTTTATTGGTAAAAACTATGAAATGTTTATTTTTGTGGGGTTATGGACCCGGCTTTATTATTGGATTTGTTTTTTGGGTTCCACTTCCTGTTTTATTTTGTTAGTTGTACTTCCTGTGTTTTCCTCCTAGTGTGTGTTCTCTCCCTCCTTACTGGCACACCTGTTTCCACTTACCTCATCCCCTCCTTCTAGTTATAAGTCTTCGTCTCCCCTGCACTAGTTGTCGGGTGGTTCTTGTTGCTTAGAGATCTTGTGTTCTATATTTCGAGTATTGTTTTCAATTAAATAAGAGACTTTGCATTTTGAGAGTTCTGTCTGCTTTTGTGTCCGCGCGTCAACCCTGACAATTTTTTTGGGGGAAGTCGTTGAAAACAGTTTGTTTCACCAAGGTTAATTGAGAGCAACGCCCAGTAGGAGGGTCATATTGTAAAAATAAGAAAGAAGAAATGTGTGAAAAGGAGCTGTGTCTGGGGATGATGATCTTTGATTGGCAGTTTCCATTTCTGCAGGTATGGACATCTGGTTGTATCTCTTAGGCACTTGCTTTTTCATTGCACCTCTTTGGGTCTCTGTCCTCTGACTCACTTCCCTCCAAGCTGTCTTGATCTTAGCCTCCAACCATTGCTTCCATGGTGGGCATTGTTTTCTCCTACGCTTGCTCTTATAAGCAAGTATCAAGCAACAAGCATCTCAAGGGTCACTGCTGCTGAAGTGTAAACCAGTTCATTGGTTTCTGTAATTGGTGTGTTGGGAATTTCCCTCAATGCTTCATTCAGTTTCCTGGAGACTTTCAGGTGGTTCTTCACTCAAGTGTTGTAGTTGGTGTCGGCGTTGCCTGGCGTTCATTCTAGACACGATCTTGTCTTTCAGGTCCGTTGCTACCTCACTCAGCATAGCAGTGGTTATTGGGGCTGTGTTCCTAAGTTCTGGTTGGAAGTGTGGACTAGCCTGCTCTCTGACCTGATGTTGTGGCTTTCTTGTGGTGTTACAATTGTGTTGTATTTTATCAATCTCAAGTTGTGATAGTAGTTGTCTTTTGTGGATGTAAGAGCATTGAGTTACTAGTTGTATGGCAGTTAGCCTTGATTGTGGGTTCTGAAGCATCCGTTCACTCCATGTTCTCTGCATATAACCTCTCTGAGTTGGATTACTTGAGTAGTTGCATTCCAACAGAACCTTGTTCACACATCTAGTTCATTCTCGTCTTGTTCCAGTATCCCACTTTCCATCAAGGTGCTCTGGTTCCCCAGCACCTGACACAGACCTTATTTGGTCGGGTGATGTCTGAGCCGGCATGACATGTGTTTCATTATTTCTCATATGTCTTAAGGTAGGTTAAACTGTTAAAGATCTTGCCCAAGGACCCTCACTGGATGATGTTAAAAGCTCACCATTGTTATGTTAAGTGCCCAATTGCCCATCAACTGTCCATTACATCAACTGGGAAATATATATATATTTATAAAGAAAAAAATATTAGCATTTTTCTTGAAACAAAGGTTTTATTACTTTCTTAAGATTCTGTTTTTGCTGTGTAGAGAAAATCCAAAGAAGACCAACAGAGGACCTGCAAAGGTAATGATCCAAAATGGACCTAGAGGGGTTTTCTGCACAGTTGCCGCAGATGACATGCGGAGGACCTGACAACATCTTGACGAAGACCAGAAGTGTACTTGCAGAGAACCTGAAGACCTGCAGAAGATCAAAACAGAACCTGAAAAAAGACCTGCAGAGAACATGAGGAGGACCTGCAGAGTACCCAATGAAGAGGAGCTAAACAGGACTTGAAGACCTGCAGAGGGAGATGACAAGGAGAAGCACAAAAAACAAGAACTGTACGTCACCTGCAGCACTAACTCTTTGTTTCACATGGATTGTGAATCTTGTAAGATTTATATGTCCCATCCTATGAAAGATGCTTGAAAGAGGCCACTTTCTCATTCTTTTCATATATGACTGACACGATCCATGTGCAACCGGTTTAATGATTTAGAACATGAGCAAGACATGGTGGAAGTCAAAAATTCAAGCAAGAGTCAAAAACACAAGGGCAGGCAGGATGGTGAGAGACAGGCAAGGTCAAGGTACAGGATATCAAACCAGGAGTATAAACACTCAGACTGTTTGGTAAACAAAACAAGACTTTGCAAACGGCAGAGTCTAAACAGTCTAAACAGGACCTATAAATATGGTGAAGCTAATAAGAAGATAAGACACAGCTGGTGGAGATGTGGTAAATCAAAACACAGGAGAGGTCCTTCTGATGGCCGAAGGTGGAGCCTGGCTGAGGCATGACAGAGCCCCCTCCGCGAGCATCACCGGAAGCAAGAAAGCCGCCGGCGACAGGGACGACCACAGGGTCGCGGAGCGGGTCGGTCCAGGTGGTCGTTTTGAAAATCGGAGCTTGGGGAGGGGTCAAGAATGTCATCAATGTTGTCATCAGTGTTGGGCCGTACCCCTCCGAGTCCACTAGATACTGGAGCAGACCACCCCGCCGCCGGGAATCCAGGATTCTGTTGATGAGGTAGGCCTCCTCACCACCCACTGTCAGAGGGGGCACCGTGGTGTTCACAGACTCGGAGGGCAATGCCCCAGCGTGAGGTGCGATAGCAGACTTGAGCAGGTGGGAGAGATGCGGTACTCTGGAGGCAAGGCAAGATGGAAGGACACAGGCGTGATTTGTTTTGTGATCTTGAAGGGACCCACAAACCTTGGGCTGAGTTTCCTCTGCAGTCTCCATAGCGGTGGGCAGCTTGGACAAAGGAAAGAGACGACAGACCTTGGAGAAACGATCAATGACAGTGAGAATGGTGGTGTTACCTTTAGAGCGAGGCAGGTCAGTGATGAAGTCCACTGCTATGTGAGACCAGGGACGTTGCGGTGTGGGCAGTGGTTGTAGGAGCCCGGCTGGGAGCTGACGAGGGGTTTAAGCCATCTGACACTGGGTGCGCGCCTTGACGAATTGAGCCACATCCGCCTACGTGGAGGACCACCAGAAGCAGTTTGCCATTAGGGACTGAGTTCCTGCTATACCTGGGTGTCCTGCTGATGGTGTATCAAGCACCAGGTGAAGAACCTTCTGCCGATGAGATGGGGGTACGTAAACTCGATCGGCAGGACATGACGGAGGAGGTGGGTCACTCTGATTGATGTCTGTCAACTCTGTGGTGATATCCCACTGTATGGGAGGCAGGATTCAGGAGGCGGGTACTACAGGCTCGGCAGAACTCCTTCACCTTCCATCTCATGCAGGCAGGAAAGTGCATCCGCCTTGACGTTCTTGGAACCTGGTCGAAAGGTGGCCTGAAAGTGGAATTAATAGAAAAAGAGAGACCAGCGTGCTTGACGAGGGTTTAACCTTTTAGCTGACTTGATGTACTCGAGATTCTTGTGGTCCGTCAACACCAAGAAAGGATGTGATGCCCCCTCCAACCAGTGTCGCCAATCCGTGAAGGCCTCTTTCATGGCGAGCAACACGCGATTCCCCCATGTCATAGTTCCTGTCTGCGTCACTGAGTTTCCTGGAATAAAATGCACATGGATACATCTTGGAGGGGTGACCATGACGCTGACGCTGCTACCGTCTAAATGGACTTTCTAACACCCTGTATGATCAAGAAGACGCCCTCTGACCCTTGACCCATCATTTTAAACACAATGATTATACATAAGCAAACAGTAGGCTGGGTCTTCTTCTCCGATTGATCCTTCGTGCCTTCATCCTCACTTGTAGGTTCCTGTGGACTCTGTCCCCAGATGAACTGTTTTTTCCGCTGGTCTGTAAATCCCATCCTCCACATGAGCTGGTTTAATGACCCAACATTCCTGTTGACACTTCTGCTCCTCTGCAGCAGCTAAAATGCAGCTCCAACAGCAGTTCTCATCAAAGAACAGCTGAGACCTATAAAATAATTTCAACCTCTATGGAATAATCAGAATTACACAGTATACTATGTTAAGCTTTATTGAACTGGAAACTGCTTCTCTTTTTCACGAGGAAGCATTGCAGTTCCTTCACAGTGGTAGGTTCAGGCCACTAGAGCACAGCCTCTACCTTGCTCTCACTCATGGCCACGCCCTGAGCACAGATTATTTATTCAATTCAATTCAATCAATGTAACCGAGGAAGGAGGTGGAGGTTCAGTGGAATTCACACTTTTCTTGTTTGGGACACAGATGATTATCGATCAGCCGCTGTAAGACCTGCCTGACATGGGAGACATGATCTTCAAGACTGTGGGAATAAATAAGAATGTCATCCAAATATAAAATGACAAAGTGGTTGAGCATGTCTCTGAAGACATCATTGATAAAGGCCTGGAACACGGAGGAGGCAATGCAAAAGCCGAAGGGCAGCACCAGATATTCGTAATGGCCTGTAGTGGTTGAAAAAGTTGTTTTCCATTCATCCCCTTCACTGATGAGGTTATAAGAGCTGCGCAGGTCCAGCTTGGTGTAAATTTTGGCCTGACGCAGCTGCTCCACGGCTGGGCGAACCAATGGTATGGGGTACCGGAACTTTATAGTGCTTTCATTGAGACTGCGGTAGTCAATGCAGGGGAGAAGACCACCATCTTTCTTTTTCACAAAAAAGAAGCCGGCTAAAGCGGGTGAAGTAGATGGTCAAATAAACCCCTTTTGTAGTTCCTCTTGGATGTAAGCGTGCATGGCTATGACAAGGGGAACACCCTTCCTCTCGCTGAAACAACTCCAGGTAGAAGGTCAATAGCGCAGTCATAGTCTCGGTGAGGAAGTAGCCGTGTGGCTTTTTGTTTGTTGAACGCCTCCTCTAAGTCCTGATTCTAGGGGAGGTAGAGACTCCTGGGGGGTGATGGAATTTTCCATGGTGAGCTCGGTAGCGACCAGCTAGTAACGTTGTGGCTCGGCTGAAGCTCCGGACGGGTGGAGATGGTGACGACGGCAACAGACCACTGACTCAAACTTTGGTGTTTTCATCGACCAGATGATGGTGGGATCGTGGGTCTGAAATAAAAAATAAAGAAATCTTTCTCCAGCAACACTGGAAAGAATGTGTGAGTCTTCATCTCTTTGCTTCATAGTGATTACTTCCTATGTGTGTTTGGAATCTCTGCTCTGTGGTTACAATATCATGTTGTCATTTTCATCAGGAATAGTTGGTCCTAAAATCCTAAATAACAAGCGTTACTCCTGGAATACTGTTAGCAACATCCATTAGTAGAGAGACGATATGGAGCTGCGGTTTGTAGAAAACCTAACAACTGCTAAAGTTTAACAGGCCAACGTTTTGTGTCAAAACTGTCACGGAAGTGGTGGTGAAGGACCCAGAATGCAGGAGACCAGGCTTGCTGGCAGAACCTAAAACATTTAATAAACAAATAAATAATAAACTTAAACATGAAAAAAAACATGGGAGAAACAATAAGTTGGCAGAGCAGAACAGATGACCTGACAAGGATTAACTGAAAACCAGACACTAAAATAGACTGAGGGTAATTAACAGAAATGAAGACAGCTGTTGATCATGAACCTGAAAGTGGTGACTGAGGTGAATGATTCAAAAACCTGACAAAAACCTGACAAAAACACTATTTTTTTAAATGAGATTGTTAATGTTTTTTTATGATTATTGTAAGCTGCAGTTTCACTGACAGTTGTTCATCTCATAAAAGTTTGATATGATACACATCCACTAAGGAAAATCCATGTGGAATTACTTTCATATATTTCTCTTATATTTTACCAAAACATGGAAGATTCATATTGTACAATTTTACTAAGGATTTTATTACTGCTTTGACTGTCTTATAGTTAACTTACAAGCTTCAGACAAAACAGACAAAAACTTTATAAGATTCATCTATATCATTTCCACGTGGGGAACCAGAACAGAACCTGCAGTAGACCAGAAGAAAATCTGGAGAAGACCTGCAGAGGATGAGAAATGAGCCAGAGGACCTGAGGAGAACTTGATGAGGACCATCATGCTTTGCGACTGTTCACAGACCTCGTCACAGACTTTCACTGTAAATTTATAAATCAGCAATGCTGACCGTTTTTTTTTCAAACCAGCACAAACAAGTGAAAGTAGAGCTCTTGCGTTAAAGTATAATGGACAGAGGCTCTTTGTTCAGAGTATTTTCAGTATCAGGCAGTCACTGATAAGGCTGCTAAGCTCTGCCTGTTTTCCTCTTTCTCGCTCCTCCCTGGAGATGTTAAGTACAGGGAAATGAGTGTTCTCCTGCTGTGTTTGACGTCCTCAGACATGGAGCGCACGAGAACAATGTTTTTATCTCTGATGCACGTCAAGATTAAGCATCTGTTTAATCTGACGCTGATGTCTGCAGAGATCACACATTTCATGCAGCAGATTCACCTGTCAGGAACATGCATTCCCACATGGATTTATTAAAAGGAAATCAGCTGTCTGTCAGAGTTGAGATCTGCAGGTCTGCAGCTCACAAAACATGAAGTTGCTGAGGATCTATCTGTGTTTCTGTAGCAACAAAACCAGCTGTGATAAACTGTTTAATTTACATTTTTCTTGAAAGCATAAATCTTAAATATTACCATCTAAAGGGCAGCATCTGTTCTCCACCTATGACATTTTAATGTGGTAAAAT
This sequence comes from Oryzias celebensis, assembly GCA_014656515.1. Lineage (NCBI taxonomy): Eukaryota > Metazoa > Chordata > Actinopteri > Beloniformes > Adrianichthyidae > Oryzias > Oryzias celebensis. Next base: position 4,705,305 of record BNCR01000009.1, on the reverse strand, counting down.
GTCAGTCGTTACTCCTTCACGATCCTAAAATCTGAACCCTCTGCCCTCAAAAACTTTCCTGTTTACACTCTGCTTGATTAAAGGACACAAGTCTTGTTTGAAAAGACTAATAATGGTAGAGGAACTAAACCTGTCCCACTCAGGAAGCATTATTCTCACTTCCATGAAAGAGCGCAGAATGGAAACGGTGGAAAAACAAAGTGGTTCCTCCACACCAACGCTCCACCAACAAAAACTCCACAAGATGATCATGGCTGATTCATCATTGCTTGCTGTGTTTCAGCTCCTATCAAACATTTGGAGAGTCCAGGAGGGTTGCTTGTTTTTCCAGTAGCCCCTGAATTCATCATGTAAGTTTTTGCAGAGATTCAGAGAAGCTGCAACAACTTAGAAAATTAATTAGAACCTTTCAACCAGCAGAGGAGGACAAGTTATGCTATTGATGATTTACAGTTTTTCAGATTGTCGTTGCAGAAAGAGAAATGTAATCCATTTGTTCTCTTTTTGTTAACGTTCCACACTGATCACCTTTTGAGCCATTGTAAAAAGTGTTCCCAGTGCTCTTTTAATTATGAGTATACTGTTTTAGACAAAAAAAGGTTGCTTTCTGGAACATAATTTCTGCAGAGTGGCAGAAGATTTATAGAACTATTGCTGAGTTGTGGGTGTGACTGTTGGAGTGGAGCAAGTCCGCCCCCCCTCCCCATTGTGGAGCAGAGTGGAGCAGGCAGCTTGTGTCCCGCCCAGTGTATTTTCTACGTCACAAATACGATCGTCTTCAAATGTCATTTTTGTCTGCTCCTGATTTGCAACAATTTGAAAAGAATAAAAACACCTGCAATTTTAAGTTGATTTTTTAAAAAATATGTTCTGCATTATCAGAAAAATGTCACAAGAACATGTTGAAAACACCAAAAACACAATTTCATCTAAGTAATTCTTTAAGTTTGTAAATGGACACATGAACCGGAAGTGAAAAGTAAGACTTTAAACAAAGCTTGAAGTCTGATATTGTGATGAACTTGATGTACTCAGCAGGTGATCCTAAATGAGACCACCGAAGCACCAAGGGCACAGAAATCATCAGAGACAGGGAGAAATACGTTTAAGCTACACGCAAGATAATGAGGAAGAATGGCGATTATCTACCTTGAGTTTCTTACTTGTTGAGCCAATGGTGGATTCCCAGAATTTTGGGTTTAAAGAGGAGAAGTGATTTTTCTTTGTAGAATCAATGGACTTAAGATCCGCAGCTGACAGGACTGGTTCTGGTGGTAACAATAGACATTCTTTTTTTACACAGTCTGTCCTGTGCTCTAAAAAATAATTCTTGATTTGTCTCTGAAATAAAAAATCCAATTCCCAAGTGCAAAGTGCATACAGCTAAAGTCAAATCATAGAAATGTCCTTCTCAAAGGGAGCCGATATCAAAATCAAGCCAAAAAACAAAATGTTAGGTCAGAAGTTGCAAATGATGGGTGCAAGAGAACTTTGGCTATTTTAAATGAAGAAGACTTTGAGAGGAAACTAACTCTGAGTGGATCATACTGGTACCAATGTTCTTGTTTCGCCATCCCCAGCAAATGTAAGCTTCACTGGGTTCTACAAAGACTTTCGTGATTATTTTACCATACACTTCTTAAAAAAACTCTTCTTAAGTTTGATCCTGAAATTTTTTTTAAACAGGATTAGAAGCATGGAAATCCAGAAATGGTGTGAAAAGCAGAATCAAAATAAACAGCATGTACAGTCCTAATGAGAACGGAAGTATGAAGAAGGAAGGAAGCCATTTCTTCCTGAGAGAAACTGAGAGGAGATGCATTCCACTGCAAATGGTCAGTGTGAGGAGTGTGAGATTCATCTGATAAAGCCGTTTTTGACGTCATTCACATCAGCAGCTGATGGGACATGAATGGTTTCCAAGTCCGCATCAAGACAGGCTAACAAGGAAAGAGCTCTCTGGTGATTATAGCAGTGGTGCCAAACATCAGATATCAGTCCAAGCCTCATTCCCTCACATGCAGCTGCACGCTTCAGAATTGCGACTTGCTTAAGACCATCCTCTTTGTTACTGAGATTTTGCTCAGACTGAGCTGCATCTGGGGGTAAAACCATGATGATTATCAAGCATTTATTCTGGTTATCCAACATTATTTACCAAAAAAAATTAAAAGATTTGCAAAGGGACTTTTGTTTGTGTGCAAGTGTCCGTACAGATGTTGTGCAGGACTGTGTGAGTCCAAGTGTGAGTCTGTGCAGGTGTGCATACAAGTGTAAGCCAATACAAAAGTGTGCCCAGGTGTGAGTCTGTGCAGGTTTCTCTGCAGGTGTGAGTCTGCGCAGGTGTGTCTACAGGTGTGAGTCTGCGCAGGTGTGTCTACAGGTGTGAGTCTGCGCAAGTGTGAGTCTGTGCAGGTGTGTCTACAGGTGTGAGTCTGCGCAGGTGTGAGTCTGTGCAGGTGTGTCTACAGGTGTGAGTCTGTGCAAGTGTGCATACAAGTGTAAGCCAATACAGAAGTGTGCCCAGGTGTGAGTCTGTGCAGGTTTCTCTGCAGGTGTGAGTCTGCGCAGGTGTGTCTACAGTTGTCAGTCGGTGCAGGTGTGTCTACAGGTGTGAGTCTGCGCAGGTGTGTCTACAGGTGTGAGTCTGCGCAGGTGTGAGTCTGTGCAGGTGTGTCTACAGGTGTGAGTCTGTGCAGGTGTGTCTACAGGTGTGAGTCTGTGCAGGTTTCTCTACAGGTGTGGGTCTGTGCGGGTATGTCTACAGGTGTGAGTCTGTGCAGGTGTGTCTACAGGTGTGAGTCTGCGCAGATGTGCATACAAGTGTAAGCCAATACAAAAGTGTGCCCAGGTGTGAGTCTGTGCAGGTTTCTCTGCAGGTGTGAGTCTGCGCAGGCGTGTCTACAGGTGTGAGTCTGTGCAAGTGTCCATACAAGTGTAAGCCAATACAAAAGTGTGCCCAGGTGTGAGTCTGTGCAGGTTTCTCTGCAGGTGTGAGTCTGCGCAGGCGTGTCTACAGGTGTCACTCTGTGCAGGTGTGTCTACAGGTGTGAGTCTGTGCAAGTGTGCATACAAGTGTAAGCCAATACAGAAGTTGGCCCAGGTGTGAGTCTGTGCAGGTTTCTCTGCAGGTGTGAGTCTGTGCAGGTTTCTCTGCAGGTGTGAGTCTGCGCAGGTGTGTCTAGAGGTGTGAGTCTGTGCAGGTGTGTCTACAGGTGTGAGTCGGTGCAGGTGTGTCTACAGGTGTGAGTCTGCGCAGGTGTGTCTACAGGTGTGAGTCTGCGCAGGTGTGAGTCTGTGCAGGTGTGTCAACAGGTGTGAGTCTGTGCAGGTTTCTCTACAGGTGTGGGTCTGTGCGGGTATGTCTAAAGGTGTGAGTCTGTGCATGTGTGTCTACAGGTGTGAGTCTGTGCAAGTGTGCATACAAGTGTAAGCCAATACAGAAGTTGGCCCAGGTGTGAGTCTGTGCAGGTTTCTCTGCAGGTGTGAGTCTGTGCAGGTTTCTCTGCAGGTGTGAGTCTGCGCAGGTGTGTCTAGAGGTGTGAGTCTGTGCAGGTGTGTCTACAGGTGTGAGTCGGTGCAGGTGTGTCTACAGGTGTGAGTCTGCGCAGGTGTGTCTACAGGTGTGAGTCTGCGCAGGTGTGAGTCTGTGCAGGTGTGTCAACAAGTGTGAGTCTGTGCAGGTTTCTCTACAGGTGTGGGTCTGTGTGGGTATGTCTAAAGGTGTGAGTCTGTGCATGTGTGTTTACAGGTGTGAGTCTGCGCAGGTGTGTCTACAGGTGTGAGTCTGTGCAGGTTTCTCTACAGTTGTTGGTCTGTGCAGGTATGTCTACAGGTGTGAGTCTGTGCAGGTGTGTCTACAGGTGTGAGTCTGCGCAGGTGTGTCTACAGGTGTGAGTCTGCGCAGGTGTGTCTACAGGTGTGAGTCTGCGCAGGTGTGTCTACAGGTGTGAGTCTGTGTGGGTTTGTCTACAGGTGTGAGTCTGCGCAGGTGTGTCTTCAGGTGTGAGTCTGTGCGGGTTTGTCTACAGGTGTGAGTCTGCGCAGGTGTGTCTACAGGTGTGAGATTAATGATTTCTAACTGCACTTTATTAATTAGTAACAGATCATGAAAAAGCTGCTACTAAATTACTTACTAATGACTTGTTAAGAATCGGTTAATATTTTATACGTTACTGGGACGTTTTTTTTTCTTTTGTTTTTTTTTTAAGTTGTAGCTATTCCTGATTAAATAAGTGTTAGAAAATGAGGAACATTTCCAACTGACCCTAATTCTAACCCTACATTTATAAATCCTTAAAAAAACGTTAATTGTTTTTTAACAAGTCATTTACAACTCAATGACTAGTTTAATAATGATTTGTTCGGGTAATTGTTATTGAGTGTTACCGAAACAATTTTATAATTATCTTGTTACGCGGTGAGCAGGAAGGGGAGGATCCACGCGCAGGACACAATTTAAGTTTTATGGTTTAATAAGGGGTAAGGTGATGAATGTTGATGGGGAAAGTCCGGTATGGATTGGTCTTGCGTCGGGAGCGGAGTTGGATGAGCTCGGGGAGGCAGCAGGGGTAGTGGAGAGAAGGCGGGAGCCACTGGCAAACAAACACACACGTTAGTAGGCAAATCTATGACACAAGAGTGAGTCCTGAGACACGTCTTGGGAGCCAGCACGTTACCGTCTTGGGCAAGCTAACAGTCTGGCGCCGGAACTGGGATCTCCACCATCCTTTATACATCTGCTGGAGACCCAGGTGCAGGCAATCATGGTGGCCATACCTGGTGGCTGATTGAGCACAGGTGGGTGCTGTCATGGCATCTGACGACCCACAACATATCTAGGTCAGTTTGATCGATTCTGCCTAAGACGGATCGATCTGATTGGATCATTGGAATACAAATCGATTAATCGATTAATCATTACACCCCTAAAATGTATGATGTGGAAAAATGTATGATGTGGAAAAAGTGAATTATTCCGTCCATCAGGCAAGTAATTTGCCTGATGAAGATCTGTTTATGGTAACCTTTTGCTGCCAATTTAACCAACAATTCCTGTAAAAAGATGCATGTTGCAGTCATTTATGAAGATCATTTGTCTTGAAGACTGTCAAAGTAAAGTTTGTATTAACTTTCTTTAAGTTAACAGAAACATCAAGTTTCTCTGTTTGTCATGTGCCATGAAATTGTTGTTCACAAAACTACGTTTTCTTTTCTTCAAAAGATATTCAAGATTATCTGAATCTAGAGATAGAGGAAACAAAGATTGAGACAAACACAAATGCAAGGAGATACAGTGTCTTTCAAAGATATCACACCCCTTGACATTATGACCACAAACAGAAATAAATTTTACTGGAATTTGATGTGAAAGTCCAACACAAAGGGACACACACTTGTGAAATGAAAAAAAATTATACAAGAGTTCTTTTTTATTACAAATAAAAAGCTGAAAAGTGCAGAAGTGCAAAAGTATTCATCCCTTTTTCTCTGACTTCATCCAACTGTCTTCAGAAGTTGCTTGATGATTGGTGACTTAATAGATTCCACCTGTGTGTCATTTAATCTCAGTATACAAATCCAGCTGTTTTGTGAATATTGGGGAGAAAACAGCATCATGAAGTGTAAGTAACACATTAGACAGATCAGGGAGAAAGTTGTGGAGAAAGTGAAAGCAGGGTTAGGCTAGAAAAAGATTTCTCTTTAACTTTTAACATCCCATAAACCACTGTTCAGTCCATTATCCACAAATGGAAAGAGTATGACAGAACTGTAAACCTATATAGACATGGTCGTCCACCTAAACTAACAGACTGAACAAGGAGACACTGATCAGAGATGCAGCCAGGAGGACCATGATGACTCTGGATGAACTGCAGAAATCTACAGCTCAGGTGGAGGAATCTGGAGCCAAATCCAGAACAATATTGGAGGAAAACCTGTTGAAGTCTGAACAACACTTGAGACTGGAGCAGAGATTCACCTCCAACAGGACAACCACCCTAAACATGAAGCCAAAGCTACAATGGAATGATAAAAATGAAACGGATTCATGTGTTGGAATGATCCAAAGTCCAGACCTAAATCCAATCCAGAATCTGTGGAGAGATCTGAAAACTGCTCTTCACAAACGCTGTCCATCTAATCTGACTCAGATTGAAGTGTTTTACAAAGAAGAATGGACAAAGATTTCAGTCTCTAGATGTGTAAAGCTGGTAGAGACAAACCCCAAAAGACTTGCAGCTGGAAATACAGCAAAAGGAGGTTCCACAAAGTATTGACTCAGGGGGCTGAATACTTTTCAGTATTTATTAAAAAAAAGTATAATTATAACTTGTCTAATTTTCTTTCCACTTCACAAGTGTGTGTCCCTTTGTGTTGGTCTTTCACATCAAATTTCAGTAAAATATATTAATGTTTGTGGTCATAATGTGAGAAAATGTGGAGACGTTCAAGCGCTATGAAAACTTTTGCAAGACACTGTACTTGAGCGGTTTTGAGGTGAACCAGCACAAGAACCCAGCTGTGAAACATTGACAGGGAGTAAAGCTGATCGGAACACAAGAAACATGTACTTTTGGATGAAAAGATGTAAACCAGATAAACAACAAACTCTGCAGACCAGTACAGATGACTTTGTTCTCATGTTTGTAAAAGCCTGGCTGTGGTTCTGATTGAAGAATGTCTGGATTGAAACAGAATGTGCCAACAGACCTGAGACTGGGACAGTGTCCATTAATGACCTGCACATACCTGTGTAATGAACATAGGGCCTTCTAAACTCAATCTCTCTTTTTAAATTACACCTTCATTAGTCCATTTTCTTCACATCTTTGTTTTTTTAATTCAATCATTCGACACCAGCTCTGCATTCTAACAATGCTGGAGTAAAAACAAGGTTGAACTGCAGCTGCTGGAATGCATTTTCACTGCCAGGAAGTGATGACTTTTGTGAACACTGTTTTACTGAGCTGTTGCTACAGATTCACTGACAAACATCAGGTACTTTGACTTACTGAAATATCATTTTTCCCTTATAGAAATGGTGATTTTGTACTAATGATGTCTGTCTGCTGTAATGAACTAAATTGATTTCTTATTGATATATCATGTCTGAAAGAAAAATGGCAGCATGGAGATTATGATAGTGTTAATGAATCATCTCCTTCCAGTTATTTAAATCTTACCAAGTCCCAAAATACCAGTGGAGGAGGAGGTGTTGCTGCATTTACCACTTAGATCTTCTTTTCAGTCCCAGAGCAGCATGAGGTTTAACTCATCTGAATGTCTCACATTCACTTTGTCCTTCCAAAGGGATGTGTACCATCCACCTGGCCCTTATTCTGAACTTCTGTGTGATTTCTCAGATAAATGTTTAGTGCTAAACACAGATAAAACAATTGACATTTAATATTTAACACCTCAAAATGAAAAGGCGCTGGTTCAAATCCCAGGTGGGTTCTTTCTGTGTGGAGTTTGCGTGTTCTCCTCGTGCATGCTGGTTTTTTTTCTGGGCACTTTGGCTTTCTCTCCCAGTCCAAAGACATGTTTCATAGGTTAATGGATGACTCTAAATTGTCCCTTATTTGTGGTTGTGTATATTACATGCATAGTTTAGATGGCTAGCGTGTCATTGCGTCATTGTAGTGCGAGGACTCAAAAGCAACAACAATAGAGATCATCTAGCAGCTCGTCTTTTTATGTCTTTACTGATGGTACATCGTGTAGAACAGGAATGCCATGTTGTTTAAAAGACCATTGTGGGCAGTTAAGAGGAATACCACCGTAGAGGAGAAAGCTTTACTTTGTGAGCGCTTTATTGACACTTTCTATAAGTCATCATCACTCAGTCATTGAGGGGGGGCAGTAGCTCAGGTGGTTGAGCAGGTCAGCCAATGAATGAAGGATTGGCAGTTCAAGCCCCGCTCCCTCCAGTCAACCATCGTTGTGTCCTTGGGAAGACACTCAGCCCTGTTTGCTTGTTAAAAAGAAATAAGGCATTTTTGCCAATCAATGGGTGGCTACAGCAGCTCCACCCCAACTGCACTGTTCCACTTTTCAATGGACCAGACTCCATGATCAGCTTACAAGACTTCGAGAAAGTCTCAAAGAATTGTAGGCGTTGCAGCATTTGAATTTTCCTTTCCAAAACTCATTTTTTGTTCTTGGACCTGAGTGCATCAGGGATTCACTTGGTAAAAATGTGATCCCACAGGATGTTCTTATCTAACTCTCCAGTTCTACAGAGAGAAACGTTGACACTGTCTCTTTGCCCTCTGAGTGATCCAGCTTTGTTGATTCAGGGTCAGACTAATGGGACGTGTCAGGAGTTTTCTTTACCTTGTATTGACTGATACCTATCTAATTTCTCTTAAAAGTCTTAACAGTGATTTTGCATTTGCACTTCCCCTTCCTAAAAAGAGGAACCCCAACCATGTCTGCCAGTCCAGCGGGGAACCGTCTGCCAGGATCGTCCTACAGCATCCAGAGAATTGAGGTACGCAGGCCAGACCTCATCCTCATCCTGGCTGGAGCCTTGCCACAGTGGAGTGTTGACTACCTCAGTGACTTCAGCCCAGGGGAGGACAACCCCACCCCAAAGTCCTCAGCCTCTGCTTCCTCAAGATAAGGCGTGCCAGCAGGATTGAGGAGATCCGCGAAGTATTCCTTCCACCGCCCAACAATGTCCCCAGTCAAAGTCAGCAGCTCCCCACCATTGAAAAATGTGCGTGCAGAAAACTGCCCCCCCGCCCCTGGTGTTGCCAGACGGTTTTTCCAGAATCTCTTCAAGGCCAACCGATACTCCTTCTCCATGGCCTCACCGGATTTCCCTCAGGACCGAGTTTTTGCCTCCACAACAGTCCGGGCCCCAGCTCGCTTAGACTGCCGATCCCTGTCCTCTTTCTCTGGAGTCCCACAAGCCAACCAGACCTGACAGGACTCTTTCTTCCGATTAACAGATTCCCGTACTTCTGGGTTCATTTTTGTAGTAGTTTTTAATCAAATCAAAAGACCAAATGCTTTGGCTTTGAAAGCCTTTGGATCTAAATTCTCCTATAATCCATTAGTGGAGAATACTGTTGACCAGGTGTTGTGTTACCAAGGGTGGGAAAGTCTGCAGTAATGCTGACTTTGCATCACTCAATGCAGTGAAAAGAGAGCTGAAGACAAAGCTCCTTTTTCCTACACTCACCTCACGCCACCAAAACTGTGTAGTGAATAAAAGCATAGATAGAGAGTAAATGAGATTCCTTCAGCTTGACCGTGGTCTTCTTTAGAGATAAGATGTGAAATTCAACTATCGGAGAGGAATTCGAAGAAGAGCTGCTACTCCTCCACATTCAGAGGAGCCTGCTGAGGTGATTTAGACATCTGGTGAGAATGCAATCCGGACATGCTAGTGAGGCGTTATGGGCGTGTTCAACTGGGAAGAGGCCTTGTGGGACATCAAGCACACCCTCCGTGGAAGTTAAATCTCTCTGCTAGGCTGGGAAGGCTTAGAATCCTTCTGGAATAACATGAAGAAGTGGGAGAAGGATGTAAGGGCATCCAGACAAAGACTGGTGTCACTGTGACCCAAACAGAAAAAATGGCTGAAGTGAAAAGAGAAAAATGGTAAAATCCTACAGGAGCCTTTAGTTATTTCAGTGACACTGGATCTCTGAACTGGACTCTGGTTTACAAACATGGATAACGTACAGAGAAAACTGAGGCTCTAAGTGTCAGAAAAAAACATCACTGCTAACAATAACTTTAATAAAAGAAACATAAATACATGCTGCCACAAGGTTTGATTGACAGCTCATTGTACAAAGCTGTCAGTTTAAAAAACGTTGCTTTAGCAAAAAAGCTCTATCCTCTTCATTTTTTTGGGAGGGGGAGGGGGGGATTCACTCTCACCAGGGTCACCACAGCGAGTCATCAGCTTTCATCTAACTGTCTCCTCTCCATCCTCCTCACTCACTACGCCATCCATCATCATGTCCTCCTCCTCTAAATCCAACAGTAAGAACTGTTGTCTGAAAAGTTTCTTAGGAACCCTAACAGGAAGCATTCTAGAAGATCCAAAGTCCCACCTGATCCAGAGGATGTTTCTGAGAGATACCAATTGTGTGATGGAAGGATCACCGCACAGCAACTTCAAGCTCAGCATCATTGTGGCAATGAAGTTTCGGTTTTAACTGAAGAGAAGACTTCAAGCTGCAGGGTCGATGGGTCAAGGTGCAGCATGGGTGTTAAAACGTCAGAATGAGTCAAAGAAGTTTATCTGGACCAGTAAACACTGAGGAGTGACAGAAAGTGTTATGGACTCATCAAACCTCATCTCTGGTTCACTAAGCAGAATCTGTAATACTGTCAAAAAGGGGAAGGGATGGTTCCACAGTGTACAATATCAACTGTAAAACATGGAGGTGAAAGTGGGATGGATTTAATTCTGCATGACAACATGCAGTTTTCTTTGATTTGAGCCTACTATGTTCAAGGATCATCCAACTACAAGTCCGTCTGTCCATCCATCCATCCATCCATCCATCCATCCATCCATCCATCCATCCATCCATCCATCCATCCATCCATCCATCCATCCATCCATCCATCCATCCATCCATCCATCCATCCATCCATCCATCCATCCATCCATCCATCCATCCATCCATCCATCCAACTATTAATTAATCTCTTTTGGTGTCACATGGTTGCTGGAGCCTATCAAAAATACTGTTGAGCAACCTTGGATGGGTTGCCAGTCCATTACAGGGCCACATAACAACACTTACATGCCCACCAAAGAACAATTAGAAGGAACAGTTGACCCACAGACTGCTGGAGGAAGTTCGAGTCCCCGGGAAAAACCATGTGCAAACCCTACATGGAAAGGTCCTGCTGGGTCCTGCTGGGATGAGGCAAAAGTGCAGACCACTACATCCCCATGCAAGGCCTTTCATTACAAGAAGACAAATGAACAAGAACACAATCATCAGGTCTGATCCCTATTATGATGGTTTGGTGTGAACTGACCAGAAGAGTGAAAGCAAAGTGAGAAACATTTACGAGAATTTCTGCAGGAAAGTTGAGACTGAATTTTTGAAGATTACATGTCTTTACGGAAGGGATGCAGCGACTGCGTTCAGCTGTTACGTCTGTAAAAGGTGGATCCTTTGATGAATTAAGAGTTTTAAAATGATTTGATTTGTAAATTGACTCCAGGATTTCTTACCGTACTTACATTTGTTTTGTCCTTCCATTCCAGTGCAAAATAAGAAACTAAACTAAATAATTTCCAATAAAAGGATAGAAAGACTGGAGTTTTCCAAAACTTTTGACTGAAGACAAACCAAAAATACAGAAGTTCTGAAATAATGACAAAAGCAGAACATAGGGGTGAAAATATCTAGATGGACAGAGATGAGCAGAGTCAATAACACTAGAGTTATTATTAAAAGTACACAAACATATGCTCCAATAAATACATTTTGTACATTTAGAATTGGATTTATTGCTTCTCCTGTCTCCTGTCTTATTTCTCTTTATGTCTGTCAGTTATTGCAATCCATCCAATCCTCTGTATGTGTGATCAAACTGGAACAAACACGGAAAATCCTGCAGAAGGAGAGTACCCAGACACCTCATGGTAAGGCCTGAAGCAGGGTGGATCTCCGTCACCATGACGACCTAAAACTCATGTGTTGGTGGTGGGGTCATCTTGGCTGTGTTCTTCATTCAGTCTCTCTGACTTTCAGTTTCTGGGCTGAGAAGCTAAAGCTGAAGTTGATGCTGGTTCTGAAATGTCTGTGGTTTCAGGAACTTCAGTCTACACCAGAAAAGCAGGAAAATGGAAACATCCCAGACAAGTGAGACGCTGGATTGTTCATGTCCTTCATAGCCAGCCATGTTGCAGCTCCAGACTCAGCAGGCTGACTGTACATGACGAAGACCCACGGGGCCGCTGCAGCCTTTAGTCGCAGTTGAACCTTATGGACTGAAGTCTTCTGTCACTGAGGCATCAAGAACGCTCAAGCTCTTTGCCAAGCGTGCGCCGCTAAATGGTAGTCCTGCAACTTTTTCCTGCAACAGAGAGAGCACGTCAGACGTTTTTGTCTTTGCACACTCTGACACCATTCTCAGGCAGAAGGAGGAGCCACAGCTTTAGTTTCACTGGTTTATGAATTTGGCTCAAACTGGGCTTCCAACAGCTGTCAGCCCAGTAACAGACAGGTGGGGGCGCTGCAGACGTCTCCTGCAGGATTTTCAGGTTCTAAAAGGGGTTCAAGCTTCTAAATACATGCCTGTTAAGTCTCCAGAAATGCAAATAAAATGTACAATAAAATGCTGATTTTGCCAAACTTTAACGTTTCCGTCAATAGGTCCAAAAACTCAACAGACAACCAGAAACTTGATGTTTACAATGTTGGTAGAGCAGCAGTGATGCATGTAAAACAGCAATGACTTGTGTCAACAGATGATGGGAAAAGGGGGTGGGGTTCATCCATGCCAACTGTCCCACCCACAACTCAGATGTGAATTTCCAATGAACTCCTGCTGCTCTGCAGAAACTATGTCATAGAAAGATTTTCTTGATTTTGTCTAAAACAATCATAATTAAAAGACCACTGGGAACAAGTAGGACTTTGACAATATTAACTCACAATAAATGTTTTTTTTTTAAGGTTTGGTTTTAAATCTTAGGTAAAAAAAACAAAAGCAACGATTGTTGAACATGTTGGTAAATTGGATGTCTGCAAAAGTCGAGTATATACAGTTCACAGTAAGGACTTCCATCCTTGAAGTAATTCTTGGAAAACCTGTCCTAAAGTGGTTTAATCTGACAGTTTCCAGTTTGTTTAGACAAATGATGGCTTTTCCTCGCACCAGTATGAGTTATGCTGCACCAGTAGAGCACAATACTTGATTCAACCCTATTTAGTCTTCATGTGCTGTCATTAGGTGATGTTACTGAGTAAGATTTTCCTTCATCAATCAGCTGTCTATAGCACGCACGCAGACTTTAAGAAAACACACATATTTCTGTTCTGTTCAGAAAGTAAATAAATGCAGCTTAGTTAGAACTTACATCTTTGTTAGAACTAAAACTCAAGAAATTCTTTCAAGCCTGTTGATAATAGCTAAAAGCAACTGAAGGACCAGGTTTCAGTCTTATTTAATCTTCTCCTGTATACATAAAGACAGGGAAGTAAAAAGATGGAGGTTGGAACCCTGGATTTATGGGCTCAGAGCGAAGGACAGGCCTCCTCTGAATGCCAATGCACCCCCTCTCATCGCGGTGGAGATAGTGGGTAACTCACCACTCCTCCTCAGGACCAAATGATGTTACCTATAAGCTTGATAAAAATGTAGCAGAGGTGTTGAGGTTTTTGTGGAGGCTAATGGAAGAAGTATGGAGGACTCACATGGCACCTAAGTTCTGAAGAACAGCTGGAGGACCCTTTATTCTAAGACACAGATTCTGCTGACTTAAGGCAGAATAGATCATGTCAGTATTAAATGTGAAATGCATTAGCCAAACATGCCCTACAGGTTAACATGGAAAAATTGACAAACTTAAACAAGGCCTGCAGGTGGTCCACACAAAATATCAGGACGTAAACCGCTTGGTAACCACTTGAAGGGTTTATCACCAAAGTACATGACTGACCTCCTGACCCAGTATATACCAGCCAGACCTCTCCAATCATCTGGATCCAGTCTTTTGTCAGTTCCTAGAGTTCAAACTAAACATAGAGAATCTGCATTCAGCTTCTATGCTCCACAGATCTGGAACAGACTTCCAGAAAGCCTTAGATCAGCTGAAACACTCGGTGTATTTAAATCCAGGTTAAAGACCCACCTGTTCTCCATTTGATTCATTTGTATTCAAAGATTTAACTCTGCACTATTTATCTATGCTTGTTTTAAATTCACTTCTTTTTAACTTTCTTTACATCTTATTGTAATGATCACACCTCTAATGTTTTTGATTGTTTTCTTTCTTTCATGTTTTATGTAAAGCTCTTTGAATTGTCTTTGTACATGAAATGTGCGTAACAAAGAAACCTGCCTTGCCTTGCCTAAGCCTTCAGAGTGAAAATGGTCATGCACATTTTTTCTGTGTGCATGCTATGGGCGACAGGCTGTTTTTAACACTTTCACAACACAAGGGTTGTAGGTATGAATGCTAATTTTGATTAAAGGAGCTGTGCAGAGTTCAGAAAACAGGCAGGCCAGAGCTCAGATCAGTGGATCAGTACAGATCAGGACTTTTTGTTACATGTACCTGAGTGCAACGCTGTTCAGATATCACCTCAATTACAGACAATTTTTATGGACAATTTTAAAGACCCTGTGATGCGTAGTCATGGTAATGACTACAGAACCCGCAGCTCATTCTGCTGCAGCTGGTATATGAGGATTAGCCAGCAGAGGAAAGTGGTGTATATGCTAGATGTTAGGTGATCCAGAGCATCATTCAGAGGGAAAGTTCACCTCTTACTGCTTGTTTTTGTCCAGATGATGAAGCAAAAGTTTGTTTCATACAAACAAAGTCCACAAGTGATGTTCTAAACTGATTTGATTGAAGAAATGATCACAACTCAGATTTATTTAATTATTCATTAATACAATCCTTTATAAACACATATTCACTCTGTATGAAGGAATGAGGTAAGCAAGACAGAAAACAAACTACTTAAAAATAAAGTCAACATTGCTGTTGATGGTCACATTTGACTGACATTCCGTCATGTCCATCATAGAGACATTTGAAGGACAGTGATCTTATCTACTGTCTTGCTTTTGTGATGAACTGGAATAACGTCTGTCCTCCTGTGATCCAAGTTTATGTTATTTTGGTTACAGTGCAATAATAAAGAACATTTAGACCATGTGGCCAGAATTTCTTTTTAGAATTTCATTATCACATTTTAAAGGACACCCTGCAGCCAATCAGAAGAGTATTCACCCGGACAATGACATAAAGATAAAAGGAAACCACATGGCTTTACACTCCGAATATTTCTGTCTGAATGAACTGGATCACTTGTATTACAAGTTTGTGCCTGATTTATGTTGTGTGTTCAGTTTGAATGATAGAAGTGCAGAATTCATAATGATTTTACCTAAAAAAGTTGAAGGCAACGAGCATCCCCGCCCCCAGAACAGCTCCAACAATGACTCCGGTCAAAGCCGACACCCCAAGTCCGCCTGTAAGGGACAGAGGAACAAGGAGAGCATGGACTCTGTTATTCTAGTCCAGGTCCAAGCCGCTGCTGTCATCGAACAGCTAGAATTCATTTACATGACTTCTCTGGTGGCAGAGGGCTTGCTTCATGTCGTTCCTTCAGGGTGAAGTGTTCAGCTCTGAAGGAGGGCAGCAGCTCCAGGGTTCTGTTCACGCCAAAATAGTTGGCAACCATCTGAAAGTCAGAGCAGCTCTTCAACACAAGTGACTTAGGGAGGATGCTGACGCCAAAGCTGGTTTACCTCAAAGGTTCCTGCTTCAAGGTCAGTCATGGCCATCACAGAGAAATCTCCGTTTCTGTCACCGTTGTTATCAATGGATACCTGACCTGCAATTCCTGCATCAAACAGAACACGATTCGAGCTTCCTGCATGATCAGTGACATGTTTTGCTTCTTCTGATGACACATTTTAGAAGAACACTGACACTCCTGACATTAGTTTTTGTTTTAACTGTAAACCTTCGTGCTGTAGATTGACTTTTTAAATGTATAGGTAGAAGATGTGATAATGTAATAAATAATTTACTACCTGTTGTATTTTAGAAAATACAACATTTTATAATAACTTCCTGGACAAATCATTATTAAACTGTTAGTTATTGAGCTATGAAGGAGTTGTTAAATAACAGTTAGCCGTTTGTTAAAGATTTATAATTGTAGGGTTAGGATTAGGGTTAGATGGAAATGTTCCTCATTTACTAACAGAAAATTCATAAGGAATAGCTACAACTTAAAAAAAATTTTCAGTAACGTGTAAAATATTAACTGATTCTTCAGAAGTCCATAAAAATGTAATTTAGTAACAGCTTTTTTGTGATCTATTACTTATTAATAAGGTGCAGTTAGAAATCAATAATGTTTAGGTAACAGGTCATTTGTAACAGTTTAATAAAAAAATGTGAACGGGTAGTTACTCTCAAGTGTTACCTAACTTTTAAATACAAAATGACCCACTCCAATGAAAACTGTGTTTTATGTAGGACAAACATGAAGAAAATTAAAATTAACATTGCATTTCTGAATAGAGAATCAAAAGCAGATGAAAAAATGCAGTCTGAAAACATTTGTAGCTGTTGCAGAGACTCCCACAAGCAGCAGCCCACAAGCTCCCTGCTCTTTTACATTCTGATGCATCCGCTTGCAGATTAACAGATCCATGAACGTCTTTATTTTCCTCATCTGAGCTGGAATCTGGATCAAAACTGTACGGCTGCATGGCTCCAATATTGCTGGCCATTTTTGTTGCACCGCTAATATTAGCTTGGGGTGTGAGGGGCTGTAAGCTAGCGGGAGAGAGTGTAAAGAAAGGAATGACGGGAATTGATTGGAGGTTTACTTCCCCACTTACAGTCCCGCCCACAACTCAGTGGGGAATTTCTTTCTTTTCTTTTCTATCTTGATCCGTCCAACAGCTGAGTAAGCAGTTAAGAGGTGAAGGCCTCTTGTGTTGGACAGATTTTACTGTTACAGTAAAGTCCTCTGACACAAGGTGTGTGTTTGTATAAACCACTTTTGTAACTTAGGCTAAACTTCATTAATGTTGGTTATATTTGTATTACTTTTGTTGGACCAAAAAAGAAGAAGAGGGAAGAAGAAAGAGGGATGTTGGGTTCCCCCCACCGGGAATGGGGAAGGGGACAGAAGATCAGAGGTCCCACTTTGCTTGTGTAAAATGTGTGTGTGTGTGACTGTTTTGGAGGGTAGATGACTGAAGCATAAAGGGTGTGTAGGGCACTCAGAGGACTCACAGTGTGCCCCCCCCAACCTCTCCATCAAGGGTCCTACATGTCTGAAGTGCAATTGAAATCGAGAGGGGAGGGGCCAAATCCATGCGGCTACCATGGCAGGGGGGACATGGGACATGGGCCCATGGGAGGGGGGACACTGCCAAGTAGCTCCACCCATGAGGCCAACTGCAGGCTGACTCTGCCCCCATCGCCCATTAAGGGGTGGACTGAGGAGGCGGGGGGTTGTGAGAGGGGAATGTCTAACGAACTCTTGCTGCTCTGCAGAGACTATGTCCTAAAAAATGAGTTTTTTAAAAATTATTATTTTGGCAAAAAACAGGATAATCACAAGTAAAAGACCACTGAGAAAGCTTTCACAATTAAACAGATGATTGAAGTGCGTCTGTAAATGATCTGAAGATGTTGCATCACTCAACTCCTCAACTTGGAACATAACTTCATGACACTTGTCACTTCCTGTTTCCACACTGTTTACTGAAAGACTGTTATCACCCACATGTCACGACTGTGAAATTTAAGCAAAAAAGTGTAAATATAGTCAGATAAATAAAACATTAGTGAGAGCCGTGATTAAAGATGAGCTTGATATTGATTCTACAACTGTCATCAAAAGCAAGGCAGTCTATTAAAGTCAATAGACTTGAAAAAACATTTAGACTCTCTTTTAGTTTGTGGAAATTGTTGGTCAACCCTTCCCACATTGTACAATGTCATTGTGTAACCCTAATAATAGCACAGTGGGCTGAACTGAAGGAAAGCAGTTCACTTTCAGCTTGTTGAGGTGACTAGCAGACCGGTGAAGATGTCTGGGTGAGTGATATTTGGGCAAAAAAAACAAGCACCAAAAACAATGGAGAGTGCTCCCAAAACAAATCATCTCTCCAATAAAGGTAGCTAATTTACTTAGTACATGTTTACAACTTGCTTTACATTTGAAAGCTGTTCTTTGTTTCATGTCTTCAAGTTGAATGGGATCTGCTGACATCATGGAGGTACGAGCTTGTAGGAGAAAAGACTAGCCGGCTCTTCATGGTAGTGTACAAGGTTAACAAAAAATCACTGTCAAAGATGTAAATGATTTGAACATAGAAATACTCAGAAATGCAGTTTTGATTGTAACATTCTTTATCTTTGTTCTCCATCATCAGAAAAATGGCACAAGCACATGCTAAAAACACCATTTTCACTGGAGCAGGTCTTTAGCTGAGTGCTAACGGCCAAAGCTGGAGCCTCATGACCTCTGGTTTTACCTTCAAAGGTTCTGTTCCACATGCGTGACGTCACCTCTGTCCCATTCTTCTTGCTGTAGCCGTGTTTCATGGCCTCGTGTAAGGCGATGGCGTACAGCAGCATAGCATCATGGAACCCCTCCACAAACATGTTGACCTGGAACAGACAGCACAGACAGACTCAGCTGTCGTTTCACTCAATGCTTTGGGTCAAAGAGTCATCTGGGTAATAAAATAAATATTTAGCTGGTGGGTAGAGGTTAGTTTCCTGTGGATGGTCAATTGAGAAAACTTTATGGTTTGTGGATTTCTGCATAGAAAGTATCAACCGAGGACAAATATCGCATCTGCAGGACATGTCAAGTATCGGTTAACCTCACCTATGCTGGAGCGTTTTACTGATGCTCAGTGATACTAAAGTTAATGACCCACTCCAATGAAAATTGTGTTTTTTTAACATGTTCTTGCTACATGTTCTCATTCCCAAGACGTCACATATTGATGAATGGGTAAGGAACCCTCCGCGTCAATCTTTGACGTTTTGGGGGCTCCCAACTCGTCGTTTTTTGACGCTCTGGTTGTTTGTTTTTGTAAAGCCGGCTGTTCTAATTAAGTCAAGGGTACGGTTGTTTTGTGGGACGTGGTACCGAACGTGGACCAAACCTCAGGACGTGGACCAAACCTCAGGACGTGGACCGAACCCCGGGACGTGGACCGAACCCCAGGACGTGGACCAAACCTCAGGACGTGGACCAAACCCCAGGACGTGGACCAAACCCCAGGACGTGGACCAAACCCCAGGACGTGGACCAAACCTTAGGACGTGGACCGAACCCCAGGACGTGGACCAAACCCCAGGACGTGGACCAAACCCCAGGACATGGACCAAACCTCAGGACGTGGACCAAACCTCAGGACGTGGACCAAACCTCAGGACGTGGACCAAACCCCAGGACATTGACCAAACCTCAGGACGTTGACCAAACCCCAGGACGTGGATCAAACCTCAGGACGTGGACCAAACCCCAGGACGTGGACCAAACCTCAGGACGTGGACCAAACCCCAGGACATTGACCAAACCTCAGGATGTGGACCAAACCCCAGGACGTGGACCAAACCTCAGGACGTGGACCAAACCTCAGGACATTGACCAAACCTCAGGACGTGGATCAAACCTCAGGACGTGGACCAAACCCCAGGACGTGGACCAAACCTCAGGACGTGGACCAAACCCCAGGACGTGGACCAAACCTCAGGACGTGGACCAAACCCCAGGACGTGGACCATACCTCAGGACGAGGACCAAACCTCAGGACGTGGACCAAACCTCAGGACGTGGACCAAACCCCAGGACGTGGACCAAACCTCAGGACGTGGACCATACCTCAGGACGAGGACCAAACCTCAGGACGTGGACCAAACCTCAGGACGTGGACCAAACCCCAGGACGTGGATCAAACCTCAGGACGTGGACCAAACCCCAGGACGTGGACTAAACCTCAGGACGTGGACCAAACCTCAGGACGTGTCCAGTACCGGTACCCTAGTCCTATCCGTGTCCGGAAACCAGTACAGTGTCTGGAACTGGTACAGTGTATGGTACCAGGTTATGGTACCTGGTTACGGTTAGGGTACAGTCTGGTACCAGACCTGTAGAGGCCTGGAGGTGGGGAGCCTTGATTTAATTTAATGAGCCAGCGTACACTCGAAGCGTCAAATTTGACGCGGAGGGCTCCTTACCCATGCGACTTGGGAGTGGGTTGGTTCTTGTAGCATTTTTATCCTAATGGAGGACATGTATAAAATAATTTAAGAATAAAACTGCGTTTTTACACATTTCTTTATTTAAATCATGTTGGATCAGGAGCAGGTGAAAACTGGATGTTTGAAAAAGCTCGGGTTTGTAATGCAACAACTGCCATGGGCGGACCAAAGTTTCCATTCTCTGATCCAATCCTGAAGCATCCACTTACTAACAAAAATATCCATGAACGTCTTAATGATCTCATCTGTGCAGTCATCCATCAAAAATGTACGGCTGCACAGCTCTGATCTTGCTCCCCGTTTTTGCTACGCTAATGTTAGATTGGGCTTGTGAGGGGCTACAAGTTAGCTAGAGAGAGTGTGTGCAAAGAGCTGATGGGAAAATTAGTGGAGCTAACGTCTGTGCCAAGAGTCTCACCCACAACCCAGCTTTCAGCATGTCTGATGAACTCCTGCCAAGCTGCAGAAAATATGTCTTAAAAACAACACAGGCCTTTCATTTAGGCTAAAAATAGAATAATCAAAATAAAAGGACTACTGGGAATGATTTTACAATTTACAAAATTATAGTTAAAATGGAACATTAGGACTTTGTCAACTTTTGGGTAACACTTTACAATCAATACCTGTTATAGCTTGTTCACAAGTCATTATTAAACTGTAAGTTAGTAACAAATGACCTGTTACCTATATATTAATGATTTTGAAAAAGCTGTCACTAAATTATTTAGTAATGACTTCTTAAGAATCAGTTAATATTTTATACATGTTACTGGGACTTTTTTTTTTAAGTTGTAGCTATTCCTTATTAAATTACTGTTAGCAAATTATGAACATTTCCGAGTAACCCTAATGCTAATTCTAATCCTAATTCTACATTTATAAATCCTTAAACTGGTAACTGTTGTTTAACAAGTCTTTTACAACTCAATAACGTTTAATAATAATTTGTCCGGGTAGTTATTATAAAGTGTTTGAGCAGGTGTATGAATGAATGAATGAATGAAATGCATGCCTGCATTATCGATGTACATGCATGTATGCATGCAAACAAGCAGTTAATGGAGTCATCCTTAAATAAATGGATTGATGGACAAAAGACACAAATGAACGAATTGATAGATGTATAAACACATAAAGTATTGATGCATCTATGGACAGAATAATGATGGATGGAATGGATTTGGGAGGAGATGTGCACCAGTCGGATACGAATGTGGGCAGAGCTACATACACTTCCACAGTCTTTGCAGTCGTAGATTCCCTCCTTCTCTGCAGAGCTCTTCATCTCCAAGGAGAAGTTTTCAAACTCCGGTTTGATCGTCCTCAGTAGAGTGATAGTGTTCAGAGAAGCGTAGGCTTGCTTTGCTTCACTGTCATGCTCATCCTCTCTTCTCCACGAGCCGTCACCTGGAAAGACCGTTTTCCAACCAAAATGTTAGCCGATCTAAATTATTTTTGATTCAATCTGTCAGGAAAGTAAGGGTTCACATAAAAAAAGAATGTACAGTTCTTGCCAGGCAGCATCTCTTAAAGGTTTGAAAAGTGTACTGAAAACAATGAAAAG
The DNA here is from genome assembly GCA_014656515.1 of Oryzias celebensis. Lineage (NCBI taxonomy): Eukaryota > Metazoa > Chordata > Actinopteri > Beloniformes > Adrianichthyidae > Oryzias > Oryzias celebensis. The sequence goes on along the minus strand of BNCR01000009.1, from coordinate 4,683,760 downwards.
ACAAATAACAAAATAACAAATAGCAAAAACACCAAAAGTTTTAGAATAGGAAACCTACTAAAATGCAGGCACTGCTGCTGTTTTTAGCTATGTTATTTTTTAAACATATTCAATACTTGTTATGTGCTGTTTTTCATTTCCAATGAAGCGTCTTGTTCTGTTTATTAGTCTCCAGTGTTTTCTGTCAGTCCTGTCAGATCCTTCATGTCTCCACTTGCTTTGGCCCATCATGTTCACCTTCTTCAGTTGTCATTGTTGGTTCATGCCTTGATTTTTGTCTCAAGATTTATGACTGGACAAAATTTTCACCACCGTGTAGTTTCCATTTAAGTCCTCCACAAACCTTTATTCCTGAAGCTTTCTGAAAGAGCGGCTGTCCCTGCAGGCATGGGAGCAGGGCTGCTGCTCTGAAAGACCACTGCACCACTATCACCTCAGCATGTGAAAATGAAAAGTAAAGAATTTTCTCTCCACCTGCAGGCTGCAGCATCAGTGATGAGTCTGATGTTCTGACAGCTCTAAAAGACCAAACCTGAATGAGCAGAGAGACAACCTGATGGAAGATCCACAGCATCAGCACCAGAGGCGGATGCTCTGTCCTTCCAGTGAAACCTTCCAGTGGAACCCCCAGATTCTTCTTTTTCTCTTGCTACAGTTTACTAGCGCTTGTCTGCTGCCTACAGATGGAAGACGTTTGGTGTAAAATGTCAAAGCAATGAAAATCGGGTGAATCTTGCTCCAGGCTCTGTCTTTCACAGCTCTATTCTGATATCAAAAAGACTTGGTGTCGCACAACTCCAGCCGCACTCAAACCACAATCATTAACTTCTCCTCCATGATCAATGTCCAAATTGTTAGCACTTCTGTGAATTGAAAAGGACGCCATCCACTTGTCAATAGTGCACGGCCATGGTGCAACAGTAGAGTGGTCAACCTCTGATTGGAAGATTGCACGTACAATTCCCGCCTTGCCTGTCCATGTGTCAAAGTGTCCTTGGGCAAGACACCGAGCCCCACATTGCCTCTGGTGGAAGGTTGGCCCCAGTGTTCGGCACCAGAGCCGCCACCAGCGTGTGAATGTGTGTGTGAATGGGACTGTATAGCGCTTTGGGCTTTCAAGCAAGGTGGCGTATGAGTGTCCTTCATTTACAGTACCATTATCAGATCTGAGTCCCTGACTGGTAAAAGTTTGACCTGATTTATCTTTCAACATGCATTTATTAGCCGCACATTTTGTACCTAGAACCTGAAAACGGTTTTAAAGAATGTACATAGCTATGTGTGAACAAAAGAGGTTTGAATGCAAAAGCTTAAAACGTGCATTTACGCACGTTTCTTTAGACTTTTCATTGGAAGCCAATGCATGTTGCTATTGTTTTTGTTAACAGAAGGGAACAGAAGAACATTTATACAATAGAATAGAATAGAATAGAATAGAATAGAATAGAATAGAATACAACTTTATTGATTCCACGAAGGGGAAATTACCTGGGTTTGCAGCACAGAAGAATACTTACCATATGTGGAGGCGTTGAAAAGTTCAATACTAAAAAATATTTTCCTGCCCCTGGTCAGCTGGTGTCTGTGTGCTGCCAGCATGATGCTTCGTATTCGGTCTGCTCCCATGCACATGATCACAACTGCGGAGAGCACAGAAGAGCATCAGCTGGAGGCCGTGCACATATGCACGTGAGCAAAGGACGCCCACAGCCGAGATCACAGGAAAATACAAGCAGACACTTCAAGGGTTACATTGCAACTAACAAAACCCAAAGCTTTTCAGCAGAAATTAAAAAACAACTTTTTGTAAAAAGGTTTGAAACAGAGCTGAACTGCTACAAATGTTGAGAAAAGAACATTTGAACACAAGTTCCATGCTCTTGCAGTATCTGTGAGACATTGTGATCTGACTGGGTTATGAATTCAGAATGAAAAAAAAGGACAAAGGTTTAATTAAACTGCATTCAATTATAGAACATCAACATCAGCACCTGGATTTGAATGTTCTAGATACATTTATTCTCTAAGATTCCTCTGTCTCTGCACGTGGCTCTGGATGAGCCGTTTCAGGCCGCGTTGCATTTGTAGAAAACTTAGCCGGTTTTCTTCTTTCTTGTCCACAGCCCCATAATCTCATGTTCAATGTTTAGGGTAACATAAAAAAAAGAAATCCAGAATAACACGGACAAAAACAAAGGATTTGCTTCTTTTGAAGTAGTTCAGATTCTTGACCTGAGAGAACTTGTGAGTTGGTGATTTCCAAACTAAAACAAATCAAATTGTAGGAACTCTGTACTGACTATGCCGTTTGTTTGATTTGTTTAATCTCAGTTATGTTTTTTTCATGCCCTGTTCTTGGGTTTGGGGGATTTTCCTTCTGTCACACCCTCACCTGCTTTCATTTAAGAATAATCCACAGCTGTCTTCAGGAAAGTCAGTCCTCCACAGTGGATTTAAGGTTGTGTCTGAATTCCCTCACTAGTTAGCACACTACATAGGGTGTTTGCCATAGGTTCAAATCTACAATTCCAAATTCCATTGCCATGGGAATTTCCAAGAAGTTTCTGCAAAAATAGGGTGCATCAATGTGCACCACTGGCGAATATAGACCAGAATGCACTGCATTTGAACGATTTTTCTTTGCAATATCAAAAGAGCACCATGGATTCAACAAATAAAATTAAAATAGTCTTTGTAAAATGTTCCTATTTTTGAGGTTTTTACAGAGGTAAATGGTTGATGTCATATTTGGTGTGATTTATGGGTTCTGGAGTAGGGAGAGAGTTCAGATACAGTCTTCGTGTCTGATTTTCAGTTCAGTATGATCAGGTCATCTGGTGCTTTGCCACCCTTCTGTGTTTCTCTGTTGTTTCAGTTTAAGTGAATTTAAGTTTCCATCACAAGCCGGGTTTCTTGTGTGTTTGGGTCCTCTAACACCGGTATCGGACACTCTTCTTTGGGAACAGCAGCAGACACACGGCAGGGCAGATGGTGGGCAGATGTTCTCCAGCATCGGGGCAGCGTGTGATGGAGCCACACAAGGTGATGCATCAAATCACCTCAAAAGATGAGTATGAGAAGGTCAACCTCTGGAGAGTTGCAGGTTTGATTCCTGCTCTGCCTGCCTGTCTGTGCTACTCACATTTGGTGAAGTGCTTTAGACCTTAAAGAAGGCAGAAAACCAGGATTTAGCACACCTTTAGACACACACGCACGTCTTTGCACATAATAGGAAAAGACAAGATTATGGGCTCATGGACAGATGCTGGGATGTGAGCTGATACATCTCTCCCTGAATGATAGAATTCTTGAACAGGAACAGCAGTGAAACACTGAGCATTCCTGAGAGAAAATGGAAAAGCCTGTCATTGCAGCACGCAATCCACTTCACAGAAGAACACAGCGTTACGGACAGCATTCTTCAGTCAAAGGCACACACGCACACACACTGGACCGATGGTCGGTCACTCACGGTGAAAATGAAGTCTAAAAGAGGAACCTTTTTGCTGATCTGACTTTACACCGTACACCTCAGTATTGTCCCCAGAATGGACATTTGGGTGCTGACAGCCAACAATTTTCCTGGCTGATCTTCTGCCCACTCAATTGTCAATCAAAACAATTCACCTACAAATTTGCACCAATAAAATGTTTAGTTGGTTTTAGAGAACATTTTAAATAGCAGTCTATGTGAAATTGGATCCTGCCTCTAGTGGTCTGGTGGTGCAAAGTTTGGAACTTTAAAGTTTCTTGTAGTTCTGGGAGTGATGAAGGCCTGATGAAGCCTGGAAAGAACTTCATTATCTTTGAAAGGTGGCGTTTCCAGAACACTGCAGATTATGGCTTCGTCTCATGCACCTCTACAGGGGTTGACGCATGCGGGTGCTGAAGGTTTTGGGTTATCCTGGCCTGTGGAGGGTTACACAGAAGAGTGGCTCCATCTCAAGAGGAGCGTGCCACCTGTGTGCCCCATACAACCCGTATCCAACCGTAAGGGCAATTGAAACTAAGGCATTTGGTGATCTTACTCATGCGGCGCCCCCTTACTGCCAAAGAAAGTACTGAATAAAACCGCTGTTTCTGTTCCAGTGCAGGAACTCTTCATGCAGCGTTCTGTTCACATATCAAACATCTGACTTTCATTCACGCTCTGACTCTGAACAGCATCCAGACTGAAGAGCGCCTCAGGCTCAGCCTGGTTTGAGTCTAATCTTTAGTGACATGGGTTTGTTCAGGGACTGGAACACGTCCCAAAAGAATCAGAACAAAAACGCGAGGAGAATTCTGACAAATGAACATCAGAGATTACAGGACAGAAGCGTCTTCCAGCTCCATGCTGTCAACATGGAGGAATGCTCCTCTCCTCGGCTCCTGTTGCCCACTGGTTCTGGGAGGTTGGGGCTGGACTCTCTCTGCAGTTCAAACATGCTCTGAAGGCAGGAGAGTAGGGAAGTGTGAAGTTCAGAACAGTTAGGACCTGCAGCTTCTGTCCTCTCTGAGGACTGCTGCTGCTCAAACACATCTGTCTTCAGACAAACAGCCAGCTCTGGAGAGAGGCCTCTATCATCCCCCTGCATAGAGACTGTTGAGGATCATGGTTTCTCTTTGCACGTGAGGGTCTTCTTTAGTTTCCTCCACAGTCACAGCATGTCTGATGTGATGACTCATCACAGGTGGACTGCTGAGTCAGAGAGGAACACAGAACTCATTTCTAAGTGGCAAATTCTGAATAACAAGAAATCAAAGGAAAAAAATCCTCATTTTCTTTCATTTTGCCTCACGAGGCAAGAAGAAATATCTACCTGTGCTCAAGCAGTAACGGTAACCATTACTAGAACTACGAAACAAATGAATAATAATAGTATCAATAATAATACGGAAGTGGAGGTGAAGAATGTTGGCTGAAGCGTTTGCCCGCCATCCCTGTGATGTAACAAAAGTAAACAAACAAACAAGGCGGCATTTAAGTGGGGGCTTCTGCTTGCAGGATGGTTCAGTCTCTCTGGAACATTCCTCACAGCTCTGTCACTTCTACACCCCCCAGAAAACTCCCCCGGGTCAGAGGGACAAACTTGGGCTCAGTCCTGCAGCACTGTAGCCGCCTTTAATTGCAGTGAGCTGCACACACTGCCGGCTGTGTGCTGGGGGAGCCGCTCGGCGGGGCAGAACTCGCAGCCAGCGTCTTTCAGAAAGTCTGGGTTTTCCTTTCTGCTGGTGGGGGGGGTTCCAAACTTATGGGGAGGCACACTTGGTGACCACTTCAGTGTGATTGCTGCTGCACACAAGTTCACAGACTGACTGAGAGAAGGAGCTCTGCAGACATTCACTGATCATATAAATGGCTGCTGAACGTCCTGCTGTGAGGGAGGGGGCTCTGCATCAGGATCAGTCAGTTCTGCTGAAGTCTGCTGCTGCTTCCTTCCGTGGTTTGTGTTTTTGTTCTGCGTTGCTCCTGTGCAAACACTGAAACCTTTTCCCATGTTTGTTTCCATGCAAAGCTCTTGGACTGATCCGCTTCTTATTTAGGCAAATTTTAACATCTGTTCTATTGTTCAAGCAGAGAGAAGATCAGTGTTCTGTTAGTGTTTTCTTGAAAAAACTGAACAAAAACAGTCAGATTGTAGAGGTTTTACCATTGCTTTGATACAAATGAACAAAAAAGAAATAAAAGAAAAGCTCCTCCTAATCGTTTCTAATATTATAAAGTTCCACTCTGATCAGCTTTTGATCTATGCTCTATGTCATTATGATTCTGCTGTTTTTAGCCAAACTCAAAAATTTCTCTCGTTTTCTGGGACAGAGGTCCCCAACCTTTTTGTGGCTGCGGACCGGTCAACCCTTGAGGATTTTTAACCACGGCTCGGGGGAATAATGACAAAAAAACAGTACCTGCAGAAGAACATGTGCTTCATACTTAATAACAAACAGTTCTGACAATAGATTTGATCATCATTTTACTCATCATGCATTTTGGAAGATTGATAAAAAACATAATCATACAAACAAAAACATAAACATGATTAAAGGTCTCTTCATTTACTGTTTGTCAGGAGGGGTTAAAAACCAGCTGATTTTACTGTAAGAAGATCATCTCTAACCCAAACGTATCATATTGGATACATGAGTCTGTCAGCCCGCCGCAAGAGCAATCAATGGAATGGAAATACACATTTCTTGTTTTTTTTTTTTTTTTTGTCTAAGAATATTTTTGTTAGATCAGGAAAAATATATATTTGACAGGGTTAAAAAAAAAAAAACTGAAATGCAGTAACAAAATGTAACCAGCAAATCTATTATTAATACTCAATGAGAAACCAATCAGATTACCTTTAGCGCAGCTCCAACCCCACATCCCCACATCCCCGCCCCACTCGCTGCAGCACTGCTCCCCTTTCCTTTTCTTGCATGAATTTGGTGTTCATGACTTGTTGTGAAATGTGCATCTGAATGGATGAGCTTGTTTGAGCTTTTATGTGAACATATTTGTTGGTGAAAGTCCCATCTCTATGCAAACAGGAACGCTGTGTGGGAATCACCTGCTGCCATAAATCCATATTTTAATCAGGACTCCAGGTAGTCTCATGGTTTTGTCTTACAGTTGTATCCTGTTCTTCTGTCTGTTCCTGCACTGATCCCATTTGCACAGAAAGGTTCCACACACAACTGTCCTTGTGTTGCACGTCCCCGGAACTGCTTTTAGATGTAATGGAGAGAATCCAGTCTAAGATTTTCAGAATAAGAGATCGTTCAGACGTAGTCATTTTGCTCCCCTGATCAAACGTTACAGCTCAAGTGACAGAAGGTGTAGCTGAGAGAATATGGGTATTTTTCTAAATAAAAGGGATTCAAAACAAAATAATTTATTATTTCTTCCACAACTCTGAGGCAATTGATCCACAGATCGGTACCAGTCCACAGCCCGGTGGTTGGGGACCACTGTTCTAGGACAATAGTTTCTGCAAAGCAGAAGGAGTTCATTGGAAATTCACTTCTGAGTTGTGGGCAGGACTGTTGTCAGAAAGCTACCCTACACCCACTTCCCATCATCCATCTGTTTACACTATATCCTGCTGGCTTACAGCTAGGGCTGGGCGATAAAACGATAACTATTGATCTCGCGATAGTGCTTTTTCTCGATAGCAAAATGAGCCTAAAACTTTCATTTTGAAGGGTGAGAAATTAACACTTGTCAGTCGCGAGTATTTTCTCCTCTTGGTGAGTAAAATTTAGAGGATTAGTCACCTCACGGAGAGTAAATGTTTGTGTTAAATTAGTCATGTTTAATATCTCTTCTTCTGATGAATTTATGTTTCTTTCATCTGCATGCGAGATAAACAAAACAAACGCGACGCGAGAAACACCCCACCCCAACAAGACAAACAAGATTAATTCAAAGGACATTCATAAAAATGATATTTTCTAAATGGTTCACTGTTTTAGCAGCGTCTGTGTAGCATAACAGAGTCTGTGTTATGCTGTGAAAACTGTGAACAGTCAGATGTTTTGCTCAATCCTTCTTTAAGCTGCAGCTTTAATTCAATAATGAGATATAATGACAAAAACCTAAAAACATTTTACTGTTTTCAGGCGTTTTTTGTGCTGATTTGTAAGAAAATGTTTGAATTTGAGTTTAAAATGAGTCTACAATGTCAGTAAAGAATTCTCCAGAAAAACAACAAAGTTCAGACCTTCACAGCAGCAACAGTCTAAACTATGAGAAGAAATTCAGAGAATTTGCTTTTAGTTCCTAGATTATTCACAGGATGTTGATAAAAATGTTTGTTAATTTGATGTTTGTTCTGGAAAACTTGAATATATTAGAATTTATTTGTAGAATGAATGTTTTGTTTTTAAATGGAACTGATCAACAGTTTAGAGTTTTGTTTTATTCATGTTCTCTTTTGAAACTTGAAAGCTTTAATTTTCAGTTTAGTTTGTAACATTTATGTCTTTTTTTAGTTTTCTTGGGTTAAAACTGTTGCATCCTGGTCCTTCAGTGCATCAGTTATGTTTACAGTATGATGGGAAATAAAGATTTCAGTCTAAACAACCTGCTGATGATTACACATTTCTCTGAGGAGACACAGAGCGTTCACATTTGACAGATGTAGTTATTTGGTTTATATCCTGATAAGACACACACAGATTTATTTGTCTGCAAGTGGAAGCATCAGAATGAGGCAGAGCAGGGAACTTGTGGCTTGCTGATTGTAGCTTATACATCACTACAGGATTTTTCCAACAGGATTTTTCATTTGCTCCTTATTCACAACAATTTGAATAAAGAAGTTCTCACAAATGCAATTTTAATCGTAATTTTCATTTTATATGTCCTCCATCATCAGAAAAATGCTACAAGAACAAGTTAAAATAAGAGCACACACAAAAGAACATATTTTTGTCAGAGTGGGTCTATAGAGAGTCCGTTTTTTAACCCTAAACTGAAAGAACAATCTTGGAGTCAGGGTTTTATAAAGTGAGTCGGCCTGTGTTCAGCTGGAGCTCAGGCTGGGTCATAAACAGAGCAGTGATCCAACTCCAGCAGCAGATTTACAACAGACTGTGGTAGATTTTCACAGAGCTGGCACATAGACAACACCACTGAGAGAACTGACAAATACTCCTGTGACAGTAAAGAATACTATTAGGAAAATCTCTTCGTTTTGTGTGATCTAGTTTTGCCCTCTTGCTTTCTCTTTGAACACAACTGCCAAACATCCTCCTGACTGTGAAGCACGTTGGTGGCAGCATCATACTGAGGGGCAAATCTGCCAGAAGAGATTTGATGTCATTGTGGGGTGGGTCTCTCAGACTCTATCACACCTCCAGGTCAGAAGAAAACCCAGAGGGGGGGGGTCACTGCACAAGATCTAAATGAGTGTAGCGTGCCTCATGCTGGAGTTTTATCTCAGTCATTGAGAGATTGACAGCTGTAATGAATGCAGAAAGCATTGTTCCTGAACTTCAGAGGCTGCTGTCCATCAAATTAGGTTTGAAGAGCAGCTGCTCTGCCAATAAATGCTGCTGTTTTGTATTATGGTGTTTATTCAATAGGCCTTTCATGTGGAACACAATTATACCTGCAGAGCCTCAGGCGTGTGTTGGGTCAGCGCGTCCTCGGTGGTGTCTGCTGTTGGCAGATGTTTGTCCATCTCCAACCTTGTAGAGTTTCTCAAAATGACATGGAGGCCCTGAGAGCAGCTCGCAAGTTTCGACGTGCCTCAACTTGACACCTTCTGCATTTCTCCTCTTGGCCAGAGGATCCTCTCATGCGTGCTAACATCCATTTCCAAATTCAGCACCACACTCTATTCCACTTGTGACATCTAAGTTTGACTTTCTCGTTTCCTTAGCGTGCTGGAATACTTTCTCCTGTCCTCATGATGTTGATGGCATTCACATTTGTTTTGGAGTTACCTCATCCAGCTCTGCTCCTGCCGCTATCACATGAAGACTTTCTGGGAGTTTTTTTTCAAATCATCGGTGGACGGTCTTAAGAGGTTAAAAAGGGGAAGTCTGATGAAATTTTAATGTCTTATTGAAGATGGAAAAGTTCACGCTGTGACTGTTCCAGGGTTTTAGCTACACTCAATCAAAAAAGCTCTTTACATTCGATCACCCACCACAGTGGAACAGAAACACTCGCCTGAGCATATGTGTCAGCTCACTTTTGCACAAATAGCATGTGCAACAGAATAGAATGGTTTATATGTGTGTTTGTATGTGTAACTATGTGTGTGAGCTGTAGTTGTATTGTGTAAGTGTTGACATGTTTGTGTTAGGCTGTACAGTGCATCATGTCATCTCGTTCCGACATCAGGGCACTAAAAACCTTTTGCTGGGTTCCAAAGATATATTGTTCCTAAGAGTGAGTATAAAAGTTCTTCATGTTTTATCCTGCAGTATTTTTTAAATCCATGTTGGAAGTCAGTATTATATACTTTAATTGTGTAATTATATTATTTACGTGCACCAGTGGTTTGAGTCAGGTGTAACCTGCTAGTCCAATAGGAGAGCAGCAATTTTGAAGATGGCAGCGAACGTGACAATCTGTCCGGAGGATGAAAAGACTCCGAAAAATGTAAAAAAAAAAAAATAGTGTAAAAGGTGCTACGCACACATATTGTATCTATAAAAGGAGAGAAATACAGTACTGGATTTTTTGGCCAAAAACATTTTTGGGAAACATTCATAAACTGCATTGAACATTGGCTTTGTTTGAGTGGTGAATCCAAGACAATTGTAGAGGCATACCAGTGCTGCATTAAAATGGACTTCAACAATGTTCCAGAAGATGCTGGTTTACATCCAACGAGCTACAGAAGATTCATTGATTAAAAAGCGCTTGGATTCATTTCAGAAAATACAACGTCCAGGTGTCCAGGAAGCATAAAGAGATGAGTCTGTGCCTCAAACACCTCAGGGTCAACAACTGAAACTCAACTACACAACTACTGCAACTACAACTGAAACTACAACCATGAACAGGTTCATATGTTGTTTCCTCTGATCCGGTTCTGCCTGTCCTGTCTATCAGATGCTAATAAGAAGATAAAGACATGACTGTGTCGGGCAAACGCATGAAGGATCATCTTCACAGACCTCATCACCAGGGAAATGTGGGAAATCACCAGTTTCTCAGTCCCTTCCACTCTCACAGACACTACTGAAGTATTTTGTTTAGAGTTGCGGTAATTTAAACCTAATTCATTAGGCTTGTAGTAATTGTTTTCATGTAGAGGATGTTAATTTTATATGTTTTACTTTTGTTACATTTCCATTTAGGGACAGGAGTTGAAAAGTAGTAGCTATAGGTTTCTACAACACTGACTTGTCACTATAATAAATATGTGTTCTATACATATACAACAGACCATGCAGTTATTTTGATTCTTTAAAGGTCTGTTGCTCATGGCTGCTGAATTAAAAGGAAGACTCTGGGATTCTTCTGCACATTTAGGATAAAGGCTGTGCAGCTGATTAATGCTGATATCACAAGTCCTGTTACCTTCGGTACACCAGGTTCTTCAACAAGCCCACTCCTACACTTACCACAGAGGAAGAAACGTAAGACATGATAGTATGTGGTCATCGTACTCATTTACACAGGCTGCACATACATACTGTTTACAGATGCATTATTTGTTGCAAAACTTCATGCATTCATGCAATGATTCTTATCAGGTTTGTGAATTAAAAGCACAAGATAAGCTCCAATGAAGCAAAAGAAAAAACTGAAAAGATCTGCTGTACATCTCTGCTGTTTAAACTACTCTGTCTGCCGGACCGGTCCAAGGTTCTGGTTGTCCACGACATGAAAGACTTTGAGAAGTGCTTGATCACAGACATCTGATCAAATAAATGGAGTATTAGAAGAAGTGAATATGATTTCAAGAAAATCAAGGCGCCTGGTATCTACCACTATCTCAAAAACTCAACTGAACAAGGATCATGGATTTATCCAAGCTGACCTCAGCTTTTGGCATCAGTCTATGTTCACCCCTTATTGGGATTCAGGATTTTCAGGTCGTGATTCTACAGGTGCTTTTCATGGCAAGGGGGAAAATACTTTTACTGTTGCCTGTGAAAAAGAGGAAAACTTCACTGCATTTATAAATTTAGGTAAAGGTTTTAAGCTGGATTAATTCAACTTTTGAAATTCTATTCAAATAAGTTTGCCACCTGTATGGTCAATCATCTGCACAAAATGTGACCGATTCAAGAGGCAAAGCATTCTGCCGAGGATCTTCTGCTCTGACAGAACAATCCATGCCTCCATTTTATGATGCTCTACACCAACACAGCAAAAGAGCAAATACCAAGAAGCAGTAATGAGAAATTGTCTAAAAAGAAGCATGTCTGCACTCTCACCCATTGGTAGTGCATGGCACATTGAGAATGGAGAATTAAAAGTGACCTGGAAGGCTAACAGTCCTGCTCCTCAAAGTGTGCTGCAGCTGGTTCACTGCAGGTACAAGAAAAACAAATGTGATGCAGACAAATGTTCTTGTATGTCGGCAAAACTGTCTGTAAAACAAGACTGACATGTATATAAGAGCCAACACTGTGAATCTTCAGAAGGAATAGAATATAGAGATATTGAGAGATGTTATTTCAGACAGTGATGCGGATGATTAAACATCTGAAATAACCACGAAGCATCCTCTACATATAAAGAAAAGGAAACCCTGCAACTGTAAAGACTGGAATATGAGAAGCAATTGTGTTGCATTGACCATGTGTAACATAGAAAGTGCTTTTCATCCAACCGCATGGTACTCATTCTTAGGGATCTGTTTAAAATGTTATCATGTTGTAAGAGTGAAGTGGTGAGAGATTGTTTGTTGCTAAAGTGAATTTTGATCAATTAAATAAATGAAACAAGCACAAGTAATTTTGTACATTTGTGACAAAACACTGCAGCACATCTTGCTGAGAACTTTTAACCCCAAATCCAGGAGGGTATAGTCTAAGCAGAAACGCATTTAAAATGCAGTGCCCAGATGTGGGGACGAAAATAATCTTCTCAGCACTTGGTTCACCTTGTGGCCTGTGTGGGAAGATTTTTGGAGCCAACATGTTTGTAACATTTGAGCGTGAGCAGGTCCCGCCCCTTTTGACTAACACCTACACCTGAGAGTAATGATGAAAAATCTCCAGCAACTTTTTACTTTGTGATTCTGCCCCCAACCCTGATTTTGATTGTTGCATACACACAATTACTGTATATAAAGTTCAGCCTCAAATGCAAAAAAAGGTTGATACAAATACACACCTTGTTAGTCAGATGTTTCATAACCTCCTACTTTAACAGTAATACTTGTCCAACACAAGAGGCCTTCAGCTCATATCTGTTTGCTCATCTGTTGGACAGGACAAGTTAATCAAAAAACGTACGCAAAGCAATGTCAACCTAATGAATTCAAAATAGTACCAATGTCTTACAGTCAGTAGTGTCACCTCTCCAGCCTGCATCATTCAAGGTAACTGAATCGTACTTTCTTACTAGTTCTTTCTTACAGTAACTTTCTTAGTATTGTTTCTCCAAAAACTGCTTGTTTGCATTTTTTCTGAGATATCTGAACACATACTTAAGTCATCCTCATTGTTGATGGGAAAAGTCTGTTGGTCCGAATCGAGTCCTGAACCTTGAGTCTGGTCTGTATCAGACTCTTCAACCGGACATTTTTGCTTTGAACTGTAAACAAAACCACATAACTAAAGATCTCGTCAGTCATTGTCCAGGAATTACAAGGGCAGGTCAAAGCACTGAGACAAAGAGATAATTCACTTATTCTAACTTTATATTTTTCGGACCAATTTAGGCGAGAAAATGTAGGCGTCAGATAAGAAGGTTCACTGATAAGTGTTTATGAATATAGATTGTCACCAAAACAGTGTGAGAAGCAATGGTATCACAGTTAAAGTTGCTTTAATGAGCCCGCATTCATCCAACTACATTTCAATGAGTTGCTGTTGCATTGTTTACATCCCATAATGCCCGGCGATTACGATGACTGTTTAGTCCAGTTGTTCCACTCAGAGCACAGAGCCTATTCACACTGAGAGAAGTCAGAGTGAACCAGAGCTTAGTCTGATTGGAATCACTTTCAAAGATGGGTCAAAGAGCGGTTCCTGGTTCCGGATCAGGGCCCGCTTAGGTGTATTCAGACAGACTTGTTGTTGCAGATTATCTGGGGAGACGAACTCAGGTTCACTTTAAGGGAACCAAATGTGTCCAGTCTGGACACAGCCTAAGACTTCAACCAGTTTCCCAATGCATCTTTCCTCTTGGTAACGTCTTCTGTGAAACGCAGTTTCTGATTAGACTAATTAAGTTTACAGTTCTGCATAATGTCTGCGTTTTGTTGACATTTGTACAAATCCATCAGAATGAAATAATAAATTATCATGTGTTGCTTTTTGGAAAAGTTGACTATTGGGAAGAAAGCTTCACTATAGTCTAGCCCAGGGATGAGCAACTTCAGGCCTCGAGGGCTGCATTCCTGCATGTTTTCCAACATTCCACGCTTTGGCATGTTCTAATTGGCTGGACACACCTAAAGCAGGTAATCAGTCATGAGTAAGGCTTGGATATCTGGAAATCATGCAGACATTGTGGAGTGGCCTATCCCTGGTCTGACCTCATCATCTGTCTGCATCCTTTCACTCCAAATCTTTCCTAATATTTCTTATTACTAAGTTCCTCTTTACAGAATAAACCTGCTTTTTCCCCACTGTGATTTTCTTACCTCTATTCAGACCAGTCAAGATAAAAGTAGGGTTTCATTTTAAAGAGTGGTTTTCTTGATCTGTAACATTGATCCATGGCTTTGAGTTATGGCTTAGTCAAAACAGTTCTCACAGGTGGATAAAGACTGCACAGGGTACACAGGAGGCAAAATGTCATGGTTGTAAAACGCTTGGTAAGCCTGTATGGCAAGAATGTTCACATATATGTTTTCAATGTGCATGATTGAGCGTCAGGTTGTAGCAAACACGTATATAAAGATGCCAGGGTAAGTAAGGGTGAAGTAGGTGAGACGCAGGTGTGTTGTTTGGATTTTTCTGTTTTTCCAACCCCCCCCAAGCCCTACACACTGCATAACGAGGCCATTTGTGCTGTTCAAGTAATAAGAGGCGCCTCTTGGAAGCAGCCTGACTGTTAGAAGTGAGGAAACCAGAGTGTAGTTTGTGTGCACATCTTACAGACATCATCCAAGCACTTACATATCACGTGCACACCTCATGTGTGCATCATTGGCAGTCAATAAGAAGCCTGTATGTGCATCTCAGTAACATCCAGAGTGTGGCATAAGGGCCCAAAATCACACAATGTCATAAATACTGTACATTTTACTTACAAATACTTCACGATACTCTTCCCACACGCTCGACAATGGTACATTCCATTTTCATGTCATCCCTTAAGGTGGTCGTTCAAGCCTCAAGGGAACTGCAAGACACACCTGCCCCTCCCTTTAGGATGCTTTGGCTCCTCTCTACCACCCTCCACAGGCCCGGACACCCCAAAAACATGCTGCACGTAATGAAACTAGGCTTTTCTTTACTTCTTTATGTTAATCCCATCAGGGGCCAGTTGGTTGTGCTTTACCAGCCTGTTAAAGTCAGCCTCATATTATCGATTCAGCTGCTGTTCTCAACCACACATCAAGCCTTTCCCACATTACTGAGCAAGTTTCTGTCCCAGAACACATTCCAAGTGAAGCCCAAGAAAAGTATTCATCTCAAGCCTTAAGTCGTCTAACATGATTTTATGTGAATCTCTGCAAGACCTGCACTGTTTTAAGATTCGGATGATCTCTTTTCCTAAATCCATCTGCATGGTTGAAGACCAGCTTCTGTCATGTTATTTATAACTTCCTGCAGATTCTTTAAGTTCTTACTTTAAAGTCTTTGAATGTTTCTTATTGGTTGCATGTGTTGTTTATGTTTCACTGAGGATTGATTGTGTATGTCAGTTGATAACAGGAGCAAACAGCATATTTAAATGAGTTAGCCTGCACTGTTGTGTAACACAGATGAGAACCTACACACACACACACCCACACCCACACCCACCCACCCACACACACACACACACACACACACACACACACACACACACACACACACTGGTGAAAATTAGACTTAAGAAAAAATAAAGTCAATTCAATTCAGCTTTAAGTACTGTGACTGGTTCCATAGTTCACATGAAGGCCAGCTCTCTTTGTTGTGGAAACAAGGCCTGCAGTCCTTTGTTTGTTAAATCGTGCCAGTTTGTTAACTCCTTTAACAGTTCCAAACTTCATTTGTGATAACTACATTGATCGTTTTACTTGTACTCCTCCTGATTTCATTGTGGGTTACATCAAAGACAAACAAACTGAGTGGATGGACTGTTTTGCTTGTTTGGCAAAGAAATGAATGATACTTTTGATTTTATCAAGTGACACAGGTTTTTGTGGATGGGATCAAGGTTGGACTTTTTTACTCAAACTGTTAAAACAACTTCAGATTTGATTCAAATTAAACTGGATTTTTTTCCTTAATGACCAAATAGGTTTTAATTGTGTTATTTATTGACAATTATGTTCCTATATCACTGGCATGAAATGGGTTTAAAACACCATGTTCTAAAGATTGAACCCAGAGGAACCTCACATGAAAACAGACATGTTTTTTATTGTGTGGTTTCTGATTGCAGAATCAAAGGTTTGATTCCCACTCTGCCTGTGTTTCAGTGTCTTTGGGCAGGACCCTGATCCCTTCATTGCTACCTACATGTACAGCAACGGCTATGAGGCATTTCAGGTAACACTTAATAACTACCCGAATAATTCATTTTATAACTGTTAAGGATTTATAAATGTAGGTTAGAGTTAGGATTAGCTGGAAATGTTCCTCATTTTCTAACAGTTAATTAATCAGGAATAGCTACAACTTTAAAAAACATCCCTGTAACATGTATAAAATGTTAACTGAAGTCATTAGTAAGTCATTTAGTAGCAGCTTCTTCATGATCTGTTACAAAATAATAAGGTGCAGTTGGAAATCCTTCATATGCAGGGAACAGGTCATTTATAACACACTAACTAAAAGCTTGTTAGTTATCTACTGTCTATCTAAAGGATACATTTATAAATCCTTAACAAACTGTAAACTGTCATTTATAACTCAATAACAGTTTAATAATAACTTGTTAACCAGCTTTAACGGGTCGTTATGATAAAGCGTTACCGCATTTCTATCTTGAAGGAGGAGGAAATGGGCTTCAAACATAGGTGTCATTAAAGCGTTCCATCGCAGAAGCAGCTCAGACTACCATCCAACTCTTTCAACCTGCATTAAGCCAGGGAAAGGCAGGACGAAGCTGAAAGGAAGCAAAGGGAGGAGATTGCTCTTCCTCAGGAAACAGCTTTCCTTCAGAGCAGGAGACTCCAGCAGGATGTCTTTTCTGCACCGAGGCGCTGATGCAGGCTGAGAACCCGCGAGGAGTGAAGCCTGGTAGCCTGAAAGCTCTGGACAGGGCAGAGGTGTGTGACTATTGGTCATTGTTTCTCATTTTGTGATGATGATTGGAATCTCCCACTTTGGACGTGATGGGGGCAGAAAGCAGCAGATGGACCGACACAGGTGTAAAAACTCCAAAACTAGAGAAGTGTTTCCAACAACAGAAACTCTATGAATTCAACCACATCATCAGCGTGTTGAGAAACATGACACCGGAGGAACTTCCAAAGCTCTTCTATAAGTAAACATTTTCAGAGGTTTCCCCACCTCTGATGTTGGGCTGCCAGAGGAGCAGCAGGCTGATACTCAGACTGCATTTTTTTTACCGGACCAATGAGTTTTTGGCCTTAACGGTATTGTTAACAGTACTGGCGTAGTGGCACGGCAACAACGTGAACATGGCGCACACCACCACTCTCTTTGCTTTTCCTGCTGCTGTGCAAAGGGGAAGAGCTGCTCACACTTTCTTATGTTTCTCCACTGACTGTGACAAAAAAACGCATGAGGCTGGCAGAGCAGCCACAAGCATACAGGTCCAAAGTGTGTCTGTATCTTCCAAAGTAGATGCAGACAGCACGTGCTGACTGAAATGTAACAAAAACGTGGTTTGTAAGGGCAGTAAACCAGTAACCTGTCCAAACACAGCGCTAAAATACACCGTATTCTAGCAGGGGGGTGTGCAACGTTTCACACTCCAAGTGAGACGTGTAGCACCGCTATTGTTTCAGCAGGTATGCGTGCTAGCCGTACAAATGTGCAGCATGTGACTAAAGTGTTTATCAAAGATAAGGGCATGAAATTTGAGTAAAAATGAGAGAAAATGAATACAGCTACAAGCACAGTGAAAAACAACGATCCAATCATGTTAACAGGCTGAACCTTCATGTTGTGCCTCAATAATAATAAATTACACAACATTCAATGTAAAATTAATAAAAAATACAACACTGTGTATTTTTATTTCCATTGTTATTTATTTTGAAGTAATGAGGCTATTTGATCTACTCATCTTTTTAGTTCTTAATTGCAGTGTTTATTTAAGTTGTTACCTTAAAGTGCATGTTACCATTCCAAAGACATCCAGTATGTATTGATCATTTTATTTTACTATTACAAAGGACATTCAAATATTACAATGTGTTTTTAATTATTCTAAAAAGGTTTTAGAGAAAATAGTTTATTTCTCCTCTCTTTCCCTGTTTTCACACAGAAAAGTATCAATAAGAATAGCAGATCGATAAACAGCATCCATAAGATGATTAGTATCGATAAAATCTCCACGATACCCATCCCTACTTGCAGCTCCATCAAGAACGGATCCGCTGATACTCAGCTGAGTACAATTGAAGAATCTTTCTGGAAACAGCAGAAAATTCTCATGAAAGGATCAGATGTTGTTGTTGAAAGCTTTTGTGCCTGCAGCTCCTTCAGCCTGGAACATTTTACACAAAGGTTGGAGACTAACTGAACCGCCATCATTCCATGAATTCAAGGCCCAGCTCAAAGAAAAACACAGCTCTACAAAATATTGTAATTGTTTCTCTTAACCACTGTTTTATTATTTTAATCCTTCACTGTTTCAGAACTTAATATTTTAGGTTTTAATTGTATTGTTTAAATGTTTTAGTGTCTTCGTGTTTGAATATATTTTGGTAAACCTGTGGCTGCCTCTTGGCCAGGACTCCCTTGCAAAACAGCTTTGTAATCTCAATGGAAATATCCTGGCTAAATAAAGGTCAATAAATACATAAAAAACAACGATAAACTGAACTCACAACGCAGTTATATTAAAGGCTGGTTGTTCCACTTGAGTTAGATGGAGGGGCGTGTGAGGAGAAAGGAAACTAAGGTTTAAGAGACTTCAAGACTTGGCAGTCCGGCCAAGCACCCAGACCAGGGCCCGCTGGACCACCACACGGGCCCCCAAAACCCGAGAGCAGTGAGGTAAGGAAGCACAGCAAGCCCCAGCCCAGCCAGAAGAGCAGCCCTCCCACCGCGCCAGGGGGCCCAGCGCAGGAAAAAAAAGACTTTAAGAGTTTAGAGCAACAATTCAAAATAAAACACAGAGTAAAATAAAGAAAAAAACAGCTTTGATTAAGAAAAAATATATATAGATAAAAAAGATTGAAATATTCCAATAAAATAATCACGGAACACCCCCCCCTCAAAAAAAAAAAAGCGAGTAAAGAAGAATCAAGAAAAGTAAAAAAAATATCTACATAACAAAAAAGAAAGCATTAAATTTAAATAGATACAAACAATAACATTAAAAATTGTAAAAGAGTTTTAAATATTCATCTAAAGTCCCACTATGATCATGTTTTGACCTTTTGGAAAAGTGTTCCCATGTTTATTTTTGTTAAATTAGGATTTTGTCATTTCTAACTAAAATCAACAAGCCTGCAGAACAACAGGATTCATTCAGAAATTCACCTCTGAGTTGTGGGCGGGACCGTTGATTTGGAGTAAACCTGCACTCACACTCCTTCCCTGTTACCAATCGCTCTCTCCCACTAGCTCACAGCCCCTCACACGCACAACCTAACATTACCAATGGAACAAATATGGCGATCGATATCAGAGCTATCCAGCCGTACAGTTCTGATCCAGATTCCAGCTCAGACGAGGAAAACAAAGACGTTCTTGGATCTGTTTGGTGTAGGTGGATACACCAGAGTGGAGGGGAGCAGGGAGCATGTGGCCCTCCCAGCAGATCTTCTATCTCACAAATACGATCTTTTTCAAACTGATCCTGATCAGTCTGATCCTGATTCACAACCATTTCTAGACAAAATACCCCAAAAAACTATTTTTATCTTAATTTTCTTTATACATTTCCTCTATCATGAGAAAAATGCTACAAGAACATGTTAAAAACACCAAAAATGCCGTTTTAGAAACTTTTAGAAATAGTTTAATAGAAATGAATAAAAAGAATAAATAATAGAATAAAGAGAAAAAACCCCTAAAAGTCAATTAAAAATATGTTAGAACAATAACTAATGTCGAATCAGTAAAAATCATATATGATAAAAAAAACGAACAAGATAGGTTTAAAAAGAGTACAAAAAAATGAACAAAAGACCCCCCAAAGGATGAAATAAAACTAACAAAATCTTGAAAAAAGCTTAAAAACAGCTGGTCTGGACAAACATGGCTGCTCTGACGCTGTTCTTGGTGTGTTTGAAGGCTGCAGACTCTGGTTTCTACACAATAACCAGGTCTGGTCTGGTCTGATCTGTGATCTGTGACCAGTAGGAGGACTCTGGACTAATCTGTTCTGTTTGAGCTGACAGCATTAGAAACAATCTGGGGGGGCAGCTCAGGTCAGGACAGGAGGGGGACACATCGGTCCATATAAAACTCTCAGCAGAAGAAGACTGAGCCTTCAGCATTAGATCATCTCAGATCGGATCTACTGTAGCTGCCGGGCCTCTGAGAGACTTCTGGAACGGTTGGACCCAACAGATGAGAGAGATCCTCCCATCACGACTCCTGCCGGACAGCTGAGGACACAGCAGAAGACAAGCAAAGCCAGAGCAGCTGAAGAGGAAACAAAAGCAACATGTGACCACAGACCGCGCCATCTTCTGGAAAAACTCCAAATCAAGATCCCAGGCTCTGGGGAAGACTCTGGAACGCAATAAGGAAAGAAAGACCCTGAAAGGCTCAAGCTGAGGATCTGAGCTTCTGAGGGCGAAGCCGGAGCTATGGCAGAAGGAACTGCTACTGGGACTGGAGGGACCGCTAGAACTCTTAGTCTGACCTTTGAGGTGATGACCCGCTCAGCCTCACGTTGTTCTCCTTCGGACAGTCGGGGATGTTCAGGCCAGCTTGTTCTTCATCCTTTTAAAGTCTTCACTGTCTGATGTAAATCTCAGGACACGAGCCCGCCTTTGCCTGGTTCCCCCAGTGTTTCTGGTATGAGAGCAGAACCTGGGGAGTCAGCGTGCTCTCACAGAGAAAACGTCTGACCTTCCGCTGTTGGCAGAAACTTGAAGAGCGCACGTTCAGCAGCGAGTCCATCCTCTGCTGCCTCCCAGCAGCTCCCATCACTCTTCATGATGGTTCTGATTAGAAAAACATCCGAACCTTACCTTCATTTAGCCCAGTTTGACAACCCCCAACTCCAACCGTGATGACAGTCCCCGCTAATCACTGACCCGCAGCGCCCACTGCAGGCCAGACAGAGTAATGACGTCACATGTCTGCATGTCTGAAATGAGGATTGTGATCAGTACAGTGCGACTCCAGTCATCCTGACTTCTCTGGTTCTTCCTTCTCCTTTATTTGCTATATAATGTGGATCTTCAGGGTCTGGCTCGGTGGTTCTCAGTGATTTAGGTGATTTTACTCATTTGCTATTTTCAGAGTGACACCCCCGAACAGTTTTCAAGCCTTCCCTTCTTTTCATCCTTTCATGTGGATCAGCGGTCCTCCTGGATCTCTGAAGATCTTTGACATCTGACTCTCTGCTTTGAGTTTTTCCATCTTCAGAGGGTTCTGGTTCTGAGGGTTCTGGAGGCTGAAAGGAATCATCCTAATGACGGTGAGTGATGGGAGAAGCTTTGGGTATTTGGAGAAGTGACAATGCAGAGCTCTGCAGAAGAAGAGAGTCTGACGGAGAGAAGAAAGCTGAACCACCGAGAACACAAATGTCTCCTCCGGGGACGATGGTTTGATTCCACCAGGGGTTCCCGTCAGACACAGCATGAGCAATTGTGGGATGTCTCTGAGGTTCCTCCACAAAGTGCTGAGATCTGAGGAGACAGTTCATCCTGGGGAGGTGCGGCGGTATGGGGCGGCCGACCTCTCATCGGAAGATTGCGGGTTCGACTCCCAACTTGCCCGCTCGGGCTTAAGTGAGACACTGAAAACCCAAATCCTCCCTGGTGGGAGGTGGGCGCTGGAGAGCGGCGCCGCCGTCAGTGTGTGAGTGTGTGATCGGCACTGTGACTGTAGCTACGAGTGTTCACCTTTCAGCAGCTGGTGGCGAACTTTCTACAACTTTAGAGGAAAACACCTGCGACCAGATGGGTGGAGGAGAGGATGGAGGTGAGTGGAGCACCGTACCTTCAGAGTCGTTCATGCTGTGGATGATCTCGTCCACGTGAAGGGGGTCCCCCTCCAGGATGGGGAACTGACTGATGGGGTAGTCGGACATCAGGTGGTAGACCCCCTCCAGAGTGAAGTAGCAGTTGCGCTCGTGCTTGTCCTCCTCGTACAGCAGCAGCGCGCTCCTCCAGGCGAAGCGCTCGAACAGCGCCCCGAAAGTCTCTGCCATCTTCACGTAGTGCGGGGCGATGCGGGTCAGCTGCGAGAACTCTGAGTTCTTGTTCCCGAAGCCGGCGGCCAGGGCACCTGCCGAGATCATCGGGATGTTCCAGTGGGACGCCAGGCGCGCCACCCCCGCCGCCTCGTACTCGCGCACGGGACCCAGGATGAGGTCCGGCTTTCGCGCGCAGGACCGGTCCACCAGCGCGAACAGAGCTTCGTTCGGGGAGTCGGAGCTCTGGAAGTGAAGGTGGAAGTGAAAGCCCTCCACCGCCTGCAGCCTGCGCTGCGCGTAACGCAGGGCTGGAGCCACTCTGGCGGAGGAGAAGAGGAAGGAGTTGTTCTGCGGCAGGAACACCACCACATCGATGTCCTCCGTTCTGCCGGACAGAACCGGGTCCAAGAGGGTCAGCAGGAGCGCGCACAGCCGCGTGCAGCTCGGCATGGTGTCGGGGGGGGGTCTCCTCGGCTCCTCAAGTTGGAGCGCAGCTCTGGAAGTGGAGAACGGCTCCGCGTCCGCGACTTTGATTCTGCGCACAGACCTGCAGCACGAACGGATCCAGGCGGCAGAGTGCGCAGCCCGCACGCGCGCTCAGCCTGGAGTTTGAAGCATCTTTCAGGCTCGCTCCTGCGTCATCGAAGACCCCCACCCACACACCCCCAGTCTTAAAGCTACACCGCCGCGAGCGCACAATGAGCCACTTCAGCGCGGCGCGTGGCTCAGGCGCGAGCCGCTCACCAAACTTTCCTGGGTAACTTCCAAACGTGCGCTTGGCGCGCGTGCACGTGCACTGGTGCAAGGTGAGAAGCGAGAAACGGTGAGCTGGACTTTGAGGTGTTCCTGTTGAGGCTTCTCAGTCAGAAACTGTTCACAAGTTCATGTCAAATGTGTCGAACACGCGTGAAGACGCACGGACGGATGCCTGTCTGCAGTGACGGGGACATGCTGGGGCCCCTGGAACGACACATGGAGCTGCGTTGGTCCACACTGGTCTCATAACATAAACGTACAAGACAAAAAGCGTCAGAGAGAAAACACAACAATGTTCAATTCAAACTGTTGATTCAGCGAGATGGCAGGAAGCAACATTTTTAAAAGTCTAAAGAAGACATGTTGCTCTGGTTTCTCCATGTGACATTTTTAAGTACAAAAGAAAACCTCCAGCCATTCAAAAAAATACGTGTTTGTAACAAGCAGTTTTTCTCATGATGGAGGAAATACTTCAGGAAAATTAAGATTAAAATTACATTTCTGAGGACTTCTTGATTAAATCATGAATCAGGAGCAGACGGAAAAAATGCTTTTTGAAAAAAACCTGTATTTGTGACGTAAAAATCCACTGGCCAGTCCACAGTCTCCATTCTGATCCTTCCACCTGCGGACAAATATGTCCATGAACGTCTTTGTTTTCCTCATCTGAGCTGGAATCTGGATCACAACTGGATAGCAATCCAATATTTCTCACCATTTTGTTGCACTGCTACTTTAAGGTTGAGGGTGTGAGGGGCTGTGCGCTCGTGGGAGAAAGTGTAACAGATGGGTGATGGGAAGTGGGGGTGGGCTCACTCTGCGGCAGCAGTTCTGCTCAGAACTCAAAGGTGAATTTCAGATGAACTCCTGCAGAAACGATGTCCTAGAAAACAACAGCTGAGTGTTTTTTTTCTTTAGATTTTGGCTAAACACGGCATAATCATAAATAAAAGACCACTGGGAACGATCTGACAATAGATCACAAGATGAACAGAACTTTAATGTGAATCCTTCCTCTGTCTGCTCTTTTTAAGTGAATAACACTGTAACTAACCTGCCTCTTCTTTGAGTCTGATGCTTTTATTTACATCGTGTTCTCTCCTTCTCTTCCTGTTCTTGCATGTTTCCTCTCACAGGTTTGGATAACCTACGTTTTCTCTCATTCCAGATCCATCAGCATCTGTGTGTGTGTCCTGTCCTCTCAGACTCTGAGCGGTCATGGCAGATAGCTGCTCAGAGTTTGCTTCAGCTGGAGGTTTCTTCCATGGTCACCTCTTGTTCTGCACACAATACTACCCAAACCCTTGGATGTGATGTGTTGGTCGCTCGAACAGTTTGGGATTGTTCTTCTGGGCTGAACTGGATTATAACATCAGTGATGGATCTGGCTCGGCTGATTTTTCTTACTTTTGCACATCCCCATGACCTTTCTTGTGAGGTGGTGCTTTATAGATTACAGTAAATTGAAGAGAAGTGTTTCAAAACAGTGACTGTGACCAAAATCACAGTTTTTAGGTGATGACTTCAGAACAGGCATTTTGACTTTTTACTCTCTTATTGTTTAGAGATCCAGCTAAAGTTTCAATCATTCATTTTTGGTCCTCAGATGACATTTTTAACTTATCCAAATAGCTTCATTAAAAATGGAGTCATCCCTTCAGGAAGAGTTTAATGCAGTTTTAGTCTTAATTTTCTTCAAATGTCCTTTGTCATCAGAAAAATGCAACAAGAACATGTTTTTGATGTTTTGATCAGAGTTGGTCTTTAATTCGGTTAAAACAGAGAGCTAATATTGAAAGAATTGTTTTTTTAATGCCTTCCTCCTCTCTGGTCATCTCCATGTTTAATCCTCATTTGGACACTTTTTATCTAAACATCTGTCGGACAATATTTGAGATTTCGTATGGTTATTCTGTAATAAAGGCTTCATTTCATAATGTTTATTTCACAGAAATCCAAATCTGTCTGTATCATCAGACGGGGTCTTGGTGAGAGGTCCGGTTTGTTCTGAGTGACCCCCAGATTCTTGCTCCACCAAATATTTGTCCCATCTGCTTCCTGTTTGAAGACAGGCCTGAGTTTCTTCTTCTTCAAACATTATCAACAGGTTATATTTGGAGCATTGGATTAAAATCGAGTTATTTTTATACTAGAAGTTTAGAAGCCGTGCTTTAGGAGAAATACCTGTTCCTCTAAGGAGGGAAATGAGAGTTCTGACTCATACAAAACAAAGACAACCAGATTCTCTTTTAGCCCCTGAAAGACAAAGAGCAGATCCTGAATCGGACTGGGAGCAGCTCTTCATCGCTGCTGTGTTCAACTCCTGTGACAGCAGCTCTGACTACAGACCCCGCCTCTCCAGCAGGCAGGACGCATGAGCTTTAACACACCAGGACAACAGGACATCAGCAGCTGCAGCCTCAGCTTCTATCGTGGGCCAGAATCCCGTTCCTGCAGGGAGGTTCTCTGCTGTTCTTCAGGCCCAAACCTCAGCTGCTCTCCTCCGTCCAGCAGAACAGTTCCCCCAGCAGATGCTGCACAGAAGCATTCTCTCAACCTGACCATGCTTGGATGAAGCTTTTATGCAGAAATGTCGGCATGTTCTCGGCAGTTTGTTTCCTAAACTCTGGAATGTACCAGCTGACCGGGGAGATCAGGGCCCTGAAGGCAGACCTGCTGTGATGAAGATGACCCTCAGCTGTTCCTCGTCATTCATCCTGCAGAGAGGTGAGGTCAAACAGACACACAGACTCCTGTCCACATCCAGAAATAAAGCACAAACAAGAGTCCTCATTCAGTGATGGAGCATTTTAACGGCAGGTTAGCGCGTCTCTAATGATGCTCCTGTAAAGGACATTTGTTCTGTGGATGCTGCTCTCACTGGAGCCCCTGTTCCTGTAATCGTTGCATCGTTTCAGGAGAGCATTCAACTCAGAGCGACCCATGGCTCTGCATGCGCTAGCTTCATCAGACACGCCCGAGCTCTGCCAGGCCGCCCCCCAGGTCAGTCTGTTGATCTCTGCTGGTGTTTACCAGAGAGCTGGAGCCTCAAACGCATCAAGCTGCTGGTTGTAACTTTCTGCAGACCCTAAATAAAGCAGGAGTTTGCAGATTCTCTGATCGCTTCGTATTTAATCAGCCAACATGCCTTGAACAGTTTGATGAGAGGGTGCCCCGCCCCCACATGAAGAAATACAGATCAGAACAAACGACTGCAGAAAACATTATTTTGTTTCTTCTTTAGTTTGGTAAGAATGAAGGATCCCTGACTGAAGTGCAGAAGCCTTTGACTTTGCTGCCTCCTGCTGGTCACTCTGAGCTTCTGCGTGAAGCAAACTTTCATTCATGACTGGGGGGTTCTGGTTTAACTCCACACCTGTTGCTGTGTCCCTGAGCAAGCACAACCCCCTCAGGCCCTGAGGTTTGGGTTTTTTTTTATCAGCGAGAACAATCAGTGGAAGTCTGGATTGATACAGTCGAGAGCTGCACGTTTTCACAGAACTCGTTTATTTAAAAAACTTCATTTGTGTGTGCATGTCTGTCACACAAACCTGTCAGGGAGGGTTCACACAGCACAGGTCAAAATAAAAGTCCTTCATCAGAAAGGGCAGAGCCCCCCCCTCTGCTGCTGGCTCAGGTCGTGTTGTGGGGGGTCTTTGCAGAGGATCCTCTCAGCACGAGTGTCTGTCACAGCTGCAGGTCTGCGGAGCAGCAGCTGAGTGGGTCCTTCATCTGCGTTTTTGATGATCTTCCAGGCGTCGTGGTGCATGAGCCCCTCCAGAGAGCAGCCGTTGATGGACAGAACCTCATCTCCTCCGGCAATGAGCCCAGACTGCTCCGCAGCGCCTCCTGAGGCGGAGGAGTTCAATGGTTCAGATTTACAGAAGAAAACACTGTTGTTTTGCTGAGCATTACATTACACACGCAGGC
The DNA here is from genome assembly GCA_014656515.1 of Oryzias celebensis. Taxonomy (NCBI): domain Eukaryota; kingdom Metazoa; phylum Chordata; class Actinopteri; order Beloniformes; family Adrianichthyidae; genus Oryzias; species Oryzias celebensis. The sequence goes on along the minus strand of BNCR01000009.1, from coordinate 4,656,792 downwards.
CCGTCCGGTCCGGCCCGGCCCGGCCCGGCCCAGCCCAGCCCGGCTGCATGGCGCCGTAGGCAAAAAGAGATGTTGGTGCCCCACCCCCTGCATATCCATCTCCCCAGCCCCCACCGCTACAACACCACCACCACTGTTCAGAGCAGAAACAACATAACAGCCTTGAATATGTTGCAATAAGTTTGATTTTAATTCTCATGACCTAGATAATAAACACTAAATTGTTAATATGTAATAATAATATATGTGTTTATTATTCATAAACACAATTGTTTAAAATATTTGCCCCCAGGCCGGGCTTGTCTAAGGGATCTTTGTGCTGGGAGGTGGGAGGGCTAACCACTGAGTCACCATTTTTATTTTTAAACTAAATGAGTGGTGTGTCCAACTGTTATGAACTTGTAAAAAATGTCATAAACTTAAAAAAACAAAAAAACCTTTGTCTGATCATAGCAGATGGCGACCTAGGCAGACGCCTAGTAGGCCCTGCACACACAACGACACACTCGACAGCTGAATGTGGGAGTTTTCCACACTAAACAGCCAAAACAACCTGTCATGTTTAGCATGTTGGAGCTGCACTCTGTGGCTTTAGCTTTGTGATGCAGTCGGTGTGTGAGGACAGAAACATCAAGCTCAACCTTCTGGCTCAGTTTACCCACGAAAACATATGGAAAAGGCAGTGAAGACTGGATACAAACTGAGGCGTGTGAACGAGTCAATGTTTGAGCTTAAGCGTGAAAATGTCTGACTGTGTCTGTGTGCTTGTGTGAACACTCAGCAGTTCACAGTATGTGAATGCCTGTATGTGAAAATGTGAGAGTGGGATTTTGAGGAAAGTGAGTGTTTGAACGCGTCATTGTGCAAACAAACGAACATACTGTATAAATATCAGATTGTGGAAAGGTGTTTGTAAATGTTTGAGTGTGAAAGATGCTTTTTGTAATAACTGCGTCAACATGTATGTTTTTAAAAGTGTGAGTATGTGAGCCAGTTCATTTAAAGTATTTGATTGTCCAATATTTATGTGAACTTTTGCATAAAAGTGTGAAAGCAAAAATGGTCAAATGTGAGATTATGTGAGTGACAGGTGTGAACAGGCGGAGCATCAAATTAGAATGTTCATCTAAAATGATGTTATTGGAACCTTGAATCGGGTGGAGAAAACTGCTGTAAACTAGAAGAAAACTGCAGTAAACTAGAAGAAAACTGCTGTAAACTAGAAGAAAACTGCAGTAAACTAGAAGAAAACTGCTGTAAACTAGAAGAAAACTGCAGTAAACTAGAAGAAAACTGCTGTAAACTAGAAGAAAACTGCAGTAAACTAGAAGAAAACTGCAGTAAACTAAAAGAAAACTACAGTAAACTAGAAGAAAACTGCAGTAAACTAGAAGAAAACTGCAATAAACAAGAAAAAAACTGCAGTAAACTAAAAGAAGACTGATGTAAACTAGAAGAAAACTGCAGTAAACTAGAAGAAAATTGCAGTAAACTAGAAGAAAACTGCAGTAAACTAAAAGAAAATTGCAGTAAACTAGAAGAAAACTGCAGTAAACTAGAAGAAAACTGCAGTAAACTAAAAGAAGACTGATGTAAACTAGAAGAAAACTGCAGTAAACTAGAAGAAAACTGCAGTAAACTAAAAGAAAATTGCAGTAAACTAGAAGAAACTGCAGTAAACTAGAAGAAAACTGCTGTAAAATAGAAGAAAACTGCAGTAAACTAGAAGAAACTGCAGTAAACTAGAAGAAAACTGCTGTAAAATAGAAGAAAACTGCAGTAAACTAGAAGAAAACTGCAGTAAACTAGAAGAAAACTGCAGTAAACTAAAAGAAAATTGCAGTAAACTAGAAGAAAACTGATGTAAACTAGAAGAAAACTGCAGTAAACTAGAAGAAAACTGCAGTAAACTAAAAGAAAATTGCAGTAAACTAGAAGAAACTGCAGTAAACTAGAAGAAAACTGCAGTAAACTAGAAGAAAACTGCAGTAAACTAGAAGAAAACTGCAGTAAACTAAAAGAAAACTGCTGTAAACTAGAAGAAAACTGCAGTAAACTAAAAGAAAACTGCAGTAAACTAAAAGAAAACTGCAGTAAACTAGAAGAAAACTGCAGTAAACTAAAAGAAAACTGCTGTAAACTAAAAGAAAATTGCAGTAAACTAGAAGAAACTGCAGTAAACTAGAAGAAAACTGCAGTAAACTAGAAGAAAACTGCAGTAAACTAAAAGAAAACTGCTGTAAACTAGAAGAAAACTGCAGTAAACTAGAAGAAAACTGCAGTAAACTAGAAGAAAACTGCAGTAAACTAGAAGAAAACTGATGTAAACTAGAAGAAAACTAGAAGAAAACTGCAGTAAACTAGAAGAAAACTGCAGTAAACTAGAAGAAAACTGCAGTAAACTAGAAGAAAACTGATGTAAACTAGAAGAAAACTAGAAGAAAACTGCAGTAAACTAGAAGAAAACTGCAGTAAACTAGAAGAAAACTGCAGTAAACTAAAAGAAAACTGCTGTAAACTAGAAGAAAACTGCAGTAAACTAGAAGAAAACTGCAGTAAACTAGAAGAAAACTGATGTAAACTAGAAGAAAACTAGAAGAAAACTGCAGTAAACTAGAAGAAAACTGCAGTAAACTAGAAGAAAACTGCAGTAAACTAGAAGAAAACTGCAGTAAACTAGAAGAAAACTGATGTAAACTAGAAGAAAACTAGAAGAAAACTGCAGTAAACTAGAAGAAAACTGCAGTAAACTAGAAGAAAACTGCTGTAAACTAGAAGAAAACTGCAGTAAACTAGAAGAAAACTGCAGTAAACTAGAAGAAAACTGCAGTAAACTAGAAGAAAACTGATGTAAACTAGAAGAAAACTAGAAGAAAACTGCAGTAAACTAGAAGAAAACTGCAGTAAACTAGAAGAAATCTGCAGTAAACTAGAAGAAAATTGCAGTAAACTAGAAGAAAACTGCAGTAAACTAGAAGAAAACTGCAGTGAACTAGAAGAAAACTGCAGTAAACTAGAAGAAAACTGATGTAAACTAGAAGAAATCTGCAGTAAACTAGAAGAAAATTGCAGTAAACTAGAAGAAATCTGCAGTAAACTAGAAGAAATCTGCAGTAAACTAGAAGAAAACTGCAGTAAACTAGAAGAAATCTGCAGTAAACTAGAAGAAAATTGCAGTAAACTAGAAGAATCTGCAGTAAACTAGAAGAAAATTGCAGTAAACTAGAAGAAAATTGCAGTAAACTAGAAGAAAACTGCAGTAAACTAGAAGAAAACTGCAGTAAACTAGAAGAAAACTGATGTAAACTAGAAGAAAACTAGAAGAAAACTGCAGTAAACTAGAAGAAAACTACAGTAAACTAGAAGAAATCTGCAGTAAACTAGAAGAAAATTGCAGTAAACTAGAAGAAAACTGCAGTAAACTAGAAGAAAACTGCAGTGAACTAGAAGAAAACTGCAGTAAACTAGAAGAAAACTGCAGTAAACTAGAAGAAATCTGCAGTAAACTAGAAGAAAATTGCAGTAAACTAGAAGAAATCTGCAGTAAACTAGAAGAAATCTGCAGTAAACTAGAAGAAAACTGCAGTAAACTAGAAGAAATCTGCAGTAAACTAGAAGAAAATTGCAGTAAACTAGAAGAAAATTGCAGTAAACTAGAAGAAAACTGCAGTAAACTAGAAGAAAACTGCAGTAAACATTCAACTATGGCTTGAAAATGTTGATCTGATTAATAACGTGCAAAGTCCTTCTATAATAGTTTCTCCTTTATTTAAGCTCACCTTGCAAACTAATGATCCCAGGTGTTTGAAATGGATTTTAGTGAAGAGCTCTGAGTCACAACATCATCAAACATGAATTTGATCTTTTTGACACAGACGCAAATACAATTCGCATAATATTTTGAAACACAGTGTTTTCAGTCTGCTATTGTTATCGATTTATTTAATCTATCTATAATTACATTTTTATTCAATTTTTATTATTTGCCATTCAATGTGAACAATCTGTTCCTGGTCTTGTATTTTGTTAAATCCATTTCTCCTAAGAGTGTGACTTATTTATCCTTTTTTTCTTCATTTATTCATGATGTAGCGGCTGTGACTTATACTCCAGAGTGATATACTCACCCATACTCAGAAAATAACACCCATACTCAGAAAACTGTGTGAGGTTCTGACATGTGACTGTCCATGAGTGGAGGTTGTAAGCGTGTGACTCTCTGTGTGTGTTCCAGGTCAGCTCCGACTCAATAGGCCAGCAGTCGGTCACCTGAAAAGATGCGTTTGATGGTGAGAGGCCGGTCCCCCTGGCAGGAAGACTTCCCTCCCTCCAGACTGAAGCCCAGGCCGGCACTGCTCTTATGAAGCTCCACAGCAAATACACCGTCAGCTCCTGTCAGACAAAAACACACAGAGGGTTGATGCCAACAGGCAGGACCGGACTGGACTCATGAGACACAGTCAGAAGCGCTCAAATCACCCCAAAAGACCTCAAATCACGTCTGTACATTGACTTAACATTGAAACTCGGTGCTCCTGCCACACGAATTGCGTCTGATCTGTGTGCTGCTTTACCGGCGCCTGCCATCAGCACCACAGCTGATCATACACAAAACAAACAAACAAACAACAAACACAGAGTGACTGCATATGCTGCTATGTTGCTCCCTTTACCAGGGTTTGTCAGTAAGCAGGTCCATAGATGTTGAGACATATTATCACCTTTAGAAGTACAAACATTCAGACTAGGGATGAAAGGATAAGAAATACATTTTAAAAAATCGATCTAGTACTTTGAACAACAGCAGTATCAGTTCAAACCATAAATACAAACAATTTTATGTTGTATAAAATATATAAAGTCACCCAGGGAGTATGAAACTGCTTTCTCTGTCAGCTTCTCTTCCTGTTGTGTTTCTACTGCCTTTGCCTTTTTCTGTACATTTGACGCAAACAAAAAGCCGATCAATCACAAGCTCGCTTCTACCAGGTCAGGTCAGTTCTAACTCCAGTGAGGGATGTGTTTACTGAACGTATTTGAAGTCCACAACACTTCAAACAATCCCTGAATGAATTCATATAACACACCTTTCATTTACTCACAAAGAACAAAACAGTCTAAAAGCCCCAAAGTGAAGGTTGTTATGTTTGAAGCTGTTAAGTCAAATACTTTTTGTTTGTGTTCATCAAAGTAAAGCAGCCAGCAACCAAAAAAAAACAGAGTTTCTGTGTTAGATGACATTTTCATTTATAATTTTAGATAAATATATAGATTTTATCCATTTAGGTAAAAGTATTATTGATTTCAAATATTCTTGATTGAATGTCATTCAGAGCTTTTTGTTGAATGAATCAGACGGCTCATTTGTGCATTTTTCTGGAAGCTGAACTCAACGTGACAAACAGCTCGTTTGTAAAGTACTAAGTAAACTACTTCATTTAGTGAGTTTACTTTCCAAACTATGGTCCTTCAGGGGCTCCTCCTCAGAGGTTTTGGGAGTTGTGTGGTAGATACGCAGTGACAAACAGGTTGGGGGAAATCTTAGGTGTTCACAGTGAAGAAGTAGAAGTTCTGTATTAAATCCCTTTTTCTACTGTTTTCAAATAAGCTGAAATCATTTTCGATTTGCCAACAAAATGCTTTGAAAAGGCCCTAACTTTCAAAATGTTCCTGGGGGAGGACCCCTGACCCCCTCAGTGGCGCCTGGTAATGGTAGCCTCCTACTTTCACCACAGTAGCCTCCTATTCTGAAAATGTTTCCATATTGTTTTACTACAAAGATATCTGAGTCTTTTATGTGTCGATTTGCAGACCATAAACTGAGATGTGTTTAGAATCGTGTGAGAAAAAGACACACAACCCCAGTTCAGACCGAAGCAGCAGGACACTTACGGTCAGGACAGCTCCCAGTGTGGCGAGCCGGCTGCTGTCTGTCAACCATGTTTGCATCTCTCTTCCTGTTCCTCCAAATAACGACCACAGCTTGGCTGAACGGTTTGGCTTGATGAAGGCACGACACCACCTCCCCATGGGTTTTACCCTCCAGACTTGTTCCGTTGATGGATAAGATGCTGTCGCCTCGTTGGATGGAGCCCTCCAGGCTGGCTGCACCCTTGGAGAAGACCCTGTGGACCTGGACACGGAGTACCTCTGAGGGTCTGTGGAAGCCTCAGTAAAAACCACTTCCAGCTTTTTGTAAAACCTCAGGGTTCAAACTGAAATGTTGTGGTGTTTGGACTTTCTCAGTTTTCACTCACAATGACTTTCTTTTGCTCCAGGTCAGCGCCGCCGGCAATGCTGAACCCGAGTCCAGAGCCTTCGCCTTTGTTGAGGACGACGAGCAGCGAGCCGTGGTCAGTCTGCAGAGTTTAGAGGCCAGAGTGAAGAAAAGTGCAGGCAGCATGACAGCAAGCATGTGTCCATTTGGAACATCCAATTCTCTGTTTCCAGCCAAAAACAACCATTTCAATGTTTCTGCAAATGTTCCACTATTTTGTAGTTCTGGCAAATTCAGATGAAGTTTATTACAGTTTCTTACAGGGAAATGCTGCATGATAATTAGCAGAAAAGGAAAATGTAGACAGAAAGATGTTTCTCTGCTTCTAGTGTCATTTCCAAATGTTACCTGCTGGTGGCGCCACACACAAACACAATCAGTTCTGGTTCTGACCTGATCTCTGTGTTATAATGAGGGGTTTTCTCTTCCTTTAACTTCCTGTTCACTCAAAAGCTCAAACTGGGCAGAACCTCAGACCTTTACCTGCGAAAAGCTCTGTTGAAGCAGGCTCGCCACCGAGGATCTGCTGGAGGGCGAGGACAGCAGCGCCCACAGCTTCTGCTGCTTCACGGAGGATGCAGCCAGCTCGCCCAGCCTGCAGGTGACAGACAGACCTGCACAGGTGAGTCTCACCTGAGCTCATCATCTTATGGTAAGAAACCTGATCTTCTGGGTCCACGCTGCAAAGCGGCTCAGGGTAAACCTTAGTCTGAAGGCCGCTTTGGCTGCGACTGTGCTGGTAGAGAAGTTTAGCACAGCGCCGCCTACAGGCCGCCAGGGGCGACGCGTCACAGGCAGAACCCAGACGATGGAGAACTTCTCTATTTTAAAGTGGAGTCAAATCTGATTACACTCACAAAGCTGCAGATTAGGATGCAGCAGCCCCCACCTGATGGAGCACCCAGGGTCTTTGTTGCTTGTGGTCTCCGGGGGGGCGTGCACGGAGGATTCAGGGTCTGCGTGGATGATCCGGATCACCTTGGTCAGGCTCACAGATGGAGCGGGGCTCTCAGCCCCTCTGGCTTTAACAGGAATCACAGCAGTATCCCCCCCCCTGCAGGCCACTGTGCACAGCTGATCCAGCTCAGGCATGCTCAGAGCTTGGAGCTGCCGCAACCTGCCGGGGGGGCGTCTGCCATGCCTGCGCAGCAGGATCGCTTGGGTCTGTCCTGTGGGTCCACTCGGAGAGCTGTCCTTAGTCACATGTGTGTGGTTAGGGAGGGGGGAGCTGGTCAGGGGAGCAGGAACACCCCCCTCTTGAGAGCTGGTCCTGTTTGGAGCCTTGCAGACAGCGTCTTTGTGCTGAAGCGAGGGGAACGTCAGGGCGAAGTTTCTGCTCACAGGTCTGTCCAGACTCGCCAGGCTTTCAAACGACTTGATTCTGTGGCGAACAGAAAAGGGGCTGCAGTTTGAGAGGACGTTTGTGGGGGGGCCGCGACGCTCCCAGCTCCTCGTGGACTTCAACCCCCCTCCTGTGTCCACAGCGGCCCTCGACATGGAGCCGCCCTTGGCTCCCGTTTGCTCTGCTGCAGAGGAAAGGGCCCCCACCTTACCTTCAGCTGCGGAGGAGTTTGGAGAGCACAGCACGGATGTTTTGGTGTCTTCAGACGCAGCTGCTCTGGTTCTGGTTCCTGACAAATGTCCAAGGTCAGTTTTCTGGGAGACAGACGAAGGAGGTGTTGCAGACAAAGTGACATTTTCCTTATCAAACGGCGAGGGTCTTGGGGAGGCCCCTGAAGGCCCCCGTTCAGGGCTGGATGCCGCGCTGCTGTCGTTCATCTTAGATTCCTGACAGGAGTTCAGGAAACTGGACTCCAGCGTCACCGGCTGAAACCAGCGCCTCACCGGAGCTTTGGAGTTTGAAGTGGCTGTAGCTTCATTTCTGCATACAGCTTGCAGGTCAGCGTGGCCCCCATTGTGCACGTCATTATGTGCACCAACACTACAGTCATTGTGCACAGCAGCTGGAACGTGAATCAAGCTGTCCGTCTGGTGCTGGCAGAGGCTTCCGTGGCTGGACTCTGGACTCTCCTCAGTTCTGGTTCCGTTCCTGTCCTGGTCTGGGACTGTCATGCTGGAGGCTGTGTGGGGTAGGGCCACAGGGGGGTGTTGACAGAGGTCCGTCACAGAGTTGTCTGAGCTCCTCTGGGAAACAGCAGAGGGAAGTGAAGACGGCCCTCCCCTCACAGACTGATGAGGAGCACAGGACCTGAACTCCTCTTCCTCCTGACAGAAGGAGTCCTGGAGGCCGCTCATTTCACCGATCACCAGACTGTGGTCTGCGCTCAGGTCCTCATCTTTTGTAGGTGGCACAGGTTCAGATCCAGCACCGGAACTCTGTGGATCAGGCGTGGACTGAGTCAGGACCTGAACTGCAGCCTCAGACAACGCTCCAGCTGACGGGACCAGACAGCAGGACACAGGGCTGGGGGGGCACGCCTGTGAAGGTGACTCCACTTTCCAACCATCGATGTCTTCTGCTTCTGGGAGGACAGTTTGACCGTCACCGTTTGATGGTAGGTTGTCATGGAGATTCTCTGACTTTGCACTCTGTACTTCATGGATGGACTTCAGCACAGGCTCCTCCGGGTTTGGTTCATCCCTGCTGCCCGAGTCTGTCCTCACAGATGACCAGTCTTGTGGGCTCTTCTTCAGAGAAGATCGTCCGTCTGAGTCCATCCTCGGAGCGGACGGTTCCTCTACAGCTGCAAGAGGAGAAGAAAGAACCGTAATGAAGAGGCCAAGGAGTTCCATGACAGAGTGAGACGAATGCTACTAAAAGCCAGACGCAACCCTCAAGACCATAATGCTGGTCAGTCTGTGCTTTAAAGGCCCACTGCGATCATCTTTGGAGCGATGTTTGTCAAAGTGTTCCCAGCGCTCTTTAATTAGGATTATGCTGTCCTTTTCCAGGGCAGAGTTTCTGCAGAACGGCAGGAATTCATTCCAAATCCGCCTCTGAGTTGTGGGCGGGACTGCTGGCGCAGAGCAACCCCTGCCCCTTTTCCTGTCACCCATAACTGCGAGCTCTCTGTTTACACTCTCTCTCACTGTCCCTCCCCTCCGAGCTCCAACCTAACATTAGCATAACAACAACATAACAACAAAAAATGGTGAGCAATAAACAAATATGATCTTTTTGAAACGACTTGTTTTTGTCTGCTCCTGATTCACAGCGATAACGAAATACTCCGAAATGCAGTTTGAAGCTTTTGGTTCTTTATACATGTCCTCCATCATCAGAAAAATGACACAAGAACATGTTAAAAAGACCAAAACAGATTTCATCGGAGTGGGTCTTTAACTGAAGGTTCTTTAACAGAGGACACATGTAAGGAAATATTCTACAAGCTAAAAACAAGATCACTTTCTAGGAAACTAAAACCACAGAGAACCAATCACAGAACAGATCCAGGTGAGCTGAGGGACCCTCGCTTGTGTCAGACTCAAAGGGTCATCTTAAGACGTCAGGGTCAGAGGGTTGTCTGAATTATTCAAACATATCTGGGAATCTGAACGGGTCAGGGTCAAAGTTCAACCCCTCAGAGGGATTCAAACTAAACTCTGGAGTCTGAAGGAGAACTACCAGGAGAACTCAACGATGCTGATGAATAATCACCATGGAGAGGAAGCCAGCCGCCCGCAGGCTACTGTGGTGGGGCGAGTGGGGGGGGGCTGAGCCTGCATCTGAGCCCAGCATGAAAGGGGGGGGGGTAAAACAGCTGATGGTCACAATGAGGCATGAAATCAAACACAGCGTGACATCACAACAGCACAACCGCCAAAACACAAAGTTACGTTTCATTTCACGTCAACGCAAAACTGTTTCTCCAGAACCAGAACCCGGAGTGCATTTTAATGACCTTAAATGACCGTGGGGGGCGCTCTCACCTGCGGCTCTCCTGACCTGCAGCTCCAGAGTCAGAGGAAGCGTGTGCATCAGCTCACAGACCTCCTGGTAGCTGCAGGACTGGACCCAGGTGTCCCCGATCCTCAGGACCTGATCTCCTACACGGAGCTTCCCTGCAGACTCCTGGAAAAACACGGGAGGGGTCAGCATGTGGGGGTACCCCCCACCCAAAGTGGAGAAACATCTTAAAGCGCACCCATGCCGCCGCACTGCCAGGCTTTATTCCTGCTACAGTGACTGTCAGGGGGGAGGACGTGATCTCCATGTCCAGACCAAAGGACTCTTCCTCGCTCCTCCTCAGAGTCACACATTCAGATGGCAGCTCCTGCTGCGGGTTCTCGGTCCTCCCCGCTCCCAGTGTGGACCTGGGGGGGACCTGGAGCGAGCCTGAAGCAGACTGATCACACGCAGAGATGGACGGCGTTGGGAGGTCAGTACCAGCGGCCTTCTCCTCATCCTCACTGAGCTCATCGTCCAAGCACAGAACCCGGAGCTGGCGAAGGAGCGGGCTCCTCGCCGTGGCGGGGCTGGAGGACAACAGGGTTTGGATCAGAGGCTCCTGGTGCTGGTCTGGACGGGGAGGGGGGTCATCTGCTGCTGACAGGGTGCGGCTGAATGCTGCATGCAAACACACACACACACACACACACACACACACACACACACACATACCGTCAGCTGCTCTGCATCAGACGCGTTTCTGCCTCAAAGTCTGAACGTTACCACGAGAGGAGTCCTCATCAACGCAGGGGGAGCCGCTCCGCCGGTGCAGCACCTCCTCACTGTTGGAGCTCCTCAGGATGAACTCAGAGTGGAAGGAGGAGTCCTGGGACAGGAAGTGGGACAGCTCTGTCTCTGAGCTCAGAGAGCCCTACGAGCACAGACAGCAGGAACGTGGTGTGTTCATGTCACAGGTTACTGCAGGTAAAACCAAACCTCTGACACTGACATGAGTATTTCTATTCTCGACTATGAGAGTATCTGTGCACAGCAGACGGGTACGCACCCTGCTGGCAGGCTCCAGGAACCTCTTCATGGTCCAGCTTAGAAGGGGGGATGTCTCTCCTTGCAGGTCCTTTCCAGTGAAGTGGGGGCTTGTCCAGGATGCACCTTAAGATAACAAGGCAGTCACATTTTGTAAGATAACACACTGCTCCAGCACTGTGGTATCTTTGATTACAGAGAAATAAGAGTTTATGAAAAGAAGACAATCTGACCTGGGGAGTGGGAGGCCAGTCGGCCTCGGTTAAGTTTGTCCTTGGATGTGGATCTGGAGATGGTCTGATCCATTTCTTGTTCTGATATCTAAAAAACCCAACACAGTCATGAGTGGAGCTCTACAGCACAGACCCCCCCTGCAAATGAATCATAAAAATTTCCTCTTTCTCATCAGCAGGGGGGGCTGCACTCACCTTGGGGTCAGGGTGTCTGCTGACGATGAGACTGACGGGTCCCGGGCCGCACTCACTGAGGATGGCGTAGGCCTCACTGAGGGCGGCGTGACGGAGGCTGACTGAGTCCACCTCCAGGATCTGATCACCACGGCTGCACAGAGGGGGTGGGGGGGTCAGATCGAGGATCAGCTCTGACCCGAGTCCAGCGGTTCTTTACCTGAGCCTGCCGTCCATCCGAGCCACTGAGCCTAGAGCCAAACTGTGGATGTAGATCCCGGGGGGAGCGTTCTCCGGACTCAAACAGCAGACCCCGACCCCCAGACCGACGCCGGGCTCTGAAACAGCAGATCCTTCAGTCAGCGCTGCACGTTTTCCTCTGCTGAGGATGCGGCTGCCTGAACCCGCTCACCTTTATCCAGGGTCACCTCCATGATGATGCAGTCCTTTGGACCGGTGACTGGACCCACAGCACAACTTCTGCGGATGTCAGAATCTGCTGGGCTTGAGGGAAGGGGCGCCCCCGCACTAGCATTGGAGTTGGGGGAGGCAGAGCGGCTTGGGAGGGTGGGGGTGGGGCACGGCGTGAGGCTGGGACTGCGCAAGCGAGTTCGGATGGTGAGGGTCACCACCCCTTTTTTGAGTTGCTGTCATAAGAGGAAATGAAAATGATGAATGGAGACCCACGTTGTCTGAAGAGTTACTAGTTCTGACATCTTGGATGTGTGACTGAGGGAGGGGGTCCACCTTGAAGGTGTGGATGGCCTGCTGGTGGGTCAGGCCCAGCAGAGACTCTCCATTCACCTCCAGGATCTCATCTCCTGCACGGACCAACACAAAACCATTAAGCTTCCACATTTACCAGCTCCAGCCCCCCCTCTGGGACACACGCCCAACGCCTGGCTAAGGTGAAGGAGGTCAGAGTTTGCTCGACTTCATGGTTGATGCTTCTCTGCAAAAACAGAGGATTTGTTTCATTTAGACAGAGTATGGTGGTCTTGTTTTAAAACACGCTGCCCATGTCCTGAGAGGACTTCTTAGAAAATACACCGGGGAACAGTACAAACAATTTCCCGTTGTTCTTCTGGCAATGTTGTTGTCTCCTCACAAGAGACATTTGCACTACATTACAAAGTTTTTTTGTTACCAGTTTGGCCTTTGTGTTTCTAAAAAAACATTTGAACTAGAAAACAGATAAAGATCTTCTGTATCATTACAATCTGCAGAACAGAACTGTAGAGGCTGCAAAAACAGAGTCTAAGAAAGTACAAAGATGTGTTTACTTTCTATTGTGCAAAAACAAACATCTTTTTCAATAGTAAAATGATCTTAATTTGAGAAAACATGTCTGAGTGACGAGAATGTTTTAAAAAAATAAGCATTCCATCTTTCTAACCCCATTGACTGGTTTTCTTTCTTTCTTTTATTTCTGAGGAGCCTGATTTTCAGCGAGGACGTACGAGCGTCCAACTGAAACCAGGAGAGAAGTCTGCCCCCCCTTATCAGGAGGGGCAGACCTGCTGGAGACTCCATGTTCAGTAAGGTGCTGACAGAGCACAAGTCCCTGAAACACTGAGACAGATCTGAAGCAGATGAGGGGGAGCGGTATCTGTTTCAGGGAAGGGCGGGGGGACTCACCCTCCTGCAGCCGTCCGTCTGCTGCTGCTGCTCCGTTGGAAAAGATGGTTTTCACAAAAATGCCCATTTGTCCTCGAGCGGAGTCCTGCCCCCCCACAATGCTGAATCCGAGACCCTGCAGACGCCACACTGAGCATGAATCTAAAGTGAACCCCCCAGGCCTTTAGGTCCTTTGTCCCCCCAGGTCTGTCATCTACCAGCTAAGATCTACTCTCCAGACCGTTTGAGTTTGAGGTTTGTTTTCAGAAATTTAAAATCATTTTGGTAAATCATATTTCTAAGAATAAAAAAGGATTAAAGACTCTTTTTTCTTGGAAACTGAGACAAAGCAAATCTACTTGCATGTTCTCAATGATTTTTTCAGTGCAGTTTTTATACTTTTGTTTTAAATATATCATGATTTGATCTTTGTTTTCACTCAACGCTGATGAATTTATTCTTCTATTAAGGTTTGAACTCTGAGAGTTTAAATAAGGTTCTGGTCTGTCTGAGAACAGTGTGGAAAGTGAGGAGTTTTACGGCTTTAAAACATCTATGATCCAACTGCAGAGTTCAACCATCTCAGGCTGTTTATGGATCAGATTACTGCGATAAACAAGAGATCGCTCTATTTCAATGTTAGACAAAAATACCAGCAGCATGATTTCTTTTTTGATGTTCTGTTTAACAGTAAGTCTTTTTTTTAACTTCTAATCTTTTTTAGGAATTGACTCAGTTTTTCTCATCTGACTTTCATCAATAAAAACCAAAAAGTAAACTCCTCTCTGGAGTTGATCTTTTTTAACTTGAGAACAGTTATAATATTCAAAAACGTTTTTATTTCATGTCTTAAAAAAACATGAAAGAAGGTCATAATTTTGAACTTTTTAACTTCAAACAAGAAGTATTAACTAAAAGAATCCTGAACTGACTGTTTTTATTTAGGTCAGGTAACAAAGAGGAAATGATGACCTGATGACACGTTTGAGATCATAAGAAGAGCATCATTAACAGAAATGTCAGGTATCTGTTTTTTATTCTTTGATCTGATCTGCAGGTCATTTCAGGATGCTGGATAACAGTCACAGCTGCTCTGAATCCTCAGACTGAAGGATGGTTTGTGTCTCCATCCACGTCTCCATCAAACCTGCCTGTCCCAGCTTTGTTAGTGCACGTGAGTCAGGAGAGCGCCCACCTTTCCTCTGCCTTTCATCAGCACGATGGTGGAAATAATGGACGGCTGAGCCAGTCGCCATGGAGACTCCACTTGAACGGTGCTCAGGGAGCGAGCTGCTTTCTTAATGAGCGGATAATCCTGAGAGGACATGAAGAAGACAGAGCAGAACTTTCTGATTCATATTTACGCCTTTATTCATGCGGCCGAGCTTTCTTTGTTCTGAAGAGACTCCTCTGCTCTCAGGAACACGTCTGGGCTCTTCTGCTGGACGGAGGAGACTCAAGGAGCGCTGAGAGGCTTAAGGCCACGTTCATCTGCCTCGTCCTCAGACGAGTGTCTGCGTACCCTCCAGACAGATGATGAAGATCAGCAGCAGAGAAACAAACCGTCTGATCTGAGTTTAGACTTCAGATCATCAGGAAACACTAAAGATGGAGTCCATCTTTCTGCTGCAGGTTCATGTTCTGCTGCTGATCAAACACATTTTACAGCTTCAGGGTTTTTAATGAATTTCGGCAGAAGTTTCTTCTGTTCAGACGGTCTTCTCTGGCTGTGGATGGAGCTCTGCCAGCACTGATACGACTGAGAAGAACCATCCTGCTGCTTCTGACTGCAGTTGCTTAGTGCAGATGAAGACGTCTATCAGCATCTCTGGACTCTTCTGGACACGAGAACCTGAACTCTATTCCAGCTAAAACTCAGATCTGATGAGAGCTGATGAGATTTGAGGATTTTCATCTCTTATGAAGGAACTTGAAGGAAAACGGAAACATTTCACTATGAGAGCCTTCGCACAACAAAATGAGCTCAGATTTATCAGGACACCTTCATTTTCTCAACTGTAGTTGGAGAAGAAGATATCTACACAAATGTTAATGGTTCCTGGTGTTGAGACTGAGTTCAGCTTCATGTCAGGCCTTCATCTGTGCTCCTCTGTTGTCCACAGAGCATCTCAGGAGTTCAGCTGAATTCAAACCAGATCATGAATGCCAGAGTCGCTCTTCTCTGACTGTAAAGTAGTTGAGGAAACAGCTGAAGGATCAATCAGATGTTTTATGTGAGTCGAATTGCTATAATAAGCCTAATTTGATTATAAATAAGCTCAATTTTCTTTATATATGTTCTCCATCATCAGAAGAATGCCACAGAAACACCCAAAACATAACTGTCATCAAAGTGCGTCCTCCTGATGTCACAAGGCGAGATGTTTACTGACCTGCCTGGCTCCAGCGGCGTCCAGCTGCTGAGGTAATGAGTGTTTACGGCGACCGGCCAGGGGCTTTACTGCCACCTCAACCCCCCCACCGTCCATAAACAGCTCGTCATCCTCACCCACCGACTCCAGGCGGGTGCTGCCCCCTGAGCCACAAAACACAGAAACTACAGACGTGCACTTTTTATTCATAACATAAACTGTGATGATTAACAGAACCACCTTTTAAATCAACATCCTGAGAAAAGACTCTTGCAGGAGCAGTTATAAAGTTTATCCTAAAAAAACATCTATTTTTAAAGCTGTAAATGTTTTCCAAAGTAAAGACAAGAGCACAAAAGGACGGAGCCCTTTCTGCTGCTGCTGCAGCATCATTCCACAGTTTAAAGAGCAAGGATAGAAGACAAACATCTGCTGTATCAGCTCCTCTTCAGGATCAGGAGCGTCTGAGTCAAGATGGGTGGGTTTGTTTGAAACCTGTGTTTGTGCTTTTGCAGCAGGAGAACACAGACTGAACCTGAGTGTTTGGATGCTTTGGACTCTGTTCTACACCAACCTTGCGACTGGCTACACAGCTTCATAGGTGGGGGGCTACATTTCCATTTTCTCAAATCCTCCTCCTCGCTGGGTTTGTCCAGTCTCTCCAAACTCTCGCCCTGAAATGACATGCAGAGTTTTTTGATCTTGGCTGCAGATCCAGAGACAGCTGCTATGTTGAACGGACAGATTATTGAGTCACATTTTCACATAGTTAAAACAACAAAAAGATGCAAAAATAGACCCTCCAACAGCCTCAGCTGCTTAAACTAAAGCTTAAACATCCCCCTAAAGATTCTCATCAACATGTCAACCCAAAGCTTAAACCGGTGTACCGTGTTTTGGTTCTCCAGAGCGGAGCTGCTGTTGAGGGACTGGGAGAAAGGAACCGAAGACAAGCAGGAGGAAGATCTGCAGCTGCTGGAGATGTCTGGAAGGCTGGTGGATGGAAAGGGTTTGAAATCGACCTCTGACTCGTCCTGCAGGAACAAAAGGTGCTCATGTTTGTGTTTCCAGGGTGCTGTGAATTATTCCCAACCCCCTTTAGAAGGAGGTCTAAAGACCAAATTCTGCTGTTGTCTGCTCTCTACATTGTGTCCTCTCCTGCTTTGGCTCAGGTGTTTTGGTGTAAAATGCAATTTGTGCAAAACACAAAATCTGTTTTCTCTTTAGTCATTTTCAGCCTAATGTTTCAGTGGCTACATTTTCAGTGGATCCCTACAAAACATCATCATTTTTTCTGACCTGTTTATGACATTAACAAACTTCCTGCTGGTTTAAGTTGCTGCATACTAAAATTGTACTGGGTCAAATGTAACCAGCATTTATTTTGATGGATTTCAAGTCTGCCAGTTCTGTTAGATCGACAAAACGGTTGTTTTAAGAGATCGTCAAACAAGATGTTTGCATACAGTCATTTGAAGAACAACATAAAAGATGACACTTAAATATTCCAGATTGATCTGAAATTGAAACCATAGTTTTTGATTTTGGGTGAAACTGACCTGAACGGTACTAAACAACAGCGTTCGTGACTGTTTACCATCTTACTCACTCTGGACCAATCAGGTTCATTCATGGATGCTAGTTTGGTTAACATGCTAAACAGCCGTCATTATCAAAACCTTCGGTTCCTGATGCTGCTGCCCCAGTAGATGCCTGATCAAAAAAACTGTACTGACATCTGTGTTTACTTACACTGCTGGACACCACCAACTGGACTAAGCCAGAGGTGGAGCGGAGGACTGCTACAGCCTCCTGATGAGTGAGACCCACCAGAGACTGACCATTGACCATCAGCAGCTCATCACCAGCATGAAGACGCCCGTCTCTGAAACAAGCAAACAGTTGAAGTTCTCCTCACACACTGACATGCTTTGCTTTATGCTGCAGCAGGGGAAAGTCTTTTTCTATATAGAGTAGTAGCAAACAGCTCATGCGAGCTCCCTGTACCTGTGAATGGCGCCGCCCTCCTCTATGCGGGCTATGATGATGCCATGAGGACACCTCCTGGAGCCACGCCCCCCTGTGATATGTATGCCCAGTCCTTCCTGACCCTTCACCATGTGCATCTTCCAGATGTGGCTGCCTTCTCTGTGCTAAGTAACAGAGCAAACACAGAGACACGTCAATGAAACGCCGTAAAGATGCATGTCGCTCATGACAATCCTACAAATACAGTCTCTTTTCCTGACCCTCTGAAGCAAAGTAACAGTTGGAACTCAATGCCCCTGACCTTCACCCTCACTCAGATGCTGCTGTCTGGCTGACTCCCACTCAGGAGGCCAGAAATCAGGCTCTCTGTCAAACTGAAAATAACCTGGAAACATTGTTTTATCAGCCATGAAATGAGATTGGTGCAACTCGTTGTAATGGCACGCATAAAGTATTAAGTATTAAGTTAGCCAGAATGAACATGGAGGCATTTAATAGTTCTTTGTGTTCTTAGTTCTGGCTTTGATTTTATTCCAAAACCTTTTCTGAGACTGAGGACTCAAAAGGACCTTTTGGATACAGTGACAGACACAGTATAAGTATCTGATCCTTTGCTGATTTTGTAGGTTTGTTGACTTAAAACACATTGCCACTCTGTCATCCTAATGGAGGGGTTATTTGAACAGTGAGATAAAAAATTAACAGAGAACATGAAAAGAAATCTACTTTTATTTGTTATTTCTTTCACTGAGGGAAACAAGTATTTGATCCCGAGTAACCATTCAAAGTTCTGGTTCACACAGACCAGTTAGACCAGGAGGATTTAAATTAGTGATGGATGGATCTTCCAACAGGATCATGACCCAAAACATAAAACCAAGACAACCAAGGAATGACTGAAGCAGATCAAGGTCATGGAGCGACCAGCTGGTGTCTGGACCTCAATCCTATAGAAAACCTATGGAGAGAACTGAAGCTCAGAGTTACTAAACAACAACCACCAAATCTGAAGGATTTAGAAATCATTTGTAAAGAAGAGTGGACCAGAACTCCTCCTGACATGTGGAGAAACCTGATCATCAACTACAAGAAAGCTCTGTGCTGATAGTAAATCTGTTTATTCTTCAGGGATCGGTCGTGTCCAGAATCGTGTGTTCCAGCTCATACTAATGTTGGCTGCTTTTGATTACGACTCTCCGCGATGACAGCGATGAACTTCTGAGTGGTGTTTATACTTTTCAAGCGACGCGATTGTCTCCAGCGTTTATTTTTAACGTGAAGAACATCTTTGTGGTACACTGGCTGCGTCTGTGAAAGCGCAGGAACATGAAAGGCGAGGAGGAAGTGGCATGTTCATCCACTAAACAGAAGCAGGCAATACAAAGGCGAAAGAAATAAAGAAATAAAAGGGGTAAATTGCATTCCAAAGTTCTGCAAGATAAACAATATAAGACATCATTGCAGTAACTTGCTCTATTTTCTCTCTAGTTGTCTGCTCTCTCTGTTCCTCTGTGTCTGTGTTTGAAGTTCAGTGTTTCCTTTAACTTCTTCAGTAAGTTTTCATCATTTTCAGACATTTTTCTGGACAGTTTGCTCTGAAGTCCCAAACTCTAATCGCTGAAATAAATTCAACCCAAATGACACAATTTGCCTGTAATTGCACTCCGAGTGTAAAATTCCAGACGCCAGTGACGTCACCAACAGGTGTCACGTTCTGCAGGGACGGAGCCATTCTGTGACCACTGTGACGCCAGCGATTACGGATCACTTGGAAGTATAAACCGGCCTTAAGAGTTTTACCACAAAGTACTAAGTCTTTCCAGCAAGAGATCGAGCACTCATTACCTTCAGTGAAATGCAAATAAATGTCTATAAATTATTGAAAGTAGATTTTTTCTGGTTTTCTGTCTCTCACTGTTGAAATGAATCTACCATTAGGATGACAGACTGATTTCTTTTTAAGAGAGTTAACTTACAAAACCAGCAAAAGATGAAAGGCTGATGTCCTCCACCTTACATACACCACACTGTAGTTATTTTCAACCATGCAGCTACTGTTTCATGGAAGACAGCATCACATTGAGGTTAGTGTAGATCAAAGGATTTGTCTTTATCTGGCTACATTGAGAAAAGGTTTACCTGGCCCGGCGGCTCACTGACGAATGAACTCATTCTGCATTCTGACAGGTGGCGGCCATACTTTGACGGCAAAGTAGCAGCAACACCGTTGTGAGAACGAGCTGTTGGCAGCTGAGCTGAGCAGTGGGATCTCTCTGTGAATCCAACACAGTCTGAGTTCTCCAGCGAAGAGCTGAGATCTTTGGCAGGATGCAGAGACGGGCAGCAGCTGTTGTGAGTGCTGTGGAGTTCCGGGTCAGAACCATCCTGGTTGTCTCGGTGAAATGAAGAGCGGGAAATAACCCCAAACTTTCGCGTGCGTTGGCCGTTTGCTAAGTTGTTGGAGACTTCCGAGGCAGCACTGCCATGATGCAGGTCCTGCTGGGGGCCGTGATTAACATACTGATCAGGATCCTGATTTGAGTCTTGCTGATTTTCCTCCTGCAAGTCCCAACGCAGGTCCTGAAGGAAGCTCTGATTTGGGTGCTGATACAGGTTATGATGTGAGTCTTGAGACAAGTGTTGATTCTGGTCCTGACTGTGGTTCTGATGGTAAACCTGATGCTGGTATGGATGTGGGTCCCCACTGCGGTCCTGATGCAGGTTTTGAGGTGGGTCCTGATGCAGATCTTCACACGAGATGCTGTTAGAAGAGATGCTAACATCACAGGGAGGGGGAGGAGCCTTCTTCTTGACCCGGCGCAGTAGGATCAGGTAAATGCAGCCTCCGTTCCAGCACTGGTCAGCAAGGTAACTGCAGAAAAGTTCATTTTTTAACTTGAAACACCTTCCATTAGTTTATATTTTCTGGCAGAAAAGAAGACATTTCCAACATTATACTGATCAAACTTGTGTCTTAGTCACTTAGTACGCGGGTTGACCCGTATGGGTGATGCAGGTTTTGTGGTTGTCTGGGCTCATGGAGGGTTGTCCAGAAGAGCGGCTGCACCCTAAGGGCACTGCAGGTCATGCCGTTCCATTGTGTCTTGTGCGTACGTCATGAAAATAGAACGTACGATTGTTGTGCATTTGGTAAGCGTATCATGCAATTAATGTGCATTAATTAATCGTGTAATAGTTCAAAAGCCGAATGAACACAGTTGATTCCGTCACACGGTGTCCTTATCACGTAAACCGCACTTTGAGCCCCTTGGGCATTACCCTCCCTTACCCCCCTGCCCATTTGAGAGTGGGGTCAAAATAAAGGATAATCTGTACGACACGCCTGCATCTCACCTACTTAACCCTTACCTACCCATCATGCATTGGTGTTCACTACTATCTATCATCTCCAGCACGCCCGTAGAAAAAGATCACTATGCTTCACTGAGGGATCTACCTGCATGTCACCAGCAGTCCGTATCCACCCCTAAGGGCAGTTGTGACTAAGCCATAGGGATGGAAACCATTGTTTATTATTCTGAAAAGACGGGGCAAAACTTGACAAATCAGTTTGATTTATGTCTGAGCAACAGCATGACCGTAGATACATCCTTTTTTTTTTTTTTTTTACAGAAATCATGTCATGTCATTTTTTTTTTTTATTCTTTTCTTGCTGGAGTCCTACTACTCCTATTACTACTCCTACTACTTCTCCTACTACTACTCCTACTACTACTCCTACTACTACTCCTACTACTACTCCTACTACTACTCCTACTTCTACTCCTACTACTACTCCTACTACTACTCCTACTACTACTCCTATTACTACTCCTACTACTACTCCTACTACTACTCCTATTACTACTCCTACTACTACTCCTACTACTACTCCTACTTCTACTCCTACTACTACTCCTACTACTACTCCTACTACTATTCCTACTACTACTCCTATTACTACTCCTATTACTACTCCTACTACTACTCCTACTACTACTCCTACTACTACTCCTACTTCTACTCCTACTACTACTCCTACTACTACTCCTACTACTACTCCTACTACTACTCCACGTCATCTGCACTTTCTTCATTTTAACTGTAATGTTTAAACAAAGACAGAACATCTCAGGTTTGATGGTGTTTGTTTTCTTCATCCATTAGAAACCTCCTGCTGAAGATTAGAAAACAGATTTAACCATCAGTTTAAAACTGCTGCTGGACTTGGTTTGTCCTGCGACACTTCAGCAGAACTTCAACAGACAAAAACTGTGGTCTCTCAGTAATCTAGATGTATTTATTTGGAAATCAATGTGAATCTATGGGAATGGCTCGTCATCGTACCTGGCACCACTGACGTCCACCCCCACCATCAGCTGACCGTTCACTGACAGCACTTCGTCTCTCAGCTTGATGCGGCCACAGCAGCACGCCGAGCTCTTCTTCCTCACCTCCGTCACCCAAATGCAGCCTACATCTATGACCGGGCCCTGATCCCTCCTCTTCCGTTGAACCCCCTTCTTCCTCACTTCAGGATCTCCAAAAATGGGGATGTTCCCAAAGCTGAGGCCAAGCTCTTCGCCGTCCGTCTGGCCTTTTCTGAGGAAAACAGCATGCAGCTCCATGTCCACGGCCTCCGGGCCCCACAGGCTCCTGGGTGGAGTCGCTTCACCCTCCACAAAGTTGAAGTTAATGTACTCCACCAGCTTCTGACAGGCAGCCAGGCACAGGGACATGCCCTCGTCGGGACTGCAGCCTGCACCGTGCTCTTCTTCATTCTGGGAGGAAGGAGAACGAGAATAATTCCAGTCAGTGAATCTCTACAGATGCTTTATGGTGGATATAACAGAAAAATTGCTGTCAGAGGACCAGTGGAGTTTAGGTTAAGTGGATTAGAGTGGGTCTGTGTCCTGGTAGAAGGAAGATGATGGATTTGGCTAGCATCCTTCCTGATAAGACAGAAGTGTTAGGACCCCTGTGCTGTGGGGTTCAGGAGGCAGATGGAGGGTGGGGAGCAAAGGGACGTACTTTGGATCCTGAACCGTTCTCATTCAGGCGATCGGTTTGCTGTGATCTTGTGATGTGAGCCCGGTGCCAGTCCTCCAGCAGCAGGAGGATGCTGTGGGCATTGTCTTGAGTGATAGGCATCCTGGCATTGTGATCCTTTCAAAAACCCTCACTTCGAGCCACTGGAACAGGCAGAAGAACTGGACTGGGCCGACATCCACCAGTCCATTTGAAAGTGTGGGCCACCGCCTGCGGGAAGAAGAACAAACGCTCAAACAAATCATTGACATAAAACGGGTGTAGACTTAGGCCTGCACAATAAATCCCACATTTATTTATCATTGCGATATCAGACATATATGTAAAGTGGTTGCCTGAAGAATGAAACAAATAAAAAAGATCCCTTTTGCATGCTGCAGGTGACAAATGTAATGAACACTTATACGACACTAAGGGCGCAGTAGGTGAGACGTAGGCGTGTAGTACAGATTTGTCATCTTTCAATAACAGGGCCCGTTATTGGTGCTCACATGATCCGTGCACACAGCCTGAATGTGGGAAATCGGAAATTTAGACATTAGTTTGTGTGGATATTACACGAACGTCACATTTACACCTACGCATCACCTGGAAGTGCTGTGCCTGCTCCATTCGAGGGGGGTCATTAAGGAACTAGTATTCGCACTTTACTAATGACTAGAGAGCGGCGTCATACGACAGCATCACATGTACGTCATAAGTGCGTGTAACTAACATTCATCTTACAAATACTTCACAACACATTTACCACACACAGCAATGGCCATGCGAGCCTCAAGAGAACTGCTGGACCTCGCTCACCTTAAGATAATTAAGGGAGCTTTGCTCTCCACGGGTTCAGACAACCCAAAAACCTGCAGCACCTGTAAGGGTCATCCCCCGTACTGGTGCACGTGACTAAAGCATTAGGTATGCTCACGGGGGTTGAGAATAAGGTAATCAATAAGGCCTCCACCACCCATAGGGTTAAGGCAGGGTAGGTGGTATAAAGTCACCAGTTTAACACCAAGACATTTAGTTTCCTTTCTGGAGTAAAAGAATTCATCCGTCATCTGTCCAGTGGATCTGCATCAATGGGAGAATCATCTCCACATCTCTCTACCTCAGATGACACACCTCATCTTTTAATGAAGGGAGTGCTGGCCCACACCATTATACTGCCTCCAACAAAGTAAGTTTGTGCTGCTCTCCCCATGTACCACCCCATCCTCCCTTTTAAATGGAATATAAAATCTGCCACGGATCTGACCCAGACTGCCCACACCTAGATGCTGGAGCAAAGAAATCTGTGCACAGCAGCAGGCTCCTCCTCAAGGCGGTCGAGGGGTGTGTGTGTGTCAAAACAAGATCCAGCATCAGCAGCAAACACCGCTGTTTATGGTTGCCAGAGAGGGTTTGAGTAATTACAATTATTCAGCAAAAATGTTCATTTTCAGCTTTTATTGCAGACATTATCTGGTTCCTTCTGAGGGACTTTAAGTAAAAGCATCTGCTCTATGAAAGCAGGTAAATGAAACCCACCTGCTCATGAGGTGAGAGCGACCTTTGTGCTCACAACTTTTAACAGGGAAACAGACTTAATCGTAGCCACTGTAAACGTGCAGATCTAAGCTCCGCTCCAAAAACAGCCTGGAAACATGCTGAGGCAGCAGATGCCTTCAGAGCCACTCCCAGGAAAAGTCCTGCAGAAGAATCTGGTTGTGCCGGACCTGGGAGCTGCTGGGAGACCGCACTATAATAAGCGTGCAGCCCTGCTTCAAATAAACTTCGTGGTTCCGAGTTGCTTTCGCTGTTCGCCCACCCTCAACTGTGGGCTCAGCCCAGTTCTGACCAGAACTGAACCACGAGTAGAAAAGCTGCAGCCTAACAAGAAAATTCTTGGGTTTTCTGGAAAAGTTTAATGAGAAAAGTCTGGGCTTCGGCATCAATCCCCAACCCAATGGAAGCCGTAGGGAGGAACCTTTAAGAAAACTTCACACTCGATCTCACCATACTGACTGTCAGAACCAGACAGAACATGGTTCTGAAGCAGCTTGGACTCCTTGGAATAACTCCGACGCTGGACTGATGGGTGTAAGAAGACTCACAAGTTCTCCCACAAGACAATGGATGATCCTCAGAGCTGCATCTCTGTCCAAGTTCAGTGCAGCTGCTGAGGGCATTTTTAGAAACTTGAGGATGCAATAATCTGCCCCTCCAAACACAGATGGGGAGGGCAGGAAACATGTCAAAGGAGCCTGATCTTCACTCTGTCATTACAACCCAGAACTGAGGCTGTGGTGTTCTGGGAACATGAGATGGAGATCTGTATGACTTTGACAGGATTGTCTCTGCTGTAAACAAAATCCATTTGTGTTTCAACAAAGACCTCATCATCAACATCCTTCAAACTATTTTAGGGAGACTGGAGCCCCCCAACATCCTGCTATGTGGAGAGGCAATCCCTTCCTCATCAGGAAACAGAGGACTGGCTTCTGCTGCCTCTTCCTTCAGTGGGTTTGATTCACTTTACATAGACACCCCCCCCCCCCCCCCCCCCCCCCCCAAAAAAAAAAAAAAAAAAAAACACGCACACACACACACACACACACACACACACACACACACACACTTTTAATTTAAAAAATTCTCCTGGATGGGTTTGTATAAAGTACAGGCTCTTTCCAAAAACTTCATGAAACGTGTATTTATTTCCACAGTTCCGTTAAACACAATAAACATTAATAAGATGCAGTCCATTGTTAAATTGATTTCAAGCTTTTATGTTTTTGTAATTACATAAATTGGAGTTCCAGATCATAAAAATCCCAATAAACTGTATTTTAGAAAATGTGGTATCAGTACCATGCCTTTAATTTTATCAGACCGATGTGCTTCAGCCTAACCAGTTGTGTTCATGGTACCGATGTAGTGGTGTGGTAACAGTGCACTTGTGCGTGCACTACTTTGTTTTGATGTGGCTTAAAAAGACTCTTCCTCTTTCCTCACTGCTTTTCCTTTTCCACCCCAGTGCAAAGGGGACAGGTTGCTCATCCACTCAGACAAACATGTATTCCTCCACTGATAAGTGTGTAACAACTGAAACGCACAGGGATGGCAGAGAGCAAAAAGGTCCAAAAGGTGGCTGTAGTTCTCTAAAGTAGATGCAGACAGCATGAACCGCCACCTTAACGTGGTGGAAGGGTTTGAGTGCTCGACTGATCTCACGAGCTATGCTGTCAGCGGCATCAGCGCCTGGTAGGGTCTCTATTTGAAGACAGGTCCAGGTGGAAGGTGGAAGGAATACTTCAAGGATCTCCTCACTGACGCGCCTTCTCTTGAGGAAGCAGAGGCTCATGACCTTGGGGTGGGGGTGTCCATTACCCAAGCTGAAATCACAGACGTAGTCAACAAGCTCCTCGGTGGCAAGGCACCGGGAGTGGATGAGGTCTGTCCTGAGTACCTCAAGTCTCTGGATGCTGTGGGAGTGTCTTGGCTGACACATCTCTGCAGTATCGCGTGGCAGTCGGGAACTGTCCCACTGGACTGGCAGGCAGGGATGGTGGTTCCCCTTTTCAAGAAGGGGAACCGGAGGGTGTATTCCACCTACCGGGGAATCACATTCCTCAGCCTCCCTGGAAAAGTCTGTGTCAGGGTACTGGAGAGGAGAGTCCGTCCGATAGTGGAATCTCACATCCAGGTACAACAACGCAGTTTCCGTCCTGGTCGTGGAACTGTGGATCAGCTCTACACCCTCTTTAGAGTGCTACAGGTTTGTGGGAGTTCGCATTCAAGATTGTCAGGCGTATTGGTGTGGCGTCCACTGTTACGAGGTCGCTGTACCGGTCTGTTGTAGTGAAGAGACAGCTGACCCAAAAAGCAAAGCTCTCAATTTACCGGTCAATCTACACTCCAATCCTCACCTATGGTCATGAGCTCTGGGTCATAACTGAAAGAACGAGGTCCAGGTTACAAGCGGCAGGTACAACAGGTATGTATGCTAGCAGTAAACACATGGAGCATGTGACTTACAGCAGGGATAGTAAGTTTGGGCACCCCAGGTAGAATGTTATAATATTGTGCATTAAGAACTGAAAAATCTCCTAAAGGCATCAATTTACAGATGAGACATTATTTTAATATGTCAAAAGAAATTTGGCTTTTTTTCCATCATTTACCATTTCAGAATAACAAAACAAAATAATGGTCTGTGCAAAAGTTTTGGCACCTTGCAGAGGACATACCTTGTACTGCCCCTGCTTGGAAAGTATCACAGCTTGTAAACACTTCTTGTAGCACCCAAGAGCCTCGATTCTTGTTTGAGGTTTCTTCATCCATTCTTCTTTCCAAAAGCCTTCCAGTTCTTTGAGATCTCTGGGATGTTACATTCTGCTCTTTTCGGGTAGATAATTTCAATGATGTTGAGATCAGGTGATTGGGAAGGCCACTGATAAACCTTCAGTTTCTGTCTCTTAATGTAAGACAGTGTGGATCTGGAGGTGTGTTTAGGATCACTATCATTTGTAGAAGTCATCCTCTCTTCAACTTTTCAAGTTAGTGTCCAAAATTTGCTGAAATTTGGTGGAATCCATTCTTCTTCTACACGTGAAATGTTTCCTGTGTCGCTGGCTGCAATACAAGCCCAAACCAAGATTGATCCACCCCCATGCTTCACAGTTGGACAGAGGTTCTTTTCATGAAACTCTGGACTCGTTCTTCTCCAAACATACTTTTGCTCATTGCAGCCAAAAAGTTCCATCTAAACCGGGTCGGTCCACAGAACTTGTTTCCAAAATGCATCAGGCTTGTTTCTATGTTCATTTGTGAACTTCAAAGGTTGAATTCTGTGGTGAGGACGTAGAAGAGGTTTTCTTCTGATGACTCTTCCATGAAGACCAAGTATCTGTTGACAGTAGAACAGTGCAGCACAACTCCAGAGTCTGCAGGTCTTTCTGGAGGGATGCTGCAGTCAAAAGTGGGCTTGGATTTGCTTTTCTCACAATCCTGAGAGCTGCTATGTCTGAGATGTTTCTTGCTCTTCCAGATCTTTCTTTAACTTCCACTGTTCCTGTTGTTTCTTAATGACATTCTGAACAGAGGATATTTTCATCTGAAAAGGCTTTGTCTTCTTCTAGCTTCTCCTGCTTTGTGAGCATCAACTATTTTCAGTTTCATTGTTCTGAACAACTGCTGGAAGAACCCATGATGCTGATTGTTGGGGGAGGTCAGATGATCAGATTATTTACAGTCTTTGGGATTTAAATCAACTGGTCTCTGCAAACCATGATTGTGAACAATCCATGAAACTGTCTGGTCTCAGCTTTTCCAAATGGGAGGTCCATACTATAAATTCTACAGCGTGTCCAAACTTTTGCATACGCCATTATTTTGTTTTCTTTTATTTTGAAAGGGAAAATTATGGAAATACAGCTTCATTTTTTGACATATTAAAGAATGTCTTATCTGTAAACTGATGCCTTTAGGAGATTTTTCAATCTTTCTCTGGGTTCTTTATGCACAATAATAGAACATTCCACCTGGGGTGCCCAAACTTTTGATCACCACTGTAAGTGCTGTTTTTTTTAAAGACAAGAGCCTGAAATTTAAATAAAAAAAGGGGAAAATTAATATGGTTACTAGAACTGTGAAAACAATTGTCATATTATATTAACAGCCAACATAGAACATAACATTATTAATTTATACAACATTGTGCACAAAGAATCTGAGTTAATTTTCTTTTTTTCATTCTTCAACCCCCACCCCGATACTGTTACCAGAAAAGGACAATATGCTGTTTTTCCTGCAGAAAAACTGTGAAATGATCATTGTGACTGTATTTCTTTCAAGATAATCAAGTACAAATGAAATGTGTGTACCAACAAGTAAACAAGAATGAATGTCAAATCCATTCATATTTGATAAAGTTCATTCCACTGTTGTTTTTCCACATCAGAATAATCCAAAGGAACATTATTAGAACATTCTAGCAACACTGTATGGTCACATGACTTTGTAAATTCAAAGCGTTTCCACACATTGGACTGGAATGATGGTTGATCTGTTTTACTGCATCACATGTGTTGTTTGATGCGATGAACTTGGTTGTTTTTATGTTCTAGTAAAAATAAACCTAAATTGTCTCAATCCAAATGATATTTCCAATATTGACATAATCAATTTATTTCATGTTGAAACTATCTTATAATGTTATAGGTTGATTCAGCTTCAGTCTTCTGATAAAAAAAAATCCCATCAGATTATCAGGATGCAGGGGTCTGTTGTGCAGATGAATGGATGTCTCTTTTCTGCTGCAGGTGAACACACTGATGACTGTCACTCACAAAGGAAGTCTGCACAGAGCTGACAGGAGAGCACAGTGCGGGGGGGTGGGGGCTCTGTCAGCACAGACTACAACAATGATGAACAGCTGACCCTGCAACATACTGTCTGGAGGGGGGGGCAGTAGTTTCAGAATGAGATGTGATAAAAGCAGCACCTCTAGCTGACCCCTGATAAAACCCTCTGTGGAGCCGCTCCCAGCTTTTCCACAGACTTCAGACGGAACGTTGAGGCATCTTGACAGCACCTGTGGCAGATTACAGACTGTCCAGGAGATGTGAGGCCCTCATGGTGGGAGGGGCTTTTTCATGACGATGAGGTTCATCTGAGAGTCAGAACATCTGAATGATTGTAAGTAGAGCTGTTGCCTTGCTCTCCTGCTCTAAAGTGTTCAGTTTATCAAGACAAACAGATGAAAAAATGCAGATTAGCTCCTGGTTACAGCCTAACCCGACCACTCCCCTCAGTGACAACAGCTTTAACATCACATCTCCTAAAGTGACCTCAATCCTACAGAGCACCCCCATCCTCCCTGTAATCCCTGGATGTGAGTTTAGGAACAGAGGCTGGAGCTCCTCAGTGAGAGCTGCTCAGAACGACAGGAAGGGCCTCTGCACCCGAATGCCTCCAGCTCTGCAGCTGCAGAGGACAACAGGAACACCACGGCCTCGAGGCGTCACAGGATGCTGCGCATCCGGCAGGGAAAGGCTAACCTGCTGCTGCAGCCGGCACTATCCCAGCTTCATCTGATCAAGTTGCTTTCTAACAAGCATCAGCGTTTCCCTGCAGACTTCAGTGCCTGAATCATGCAGCGGCGGTGTGAGGGTCAAACATGAAGATACAGGTGACTGAAACCTGCATCAGCTCGAACTCAGGGCACATTCCTATGGCAACCGCTCCCACCAATCAGGAGCTTGTTAGAATTCACACCCTTATTACTTGAGAGTAGGCAACACAAAATCTCATACTTTTAATGAGGCATCTGATCTGATGATGTTACTCATCATTATCAAGAACATGTCAAAAATGGTAATTCTGACTACTAGAATTGGCTTCTTGAAACTAGTCGGTACTTCCTGTTTGGAACGCCAGTGGGAGAGGTCACTCAGTCCAATCCTCACATACAGTCATCGGCCTAAACACTGAAAGGAGATGGGGTAACAAATAACAAAATTCATGCTTGCATCAAACAGACCACGCATGACCATGTTTGTGCAGGTACAGAACATATCGTCCATATTTAAGAACCTTCAGTCAAAAGTGACCGCAGAATGACCTTCGGGCCTGGCAGACATATTTATGTCTTCTGAGGACACACACGCTCTTATGCTAGCTGCACGCCGGGCATGTGTTGCGTTTAGAGAACAGGCATTGCCGTAAACGCACGTTCTTCGTATGGTGTTCACACCGGATAAGCAGAGAGCGGGGCTTTTATGTTTTCTTTTCTCCTGTTTAGTGTTTAGCACATGTCCGCCAAAGCTTTTTGAATCTCATGAATCTTCCTCCAGGCTTTTCCTTTCACAGCTCTATTCCAATATATGAAAGACTCTACAGAATTCCAGTCGGGAGCAAACTCACTTATTCATTTCTCCTCCATCATCAATTTTCAAACAGTTGGCACTTCTAAATTAAAAAACACCATTACCAAATCAGAGTCCCTGATTGGTCAAAGTTCAACTGGTTTAACTTTCAGCTCGCGTTCAGTGGACGTGCATTTTGTATGGAGAGTCTGAAAGCGCACCTAAAAGCAAGACATGAACGCGAGAGTTTTTAACGCAGAAGTCTGAAATGTGCATTCAAACGCGTTTACGTAGACCTTCACTGGAAGTGGCCGCTGTGACGTGCGTTGGAGGCAGGTGTGACTGTAGCATTACACAGGAGACAGCGCAGGCTGCATATCCGGCCTGAACTGAATCCATTAAAAAACATGTCTGTTCCTCGCCTCTATTTATCTAATCGCCTCTCTGCTTGTGTCTTGTGTGCAGGGATAAAGATGTATGACCAGATCAAAAGCTGCAGTGAGCTACAACCGTATCATCATCCTCATCATCCTCACAGATGGCCCTCTATCAGAACATTTAACCCTTTCATACCTTCACTCCACTACTTTTTGCTTTTCAGATACTAACAATAAAAACAATGGGGCACATTTGTGGTCATGTGTCCAACCGGTTTCCATGGAAACCATCTGGAGGAGACAGCTTTGAAGGCCCAGTTGTCTGTTTTTGCTGACATGATACCCCCACCCCCACCCAACACACGATGCTGCCAAGCGCCCCCTTGTGTCTAACAGAGTAAATTCCTCCATCTGTCCATCATGTTGAGTGTGAGCAACAGTTCAGATGCCTGAATGCATCAGGGCCCCCACTTCAGTCAGGAGGGGAGGGGGAAGACCTGTGCTTACTACACATATCTTTTTTGCTCCTCCTCCTGCGGAACGTGAAGGATTAGTTCAGTCTTTGTTCCACACTGACCTACATGCACCCCCTCCCAACCCCTGTCCTGAACGCCATATGGCCAGAGATTAATAAAGCCCCACTTCAGTGGATCCACCCCCCACCCCCCGCACATTAATCTGAAGACAAAGCTGAGCACAATAGCGATAAAGGATTGTTCTCTCACACGTGAGGTTCTGGAGTTGGTTAAACTGTTGTTTGGGGGCATTTAAACATGCCAGGAGTGACAACAACACACCAGAAACCCCACACCGCCCTCTTAAGACCTTATGACCTGAATCAGGTGTGCCAGAATATGGAAGATTCCATTTTACGTTGGAGTACAGAGAACATTCCGGCGCATACCATGGGGCTCAGACACCACAGATCGAATGCTGTCAATCATGCAGCTTTGAATTCTCAGTTCTCCATTTTCATTCTAAAACTATTAGAAATGTGAAGCATTTATCAAACGTGTCTGGTGATGCCAAAGTGAAGGGTGGAGCAGCACCACAGACGGCCCCATCTTCCCTCCAGATGTGGTGCAGCTCCAGATTCTATAGGTTCTTCACAACTGGAACATCGGAGGAGCTTTACCAGGTCAGAGGAATCCTGATCATCAGCAGCTGAGCCCAACTACTGCAGGAAAACCTGGATTCATCCTGAAAACATGTCATGAACTAAGGGCACGTCATCAACATGTTCCCACCTCTGGTTTGAATCCACGCCTCACTTTTTCCTTCTGCATCTGAATGCAGAGAACAGGTACAGGAGTCAGAACGGAAGGCAGTGAGGCAGCGTCTAGACCAGAGGTCAGCAATCTGAGGCTCCAAGGCCACATGCGGCTCTTTTAGCCTTACATTGTGACTCTTTGGATTTGAAGAAAAAATGCACACAATTTGAATAGATACTGGGTTTGTAGTGTTGGTTAAGTTGAATGGGCTCTATGCATGACCTACTTCCGCGCTCGGCCTCTGACTGCTCAATCATTTCCGGTTATGTTGTTTACGTGGAATAGCAGCGTATTTAGAGTTAATAAGATGCTTTTTGATGCTACACAAAGTCACTATAAATGATGTTAAGCGCGTTGTTCGTCCTTCTAGCAAAACACCCTGAAACAAAAGGCAAAGGAATTTAAATTCTGCATAGCATCCTGCATACCACCTGCATGCATAACAGCTAATGGGACTTTAACTGTAAGTTTAATTTTAAATATTTGCGACAAACAACAAAATCCAGCACTGAAGCACCTAAAATATGTGCAGCAAAGCAGCAATGTGTGTCTTTGCTGTACGTATTATATGTGGCCAACATGAATTTGTATCACTATTTATGCTGGTCGCACATAAATACAAGCGAATAACGTCTGCAATTTAGCAAAAAAACTAAATGAGACGATACCAGGAACGGTACACAGAGATTTGCTAAGTTGATGCATACAGTTAGCTACAACCAGTAATAAAAGAGCGGTCTTATTTTAATCCAGAAATACGGCACACAGCTCCGTGCATAGAGCCCGTTAGATTATTAGGTTTGTCATTTATGTTTAGATTTGTAACATGTCATAACTGGGCAAAATGAGGGTGAGAGTTGAATCTACTGTCTGTCTGAGTGGTTTATTGTTTGAAAAGATGAAAAGCACATGTTCAGCTGCACAACATCGTAGTGGCTGTTAAGAGGTAAAGTTCGTAAATTAGAGCATTGCATTTAAGTGTAGAGATTAAAAAAGAAAGAAACAACCAAAGTTTTCATGAATATACTTGATAGTAAAAAAGGAAAAACCATGAAAGTACAACAAAGTCATGATAGGAATGTCATGTTTACTTGGCTTTCCTACATTTTTAATTCAAGTAAATCCGTTGCAGTGGGAGGATTTTACTGTATTTGACACTGGGTGTATTTTATATTGAAAGGAACTTACATTTGCTGGTTTTAAAAGTAGGATAAATATTTTTTTTATTTAGAATTATAACACTATAATTAAATTATTGTAAATGTTTGAAAGCTATGCTTTATAAATGAATGGCTTCATGTCTAAAAGAAAGTGTATTTTTCTGAACAGTAAAGTGTGGCTTTGGGCCCAGTAGACTCTTTTATTGTTAAAGGTTGCAGACGCCTGGTTCAGAACAATCTTCCTCATGATTTTGAACACGCTTTTACATTGACTGTATATGACAACTGGACTGAGTGCGTCTTCCAGTCAATTAGGTCACCATGTTTTTCTTGATATGGACGCCACCAAGTTGAAACCAGAAATCATCAGTTGTAGCTATTGGTCTAAGTCAGGCTGAGTCAATGTTTCTATGACAACCATTCTCATTGGTCAGGAGTGAGCTTAAAGGGTAACACAACGGGACAGTTGGAGGAACCTCTAGGGGGCAGCACACAGCTGGTTTTAGACTATATTTTCAGGAATTAAACAAGTTTATTTTCAATTGTCAAAAATGTGGGAAAGATCAAGAGTCAGCACTTTTAAAGCCCCATTTGTACGAGTACACAGCCCAAAAAGCTGATTTACTGTTATGTTGCCTTTAAAAGTGGGATTGGGAGAATCTCTCAGTCAACGTTTTGAATGCTTGACGTGAGACATCTGATTGGTTTAATTTAGAACTTGAATAACTAACAACTGAAAAAAGGAGGATTATCAAGATCCTGTTAAAAAAAAGGTATCAGATCAAGAATGGTCATTCCGACCAACTGAAAGACAGGAATAGCTGTTTATCTCTCTGTAGAAGTCACTTCTTGGAGTCGGCAGGTACTTCCTGTTTGGAATGGGGTGGGGGGTGGGGGGGTCGTTACTCAGTCCAGTTCTCATGTGCAGTCAATGGTCCAGAACTGAAATGTTTCTGTTTATAACCCAATGTGTTCCAGCTGAGTGTCATTAGTTTGCGCTCAAGAGTTTTTATTTAGTCTGAAACGGATTTATATTTGAATATGATTTTAAATTTATCACTTAAATGGTAAAAGTTGGTTCATTCTTGTCTGTTGGGGTTTTCATTTGAATTCCTACATATAGACATGGTTCGTCAACAAGCAAACTGTCATCCTTCAGACTAAACCAGAACGCGTCAGAACCGCTCAGACAAAAGGCCCACTTTAGAACTTTGGTTCTGGCAGCTGAATGTTCCAGTATAAGGTTCTTTCAGGTTCCTGGGCTGCTGCGTTTGAGTCTTCATTGTGGCTTCCACACTACGGTTCTGGTTCTTCATTCTGGCTCTGCTGCTTGGACCGGAACACCACTTCAATTTCACAGATCCGTCAGATGCGGGCTCGGTTCGGTTCTTAGATTCTCTTGATGTCTGGCACTCAGGGAGCTTCTACTGGGTCTGACACATAAGAAACCAATCTGCGAATCTGAAACGAACCGAATCCAAACACGTCTTTTTGCTGACTCGAGGAGATTGTGCACTAACAGCTCCGCGCGCGCGCGAGCAGCTCTGAGTGTGTGCGTCTCCGTGCGCGTGGGTCTGCAGAAGTACTCTCCAGAAGTGTGCACGCGTGCCCCTGAACGCAGCACGGTGAAAGCCACAGAGCCAGTAAATGTAGGTGTAAAGACGAAGTACCTGAACGCCCCCGTCCAGAACCAGGCTCCGTCTGTGTGCGCTCCGTGACTCCCAGCTCACGCGCCTCTGCTCACTTTAACGAGCCTTTAAAAGTAGCACGAAGCTGCATTTACGTCCAGCTCGGAAAACCCGCCTCCGCGCTCTGCTCTCACGCGCAGGACAAAGTTTCTTCCGATTCCAATGAGCGGAGCCGCGGTTTTCCTCTGCAGGTAAGACGTGAACCCGCGCGGTCCCGAGCTCTCATCCCGCGCGGCCCGGCTCCCTCAGCGGGAGGGGGTGGAGCTCTGACCGCGGCCAGCCAGGCTCCTCCCCCGTCTGCGCTCAGAGCAGATCCAGACAGAGACAGAAAAGAATCCGTGACGGCCCTGAAGGGTTCAAAGATCAAACTAGAGGACTTTAAAAATCACGACCTTCTTAGTAACCTTTCCATGACTTACATTATGATAAGTACACAGATGTTCGCAATTCAAGAACAGTTGGAATCCTTCGATGACATTGGGATATGAGCGCCACCTGCAGGACGAAGTCAGATCTAAGACTCTAAAAATGTGTTGGAAAAGTAAATGCTGCACTACAATCCATTAAAAAAAGAAAAGAACATGAGATAAATGTTCACAAAACTACAAAGAAGAAAACAAAAACGGAACTGCTAAAACACTGATACAGAAAAAGTAAAGGAAGAAATACAATATTTATTAAAAAAAACATGTTGTAAACACAATTATAAAGCTAAACTACTAAACTATATTTAAGAACGACATAAAACGAGAAAAAAAACCTCTTTAAAACCCAGGGAGAACCAATTACTTGATGATGAAGGAGAATGGTAAACATATAGTTAAAAAGTAAATACAATTCCACATAGTTTAGATTTGTGAACATTTATGAACCTGATTGGTTGAATATGTATAAACAGGTTTATTAGAACTCAGATAACAATTCAATCCCTGTAATCCCTGTCACAGTCAATGGAAGATAATCTTTTTATCAATCCTTAAGTAGAAAATTAGCCAAGAAAACCAATCATTTTACATTTAAAATTATGAATAGTTATCCAGTAAAAGATTATTTTTTTGTCTATTTTCCCCCGCTGATGTTTAGAAAAAGTTATTTTTCTGTCTCTTGAAGAGATGGAAAAAGTACCAAACATCTGTTTGTGGATTATCCTTTTGTCTCTATATTTTGGAATAAGACATTATTTATCTTTAATATTATTTATCTCAATTTTCCAATACAATAAAACATGTATAATAATCATAATTTTGGCAAAACATTTGATACAAACGAGTAAATGATTAGAAATACACATAGATAAAATATATGGTTAGAAATTTACCAAACAATTTTCAAGAATATGACTTAAAAACACATTTGGACTCTAAAAAAATTAAATATATGTCATCGGAAGTTATAAAAAAGAACTGACTATTAGAAATTTTACCATTTTTTTACTTCTAATTAGAAGACCTCTGCCTGTATTTTTATCTTTTTTTTCTTTTTATATTTTATGTCATGTGTTAGGGCCACCATAAAAATGTGTAAATGAAAACATTTACAAAAATAAAGTGTACATTTATGAGAAGAAAAGTAATAAATTTACAAGGGAAAGACCATGTTTTTGAAAAAATAGGCTAGTTGGTTGTGTGAGCCTACATCCACATTACATCCCAGTTATATATGTCAATAGAGCCATTTATGATGATGCCATATTGAGTTTGTCATTGGAATCGACTGTGACTTTTATTAAGAAAGACTGCTTCAGAGGACTGAAAACTGCCAAAAATGAAATGTATTCGCATAGACAAAGTTGAGCACAAAATACAATAGTTTGCAGAAGTATTTGAATTTCTCCACATTTTCTCACATTATGACCACAAACATAAATATATTTGATTGGAATTTTATTTGAAAGACCAACACAAAGGGACACACTAGTGAAGAAGAAGAAAATTTCCAGCTCAGGTGGAGGAATCTGTCCATAGAACAACCATCAGTCGTTCACTGAACACATCTAGACTTTATGGAAGAGTGACAAGAAGAAAGCCATTGCTAAAAGAAAACCACAAGAAGTCCTGTTTGCAGTTTGACATAAACCATATGAGTGACCAGCAAACGTGTGGAAGAAGGAGCTCTGGTCAGATGAAACCAAAATGGAACTTTTTGGTCTAAATGCAAAGCTCTATGTGTGTCTCTTCTGCAGGAACATGGGAAGATGGATGGAGCCAAATCCAGAGGCTGGAGCAGAGATTCACCTTCCAACAGGACAACCACCCTAAACATGAAGCCAAAGCTACAATGGAATGATAAAAATGAAACGGATTCATGTGTTGGAATGATCCAAAGTCCAGACCTAAATCCAATCCAGAATCTGTGGAGAGATCTGAAAACTGCTGTTCACAAACGCTGTCCATCTAATCTGACTCAGATTGAAGTGTTTTACAAAGAAGAATGGACAAAGATTTCAGTCTGTAGATGTGTAAAGCTGGTAGAGACAAACCCCAAAAGACTTGCAGCTGGAAATACAGCAAAAGGAGGTTCTAGAAAGTATTGACTCAGGGGGCTGAATACTTTTGGAGACTTTTCAGTTTTTATTTTAAAAAAATGGAACTCTTGTATCATTTTCTTTCCACTTCACAAGTGTGTGTCCCTTTGTGTTGGTCTTTCACATCAAATTCCAGTAAAATATATTAATGTTTGTGGTCATAATGTGAGAAAATGTTGAGAAGTTCAGGCGCTATGAATATTTTTGTAAGACACTGATGTGCCATAATGCATTTGGACCATTGACTGTTCAACAGATTTTAATTCACTGCGTACTGCAGACGGTGTAAATGGCACGGCCCCCTGGAAATCCACTCCTTATGGGTCAAGAATCTTCTTTTTAAAAAGTCCAGTTTCCTGCAAACTATTCTCAATGTCCTTATAATGATAATGAGCCACTAAGAACCTCAGTAAGGCCCATTTCCTTGAAACCATGAAACCAGTGCTGAGGTTACTGCAGACAAAGCTGCGCTCTGCCTCTAACATACTGACACACGAAAATATTGACTTGAACTCATATTATACAAGCTTTTTCATGTAAAATGTTGACTTTTTTTCTTATCAGTTTAATATTTTATCCTCGTAAAATTACTATTTTTTTTTCAAAACATTAAGTCTTAACTGTTGCAAGTGTATAACGTTATTCTTGTGAAATCACTACTTTTTTCTACATAAATTTATGCCTGTCGTAAAATGTTGGCTTTTTTTTCTCATATTATGACTTTATTTTTGGCGAATTCCAACTGTTTTCTAATAATATCAGGATTTTATTCTCTTAAAATTCCAACTTTTTTCTCATAATATTAGTACTTCATTCTTTTTTTTCCTCATAACTTCACTACTTTATTCTTGTATATTTTTTTTGTTTTTTGTGGTTGTAGATAAAAGACATTGTTTCATTCTTTGGTTCGTTTGAGGAAAATCTCTTGACATGTTCACTACACCAGATGCATTTTACTATACGTTGAATTAGGTCCTGAAACGTGTTCAATATGGACATGATCTGAGAATTAATACTATCCGTGCAAAGATGAGTATTGATACTGGTGTGATGAAGTTGATATTTATGACACTGTTGCCACAGTTTTTCTTCAAAACATGTGTGATGGAAATCATTCCTGTTGGCCTTCCACTTAGTTCTAATGCCCTGACATTTGCTCTGACTGACTTTTGCATGATTTCTTTTCTTTGTCAGCACATTTGAATATGGTATTAAGAACATTTTGACTTTGTCAGAACGTCTTGTCCATATGATATGATATGAATCCTTACATCCCTATCTTAAGTTTCTGATTAGTTTGTTACTGTATAAAGGGCCACTGCCCCGTCATCCCTCCTTGCTTTCCTCAGAATGCTTCTTTTTATTTGTTGAATAAATACTCTTAAAACAGCTTGACGGACATTTCTTCATTTAATTGGATCTACTGTTTTCCACCACACATGGTGCAGTGGTAGGGCGGGCAACCTCTGATCAGAATATTGCAGGTTCGATTCCCGCCTTGCTCGTCCATGTGTCAAAGTGTCCTTGGGCAAGACGCTGAACCCCACATTGCCTCTGATGGAAGGTTGGCCCCTGTGTTCGGCAGCTGAGCCGCCATCAGTGGGTGAATGGGACTGTGATTGTAAAGCACTTTGGGCCTTCAAGGAAGGCAGGAAAATGCTAAACAAGTGTACACAAGTATACACAAGACCACTAAAATTTACTCACAGAGTTGATGAGAGTGCAGTGTGTTTATCTCAGTCTATTCAGAATCAGATCCTCAACCAAACACAAGCTCTGCCTTAGCAAAGGCTCTTGCAACTAACTCTCAAACCCTGCAGGAGTCTCACCATCAGCTGCAGCAGAGCTGGGACATAGACAGAGTTGGACACTCAAATCTTCAAATTGCAGCAGCTTTGCACAGAAGGCACAGATGCTGCTATTGCCATATGACGGTACACAGAAGCCCGTTTCATGGGATGGAGACCCTTTGGTGGAAAATGAATGAACTGGAGTTTCCTTTTCTGAACAAGACTGTAAAAAACATCTTGGAGTAATTACAACATACATCCATATCTGCAAAGAGGATTTTCCCAAGGTGTGAAAGTTAATAGGTGAAAGAAGATTAATTAAAGGGAAGAATGTGAACACAATTATATTTGTAACAAAAAATCTTGAAATCTTTCATCTACATGGACAAAGCCAAAAGGCCACCTCAATGAACACTTCCTTGAAGGGTTTGTGATCAAAGAGCTAAAAGTTGCTAGCCACTTGCAGTTTATACCTGATTTTCTACAGTTGACTTTATTTTTACACATATTTGCACACAATGGCAGGATATTTTGTTGCTTTTTTGTTTATAATTTCATATTTATTTGTGCTGCTTTTGTTTAATTATTTTGCTTAACTGGCTTTGTAAATTTAGTACTGCTTTTATTTATGTATTATTATTATTTACTTAACAAAATAATACTTTGTGATGTTGTTATTTTTACATTTTCATACATAGTTGTGTTTTTGTTATATTGCACTAGTTACTGATTTATTCTTTTTATTTACAAAAGATATTCAATTATAAATAAGCTAAATGTATAAATAAATATACCATAAATGAACACCAATATGGTTTTAGAGAAAAACAGATCAATATGGCTATCATTGATGCTGTGAAGGAAATCCCAAATGCTCTGGACTAAAAGAAATTTGCAGCTGGAATTTTCCTTGATTTAAAAAAAGCATTTGACTTTCAATCATGACATCCTACTTGATAAACTGGAAGGGTATGAGATAAGAGAACTAGTGCTGAGTTGGGTCAAAAGCTATTTAACGAGAAGAAACCAATGTGTCCAGATTAATTAATTTACATCAGAGGCCAAGGCGATACGTTGTGGTGTCCCACAAGGATCTATTCTAGGCCCGCTGCTATTCAATATTTACTTAACTGTTATAACGTGTATTTTCCAATAATGGCCGGTCTCCAATAGACGCTGGTCTCTAATAAACGCCGGGTCAGACAACATTTTTTTTAAATAAACGCCCCGGCTACTATTGGAAGATAAATGGCATTCAATGTTTCAAAACTTGTAAAACTCATTTTATTTACTGACAATCACATGGGAACTTATCCATATGATGAACGCAGAGTTAAACAAAATAAAATCATGGATGGATTATAATAAACTATCTTTGAACCTTGAAAAAACCACACTGATGTTTTTTGGTAATTACAAGGCCAATTCAGCGCTCTCAGTTACAATAAACAATGTCTTAATTGAAAGCATCACAGAAATCAAATTCTTAGGGATTGTAAGCCATAACAAGTTAAGCTGGAAGCAACACATCAGACTCATACAAACAAGTATTTTCAATCATAAATAAATCTAAATGTTTGCTAGACTACAACTGTAGACACTTATTTCACTGCTCCTTAATATTACCATATTTCACCTACTGTATAAAAAACGTGGGGTAATAGTTATACAAGTTCACTACATCCTTCCGTTTTACTTCAAAAATGAGCCATCAGAATTATACATAAAGCAGGCTTTCTTGATCATACAAACAATTTATTTTATCAATCCAGACTTTTAAAACTTTATGACCTTGTTGATTTTTGCACCTCCGAAATTCTATACAGGGCTAGTTATGGCGTTACATCTGCGCCATTAATTGAACAGTACGACTTTGATAACTGAGTGAGCGTATCCTAAAACTGCACCGTGCAGTCCTATCTGAGCGGGCGCAGAGTTCTCACCACATGCTTGCTCAGTTTTCTTTACAGTCGCTCAGTTTTCTTTACAGTCGCTCAGGTTTCTTTGCGCTCGCCCAGTTTTCTTTGCGCTCACTCAGGTTTCTTTGCTCTCGTTAAGTTTTCTTTGATCTCGCTCAGTTTTCTTTGCTTTCGCTCAATTTTCTTTGCGCTCACTCAGGTTTCTTTGCTCTCGTTAAGTTTTCTTTGATCTCGCTCAGTTTTCTTTGCTTTCGCTCAATTTTCTTTGCGCTCGCCCAGTTTTCTTTGCTCTCGTTAAGTTTTCTTTGATCTCGCTCAGTTTTCTTTGCTTTCGCTCAATTTTCTTTGCGCTCGCTCGGTTTTCTTTGCGCTCGCTCAGTTTCCTCTGCAGTTGCTCAGTTTTCTTTGCAGTCGTTCAGGTTTCTTTGCGCTTGCTCAGTTTTTTTTGCGCTCACTCAGTTTTCTTTTCAGTGGCTCAGGTTTCTTTGCGCTCACTCAGTTTTCTTTGCGCTCGCTCAGTTTTCTTTTCAGTGGCTCAGGTTTCTTTGCGCTCACTCAGTTTTCTTTGCGCTCGCTCAGTTTTCTTTGCAGTCGCGCAGTTTTCTTTGCAGTCGCTCAGTTTTCTTTGCAGTCGCTCAGTTTTGTTTTCAGTGGCTCAGTTTTCTTTGCAGTCGCTCAGGTTTCTTTGCTCTCCCTCAGGTTTCTTTGCTCTCGCGCAGTTTTCTTTGCAGTCGCCCAGTTTTCTTTGCTCTCGTTAAGTTTTCTTTGATCTCGCTCAGTTTTCTTTGCTTTCGCTCAATTTTCTTTGCGCTCGCTCGGTTTTCTTTGCGCTCGCTCAGTTTCCTCTGCAGTTGCTCAGTTTTCTTTGCAGTCGTTCAGGTTTCTTTGCGCTTGCTCAGTTTTTTTTGCGCTCACTCAGTTTTCTTTTCAGTGGCTCAGGTTTCTTTGCGCTCACTCAGTTTTCTTTGCGCTCGCTCAGTTTTCTTTTCAGTCGCTCAGGTTTCTTTGCGCTCGCCCAGTTTTCTTTGCGCTCACTCAGGTTTCTTTGCTCTCGTTAAGTTTTCTTTGATCTCGCTCAGTTTTCTTTGCTTTCGCTCAATTTTCTTTGCGCTCACTTAGGTTTCTTTGCTCTCGTTAAGTTTTCTTTGATCTCGCTCAGT
Organism: Oryzias celebensis; assembly: GCA_014656515.1. Lineage (NCBI taxonomy): Eukaryota > Metazoa > Chordata > Actinopteri > Beloniformes > Adrianichthyidae > Oryzias > Oryzias celebensis. Next base: position 4,614,457 of record BNCR01000009.1, on the reverse strand, counting down.
TTTCTTTGCTTTCGCTCAATTTTCTTTGCGCTCGCCCAGTTTTCTTTGCTCTCGTTAAGTTTTCTTTGATCTCGCTCAGTTTTCTTTGCTTTCGCTCAATTTTCTTTGCGCTCGCTCGGTTTTCTTTGCGCTCGCTCAGTTTCCTCTGCAGTTGCTCAGTTTTCTTTGCAGTCGTTCAGGTTTCTTTGCGCTTGCTCAGTTTTTTTTGCGCTCACTCAGTTTTCTTTTCAGTGGCTCAGGTTTCTTTGCGCTCACTCAGTTTTCTTTGCGCTCGCTCAGTTTTCTTTTCAGTGGCTCAGGTTTCTTTGCGCTCACTCAGTTTTCTTTGCGCTCGCTCAGTTTTCTTTGCAGTCGCGCAGTTTTCTTTGCAGTCGCTCAGTTTTCTTTGCAGTCGCTCAGTTTTGTTTTCAGTGGCTCAGTTTTCTTTGCAGTCGCTCAGGTTTCTTTGCTCTCCCTCAGGTTTCTTTGCTCTCGCGCAGTTTTCTTTGCAGTCGCCCAGTTTTCTTTGCTCTCGTTAAGTTTTCTTTGATCTCGCTCAGTTTTCTTTGCTTTCGCTCAATTTTCTTTGCGCTCGCTCGGTTTTCTTTGCGCTCGCTCAGTTTCCTCTGCAGTTGCTCAGTTTTCTTTGCAGTCGTTCAGGTTTCTTTGCGCTTGCTCAGTTTTTTTTGCGCTCACTCAGTTTTCTTTTCAGTGGCTCAGGTTTCTTTGCGCTCACTCAGTTTTCTTTGCGCTCGCTCAGTTTTCTTTTCAGTGGCTCAGGTTTCTTTGCGCTCACTCAGTTTTCTTTGCGCTCGCTCAGTTTTCTTTGCAGTCGCGCAGTTTTCTTTGCAGTCGCTCAGTTTTCTTTGCAGTCGCTCAGTTTTGTTTTCAGTGGCTCAGTTTTCTTTGCAGTCGCTCAGGTTTCTTTGCTCTCCCTCAGGTTTCTTTGCTCTCGCCCAGTTTTCTTTGCGCTCGCTCAGGTTTCTTTGCTCTCCTTAAGTTTTCTGTGATCTCGCTCAGTTTTCTTTGCTTTCGCTCAATTTTCTTTGCGCTCGCTCAGTTTCCTCTGCAGTCGCTCAGTATCCTCTGCAGTGGCTCAGTTTTCTTTGCAGTCACTCAGGTTTCTTTGCCCTCGCTCAGTTTTCTTTGCAGTCGCTCAGTTTTCTTTGCAGTCGCTCAGTTTTCTTTTCAGTGGCTCAGTTTTCTCTGCAGTCGCCCAGTTTCCTCTGCAGTCGCTCAGTTTTCTCTGCAGTCGCCCAGTTTCCTCTGCAGTCGCTCAGTTTTCTCTGCAGTTGCTCAGTTTTCTTTGCAGTCGCTCAATTTTCTTTGCAGTCGCTCAGTTTTCTTTTCAGTGGCTCAGTTTTCTTTGCAGTCGCTCAGTTTTCTTTGCGCTCACTCAGTTTTCTTTTCAGTGGCTCAGTTTTCTTTGCAGTCGCTCAGTTTTCTTTGCAGTCGCTCACGTGTCTTTGCGCTCACTCAGTTTTCTTTGCAGTCACACTGTTTTTTTTGCAGTCGCTCAGTTTTCTTTGCTCTCGCGCAGTTTTCTTTGCGCTCGCCCAGTTTTCTTTGCATACGCTCAGTTTTCTTTGCTCTCGCGCAGTTTTCTTTGCGCTCGTCCAGTTTTCTTTGCATACGCTCAGGTTTCTTTGCTCTCGTTAAGTTTTCTTTGCTTTCGCTCAGTTTTCTTTGCGCTCGCTCAGTTTGCTTTTCAGTGGCTCAGTTTTCTTTGCAGTCGCTCAGTTTTCTTTGCAGTCGCTCAGGTTTCTTTGCAGTCGCTCAGGTTTCTTTGCTCTCCCTCAGGTTTCTTTGCTCTCGCACAGTTTTCTTTGCAGTCGTCAAGTTTTCTTGTGCTCGCCCAGTTTTCTTTGCGCTCGCCCAGTTTTCTTTGCGCTCGCTCAGTTTTCTTTTCAGTGGCTCAGTTTTCTTTGCAGTCGCTCAGTTTTCTTTGCAGTCGCTCACGTGTCTTTGCGCTCACTCAGGTTTCTTTGCAGTCGCACTGTTTTTTTTGCAGTCGCTCAGTTTTCTTTGCTCTCGCGCAGTTTTCTTTGCGCTCGCCCAGTTTTCTTTGCATACGCTCAGTTTTCTTTGCTCTCGCGCAGTTTTCTTTGCGCTCGTCCAGTTTTCTTTGCATACGCTCAGGTTTCTTTGCTCTCGTTAAGTTTTCTTTGCTTTCGCTCAGTTTTCTTTGCTTTCGCTCAGTTTTCTTTGCGCTCGCTCAGTTTGCTTTTCAGTGGCTCAGTTTTCTTTGCAGTCGCTCGGTTTTCTTTGCAGTCGCTCAGGTTTCTTTGCTCTCCCTCAGGTTTCTTTGCTCTCGCGCAGTTTTCTTTGCAGTCGTCCAGTTTTCTTGTGCTCGCCCAGTTTTCTTTGCGCTCGCCCAGTTTTCTTTGCGCTCGCTCAGGTTTCTTTGCTCTCGTTAAATTTTCTTTGAGCTCGCTCAGTTTCCTCTGCAGTCGCTCAGTTTTCTTTGCCCTCGCTCAGTTTGCTTTTCAGTGTCTCAGTTTTCTTTGCAGTCGCTCAGGTTTCTTTGCCCTCGCTTAGTTTTCTTTGCGCTCGCTCAGTTTTCTTTGCAGTTGCTCAGTTTTCTTTGCAGTCGCTCAGTTTTCTTTTCAGTGGCTCAGTTTTCTCTGCAGTCGCCCAGTTTCCTCTGCAGTTGCTCAGTTTTCTTTGCAGTCGCTCAATTTTCTTTGCAGTCGCTCAGTTTTCTTTGCGCTCACTCAGTTTTCTTTTCAGTGGCTCAGTTTTCTTTGCAGTCGCTCACATGTCTTTGCGCTCACTCAGTTTTCTTTGCAGTCGCTCAGGTTTCTTTGCTCTCGCTCAGGTTTCTTTGCAGTCGCTCAGTTTTCTTTGATCTCGATCAGTTTTCATTGCAGTCGCTCAGTTTTCTTTTCAGTGGCTCAGTTTTCTTTGCTCTCGCTCAGGTTTCTTTGCAGTCGCTCAGTTTTCTTTGATCTCGATCAGTTTTCATTGCAGTCGCTCAGTTTTCTTTTCAGTGGCTCAGTTTTCTTTGCAGTCGCTCACGTGTCTTTGCAGTCGCTCAGTTTTATTTGCAGTCGCTCAGTTTTGTTTGCAGTCGCTCATTTTTCTTTGCTCTCTTTAAGTTTTCTTTGCAGTCGCTCTGTTTTCTTTGCAGTCGCTCAGTTTTCTTTGATATCGATCTGTTTTCTTTGCAGTCGCTCAGGTTTCTTTGCCCTCGCTCAGTTTTCTTTGCGCTCGCTCAGTTTTCTTTGCAGTCGCTCAGGTTTCTTTGCCCTCGCTCAGTTTTCTTTGCGCTCGCTCAGTTTTATTTGCAGTCGCTCAGTTTTCTTTGCTCTCTTTAAGTTTTTCTTTGCAGTCGCTCTGTTTTCTTTGCAGTCGCTCAGGTTTCTTTGCCCTCGCTCAGTTTTCTTTGCTTTCACTCACGTGTCTTTGCAGTCGCTCAGTTTTGTTTGCAGTCGCTCAGTTTTCTTTGATATGGATCTGTTTTCTTTGCGCTCGCTCAGTTTTCTTTGCTTTCGCTCAGTTTTCTTTGCAGTCGCTCAGGTTTCTTTGCTTTCGCTCAGTTTTGTTTGCAGTTGCTCAGTTTTCTTTGCAGTCGCTCAGTTTTCTTTGCTCTCTTTAAGTTTTCTTTGCAGTCGCTCTGTTTTCTTTGCAGTCGCTCAGGTTTCTTTGCCCTCGCTCAGGTTTCTTTGCAGTCGCTCAGTTTTCTTTGCAGTCGCTCTGTTTTCTTTGCAGTCACTCAGGTTTCTTTTCAGTGTCTCAGTTTTCTTTGCAGTCGCTCAGTTTTCTTTGCTCTCTTTAAGTTTTCTTTGCAGTCGCTCTGTTTTCTTTGCAGTCGCTCAGGTTTCTTTGCCCTCGCTCAGGTTTCTTTGCAGTCGCTCAGTTTTCTTTGCTTTCGCTCAGTTTTCTTTGCAGTCGCTCACTGTGTTGAGGGGGTGCTTTGTCACTCAGGGGGCGGTAACCTTTCTGGTTGATTTGATTTGCCGAAATTTCTGGTCAAATCCAGCGGTCTGGACACATTGGTTTCTTCAGGCAGCGGAGTGGGACTTTCATTCTTACATCTGTTTTAATAAAAGCGAATGAAACTAGGATTAAAACATGAACAAACGGTCAAGAACAAGATAAGAAAGTGCAGCTGGTTTTTTTGTGCAGTTTGACTCGTGTTAACCTTTTTTTTTAGGTAAATATACATGTAGTCTTTAGTTACCGTGTAATTTATAGTTAGGCTGAGACAGAGCTACCTACAACAAGGCTAACCCACTGCACTTTCTGATTTCAGATCAACCAGAAAGGTCACCACCTCCCGAGTGACAAAGTACCCCCTAAACACAGGGAACGAGTGCAAAGAAAACTGAGCGAGCATGCATTCAGAGATGTGTGAGCATGGTCAGAACTCTGCTCGCGTGGTGAGAGCTCTGCGCGTTGAGTTAGGACTGCATGGTGCAGTTGTAGGACACGCTCACTCAGTTGTAAGTTATGCTCGCTCAGTTAGCAAATACGTGCCTTCAATTAATGGCAGAGATGTAAGGCCATACTAGTGGAAAAACATTAGGTCTACCATTGAAGATCCAAAAACTGTTCTTAGAAAATCAAAGAGGCTGCAAGCTGAGCAGAACTTCAAGATGAAATTGCCACGAACCACAAAGAAAAAGTTTCTGTGTGTGGCTCTAAACTTTGGAAGAGGTTAAGTAATGAGCTCAAACAATGTTCAAACATCAGTATAAATTAAGATAGGAAGAGTTAAAGAGCAACTGAAGTTTGAATAATTCCAAGTATACGTTTAGACTTGAATGTGCTGAAATAATAAAAAAAAAATAATTAAATCACTACCAATGAGGATGGAATTGTTTAATGTGCAATAATGATTACAGAAATCTTACATGAAATGTAATTGCAATCTATTGATTAACTATTGATTTTCTTTACTTGATCTCAAATATGTACCAATGATTACATTAGTGTAATTACATGTTCTAATGATAATCAATGTTTATAGCACTCAGTTTTGTGACTTGTTACTAAAAAATCTGCACTAGATCTGATCAGAACTGGATTATGAAAACTATACAAGACTATGAAATACAGTTAGCTAGGTAGGGATGGGATTATATGAGTTCGCTTCTTCCCACTCCTTTTTAACCAATTAATGAAGCTCCATTAGACTTCAGTTATTAATCACTATACTTAACAAATGTTACAAATGTGTTTGTTTTTTTCTTTCTTAAATCAATGCATTTAATGGTCTCAGTAATGAGTTTGATAATTCTGTGTGATCATTTTTCGTGTACTGTCCAATTAATGCTTGAAATAAACCAATCAATCAATGTATTTGCTTTGTTAATAAAATACCGTGATTTTGATCCTTGTCAGTATCGCTTGACCTTCGTGTTTATTAAAAAAAAACAAACAAAAAAGTTTATTCTATGCTGACTTCCGCTGCGGTTTGTCTCCACCTGCTGGTGTCATTTAGTACTGCAGCAGAATCCGCGGGGCGCCATGTTGGCCCGAGCTTAAGCAGCAGTGCAGCGGTTCACCGGATGGGCCGGAGCCTGTAACCGGGACCCGAGAGCGCCACAGCCGGCCCCACATGGTTGAGCAGTTACCGGAGGACCTCCCAGGGCAGAGCGGACCGCGGTGGGCGGTTCCGGCTGTATTGGAGCCATGACTTCGTTGACTCAGAGAGGTTCGGGCCTCGTGCAGAGGCGGACCGAAGCTTCGCGCAGTGCCGCAGACAAAGAGCGCTCGTTGTGCGAGGAGGATGAGCCCGCGACCCGGTGCGCGGACACTCAGGACGACGCTGGTGACTCCAAAGAAACCCGGCTGACCTTGATGGAGGAAGTGCTGTTGTTGGGCCTTAAGGACCGAGAGGTAAACAGGCTTTGAACCGCAGGCGCATCCGGCTGCTACTTTTAATGGCGACCGGCCGCCGACGCCGGGAGACGAGAACACGTTTACGTTACAAACGGGATGGGAAAAGTCGTGTGGTCACGTGACACGTTTGTTTTCAGCTTGAGGTTGCTTGTTTTCTCAAGTTCTGTGGTTATTATCAATTTTGACCGGATATGACGACACCAAACTCTTTCCTGTTTGAGCACGGACAAACAGCCATGCTGTTTTTAAGACACGCCCATTGGGATGACCACTTCCCCGTTTTAGCCAGTGTCGACATTAGAGGAATGTCACTGCGGGAAAGTTTCCAGTGAACATGAGGAATCATCCAGGAAAACCATCACTGTCTAGACTGTTGGCAAAGTGACATGATCCAGGCTCCGTAACGGCTCTAAATGGACTTTGTTGGGTTCCAGCCAGAGTGGCCAGTATCTGGACTCTACCAGCCAAACATTTCTCAGGACAAATAATTTGCGTTTTTCAAAGTGAAACTGTTATTTTCTTTTTTGTAACGTTTCAGTTAATGATTTTCTCTGACCAAAACAAAACACAAAAGGTGATTGAAAGTGTAGTCTTATGTCGAGTTTTATAACATTACAGAAATGTAAATTTTTTAAATAAAAGACACTTTTTTATGAACACAAACCTTTCTTTAAAGAATCAACTTGATCTACAAACATTACACAGCAAAACGATGGGGAAGTATTAAATGTTGATCAGTATGAAATGTTTATTATTTTGTTTATGAGTCAATCCCGACAACAATATTGGGCACAAAGCAGTAAAGTCAGTGGCTGACCTGCTGGGCGCTCACGCCGTGGGCGTGGTCAACTTTGTCGCCTCCAGTCTGTTTTTTAAGATACTTTTAAACTGATTTTTGATTTCATGTCTTATGAAAGCGTTTTGTGTTCAATTAAAAATTGATATTGAATGCAACGTGCTTCCATACGATTACAACAAGTGATAAACATTCAAATAATTTCTGTAAAGTTTTTTTAATGTCACGCATAGACAAACCTGCATATATTGAAAATTGTGCAACATTTTGCCTTATTGTGTGTGTTTTTACAGATCAGTGTGTTGTAGTTGTGAGTCATTTTAAAAAGTAACATAACATGATAAATGACATGGAGCAACGAGTGAGTGTGTGTTTGTGTGTGTTTGTGTTGGCTGAGATCAGTGTGAGCAAATACTAGAAACTCCCAGCGCACCTGAATGCAGCAATAGCGAGCTCTTAATGAAAGCTCGGAAATGTCCTGAATGCTCCTCCTGCTGTGGTGAATGTGAAGCTTAAATCTGTGCATTAAAGTCAGAATGAAATGTTGGAACAAACTCTGGGACGGATGATTGTGGTGGCCAAGTGGGGAGGGAAGGCAGACACTTAAAAGTCACGAGTGTGAGGTTGAGTCCCGTGTTAGAGATGATGAACAATGCCTCGCCTGCCAAAAAGGACAGTCAAATAGTTTTAATACCCACCAAATAAAGGTTTTACCCGCAATTGGAGGGTGTTAGTTTGGAGCCCTGCATGATCCTATGGAGCAGATTCGTTTTTTTTGCTGTTAAACTGCTGCTTCTAATTCAATTTTTAGGAAGTTTATCTTTTTTCTGGGTCTTCTCAAAGTCTCTTAAGCTACGCTCAGCAACGCGTGTTCAATCGATCATTCTCAATGAAAGTCTGTGTAAACATGCACGCCCTGGACGCCTCTGACGTGTAGCGTTCAGTGTGAACAGCTTAAGAGATGTGCAAGTCTGTTCCTGCCACAATGACCATCTAATTCTTCAAGATTTATTTCCTTCATTCTAACATTTACACGTCCTTTTCTTTAAATCTAAGGCTTTTAAAGCAACCTCTAAATGAGGAACAGAACAACTGAAAGCTGCACCAACATATTCAGAGTTCTGTGCACAAAGGTCTCAACTAAAAGAAATGCCATGACTAGATGAGTTCTTTTTGTGAACAGAAGTTTTTTGTGAATATTAGAAATATTAGAAGTGAGGATGAGGAGCTGCAGAGTAGTGGAGCTTTTGTGAAGTGCAGGAACCACCATCACCTTTAGTAGATCATAGGGAACCATATAGAGTGGTAGACTTGGATGGCTTGGTGTTAAATACTCACTCTGATGAAAATAGTTGTTTTTGTTTGTTTTTAACACGTTCTTGTGCAAACAGGCAAATAGATCCATGTACGTCTTTGTTTTTTACGCCTGAACTGGCATCTGGCTCAAAACTTCAAGACTGGACAGCTCCAATGCGTCTCAACTTTTTTGTTGCACCAGCAATGTTGGGTTGTGGGAATGAGGGACTGTAACCCTGTACCCCACGCCAACGGTCCCGCCCACAACTCAGGCAAATCGCTGATGAACTCCAAGCCACTTTGCAGAAACTTTGTCCTAAGAAATGACACAGGCTTTTTTGATTTTGGCTAAAAACGTCATAATCCTAATTAAAAGGCCACAGAGAGCGCTCTTGATGATCAAAAGATGATCGGAGTAAGACTATGTAAGTCTATGATGCTACTGTAATATTAGATTAGAATTAGAAATGGTTTATTTCAGCAGATAAGAGTAAGAATTACACATATGTAATACAGTCAATCATAGATTTGCATTAAAAAGAAAAAAACATAACAATGTGTCGAACATAAGACAACTAGGCATCAAAAGATTGACTGCTTGAAAGGGACTAGAAGAAGTGAACTTATATTTCCCCTCCCTGAGTCGACCACACCATTTACTTTACATTAGTTATCGACCGGTTCGTAACTTATGATCAGAGATGTAGAGTTTACCGATCAGGTGATTGAACATCCTTAAGTATCAGTAAGTCACAATGCTTTGTATTTAGATAGTGTTTAAAACTTGAGTGTAGCATATGCAGAAAATAAAAATCTAACATGCAGATTATTTCCATCAGATAAGTCTTAAATCAAGGATATAAAGAAAAGTGCAGATTATTTTCATTTGAGATCTATTAGTCCTGAATCACTCCTTAGGGAACCAAGTCAGGTGATTTGATTAAAGCTTTTGACCAAGACGGTATTCCATCTTCAGCTGAAAAACAGCCGTCCTTCAGGTTTGAACAGAATATCATCAAAACATGAAGAGCTGGATGTCCTCTGTTCGGAATAAACCATGGAGGGATGTGGGAAAGGCTAAGAAAAGCAGAGGATTGAGAACTGAACTCTGTGGAACTCCAGTGAGAACTGAACTCTGTGGAACTCCAGTGAGAACTGAACTCTGTGGAACTCCGGTGAGAACTGAACTCTGTGGAACTCCGGTGAGAACTGAACTCTGTGGAACTCCAGTGAGAACTGAACTCTGTGGAACTCCAGTGAGAACTGAACTCTGTGGAACTCCAGTGAGAACTGAACTCTGTGGAACTCCAGTGAGAACTGAACTCTGTGGAACTCCAGTGAGAACTGAACTCTGTGGAACTCCGGTGAGAACTGATCTCTGTGGAACTCAGATGAGAACTGAACTCTGTGGAACTCCGATGAGAACTGAACTCTGTGGAACTCCAGTGAGAACTGAACTCTGTGGAACTCCGGTGAGAACTGAACTCTGTGGAACTCCGATGAGAACTGAACTCTGTGGAACTCCGGTGAGAACTGAACTCTGTGGAACTCCGGTGAGAACTGAACTCTGTGGAACTCCGGTGAGAACTGAACTCTGTGGAACTCCGGTGAGAACTGAACTCTGTGGAACTCCGATGAGAACTGAACTCTGTGGAACTCCGATGAGAACTGAACTCTGTGGAACTCCAGTGAGAACTGAACTCTGTGGAACTCCAGTGAGAACTGAACTCTGTGGAACTCCAGTGAGAACTGAACTCTGTGGAACTCCAGTGAGAACTGAACTCTGTGGAACTCCAGTGAGAACTGAACTCTGTGGAACTCCGATGAGAACTGAACTCTGTGGAACTCCAGTGAGAACTGAACTCTGTGGAACTCCAGTGAGAACTGAACTCTGGAACTCCAGTGAGAACTGAACTCTGTGGAACTCCAGTGAGAACTGAACTCTGTGGAACTCCGATGAGAACTGAACTCTGTGGAACTCCGATGAGAACTGAACTCTGTGGAACTCCGGTGAGAACTGAACTCTCTGGAACTCCAGTGAGAACTGAACTCTGTGGAACTCCAGTGAGAACTGAACTATCTGGAACTCCAGTGAGAACTGAACTCTGTGGAACTCCAGTGAGAACTGAACTCTGTGGAACTCCGGTGAGAACTGAACTCTCTGGAACTCCAGTGAGAACTGAACTCTGGAACTCCAGTGAGAACTGAACTCTGTGGAACTCCAGTGAGAACTGAACTCTGGAACTCCAGTGAGAACTGAACTCTGTGGAACTCCAGTGAGAACTGAACTCTGTGGAACTCCGATGAGAACTGAACTCTGTGGAACTGCGGTGAGAACTGAACTCTGTGGAACTCCACTGAGGGCTGAACTCTGTGGAACTCCGATGAGAACTGAACTCTGTGGAACTCCAGTGAGAACTGAACTCTGGAACTCCAGTGAGAACTGAACTCTGTGGAACTCCAGTGAGAACTGAACTCTGTGGAACTGCGGTGAGAACTGAACTCTGTGGAACTCCACTGAGGGCTGAACTCTGTGGAACTCCGATGAGAACTGAACTCTGTGGAACTCCGGTGAGAACTGAACTCTGTGGAACTCCGGTGAGAACTGAACTCTGTGGAACTCCGGTGAGAACTGAACTCTGGAACTCCAGTGAGAACTGAACTCTGTGGAACTCCAGTGAGAACTGAACTATCTGGAACTCCAGTGAGAACTGAACTCTGTGGAACTCCGGTGAGAACTGAACTCTGGAACTCCAGTGAGAACTGAACTCTGTGGAACTCCAGTGAGAACTGAACTATCTGGAACTCCGGTGAGAACTGAACTCTGTGGAACTCCGGTGAGAACTGAACTCTGTGGAACTCCGATGAGAACTGAACTCTGTGGAACTCCGGTGAGAACTGAACTCTGTGGAACTGCGGTGAGAACTGACTTCTTTCCCCTGCTGGGATTCATTCTTCTAAATCGTTTGAGCTTCAGATGTTTCTATCGTAGTGCGCTGACTTCATGAGGTTTTTCCGGCTCCGGCCCGTTTAAATGACCACAAATGTGATGGTTTCAGGTTGACCCCTCTGTTGTCTGAAGTCAGCTTGTCTTCTTGTTGCAGGGCTACACCTCCTTCTGGAACGACTGCATCTCTTCAGGCTTGCGGGGCTGCATGTTGATCGAGCTGGCTCTGAGAGGACGCCTGCAGTTGGAATCCTGTGGCATGAGAAGGAAAGGCCTTCTGGCCAGGAAGGTAGGGCTGCAACTCCCCATCATGTCTGTCTGTGAACGTCTCCTGGGGTTTTAGTTGGGACTGGGGTGTAGTAATGAAGGTCATGGTGGTCCATACGGTTTCCTGGCTCGTGGTGGTTCGTTTCAACAGTTGCTGTTGAAGTTTCTGGGTTCCTGCAGACGGGCCTTTGTAGGTGAACTGGGTCCCTTTTACTTGCTTCTCATGGGGGGGATTTATACACTTTGGTGGGGTATTACTTGTGAACATGGCTACATATTTTATGTTGCCAAACGTATACCACAGAATAATCCATATTTTAAATTGTTTAAATGTTAGATTTTTAAAACGCTTTTTCTTCTTCCTCGTTTCAGCTCTACTCTTTGTTCTTGCTGTTGTAGTTGTGATGCAAATTTGGGGATTATTCCACTGGGACCTTGAAAGTTATTAGAGTAGGAGGCTGAGAAGAAAGTAGGAGGCTACCACACCAAGCAGAGTGCTGAAACCCCCCCCATTAGGAAAATTAGGGCCCTTTATATGGACTTTCCAGGCAACTGGAACGTTATTTCAGCTGATTTGAAACAGTAGAGAAGAGGGATATACTGCTGAAACTGTTCTCCATAGCTGTTGACGATGATTTCCTCCAACCTGTTTTCCCAGCACACCCTCAGTCCTAAGTCGTCACATACTGGCGCACGGGTAAGGCCCGCCTGCGTCACTCTTTGACATGTTGGGTGTTCCCAACTCGTCGCTTTTTGACGCACCAGCGGTTTTCCATGAAATCAGGGGTCCAGTTGTTTTGTCAGACGAGGTAACAGACTTGGACCGAACCTCGAGACGCGTCCAGTACCGGTACCCTAGCCCGGTCCATGTCTGGAACCAGTACCTCGTCCGGAACCAATACCGATCCACGTCCGTATCGGGTAATGGTTAGGCTTGGGGCACCTGGTTAGAGTTAGGGTACCGGTCCCGTCTGGTACCGGGCTGTTTGCGGCCTGGAGGTTGAGGAGCCTTGTTTTAATTGGATGAGCCATTGCGTCAAAAAGACGAGTTGGGGACGTCTAAAGGGTCAAATTTGGATGCAGAGGGCTCCTCACCTATGCATCAGTGACGACTTGGGAGTGAGAACGGGTTGGTTTTCCTGTGACTACTTATCTACAACACAACTTCCAAAACTTTTGAGGAGGAGTCCCTGATGGAGAATTGTTTGAAAAGTAAACTTACATGTAACATTCAAGTAAGTTTACTTAGTACTTAAAAAAAACATGTACTCTTTCCACATAGAATTGTAAACTTTACAAAATGGGGAAAAAACCTCTTTCTAAGTTTACCAAGTTGCTTTCATTGTGGACCGAATGTCTGTTCCTTTGACATCACACGCTTTACTAAAATAAAGCATCTTGATTAAGTAACAACACTTGTTTAATTTGTTAGAAGAGATTTAAAGATATTTGATCAAACTGAACACACTTAAAGCTGCAGAGAACCTTAAGATCTCTGCGGTCACCACGTCAACAACAACTAACTGACTTACCAGCCAAACTCACTATTTTACATAGAAAAACCTCAGGTGTTTGATTTGATCAAATTATATTGTGTTAAATGCAAACACAGAGGAAGTCACAACTCATTTAAAACATAAAATAAAAAACAATTTTTAAAGAAACTTTTTAGTGAGTTCTTTATTGATTTCTTTTCAGAATCTTTGTTCTCTGAATGTGTCTGAGAAAAATGTAGAAGTTTTACATCCTTAAGACATCTATAATCCTAATTTGCGGATTTCCCCATCACAAGTTTTTTTTAGAGTGTTACTCCTGCAATAAACGAGGGAACACTGTACTGTACTGTACTGTACTGTACTGTACTGTACTGTACTGTACTGTACTGTACTGGCAAAGAGGTAAAACATACAGTGCATCCGGAAAGTCTTCCCAGCGCATCACTTCTACCACATTTTATGTCACAGCCTTCTTTCAAAATGGATTAAATCTGTTTCTTCCTGAAAGAGTCTTTGAAAAACATCCCATAATGACAATGTTGAAAACGTTCTTTTAAAATTGTTGCAAATGTTTTAAAAATGGAAAACCTGTAAAATAACATGTACAGAAGTATTCCCAGCCTTTGCTGTGAAGCTCCAAAGTGAGCTGAGGTTTCTTCTGTTTCCTCTGATGAGCCTTCAGATGTTTCTGCTGCTTCATTGAAGCCAACCTGTGGTCAATCCAGTGGATTGGACAAGATTTGGAAAGGTAGACCCTGTTGTCTACATGGGGTCCAGGGTTGACAGTACACGTCAAAGCACAAACCAAGCATGAAAGAACAGGAATTATCTGTAAACCTCAGAGACAGGATTGTCTTGAGGCTCATGGCTGGGGAAGGATCCAGAAACATTTCTGCTGCCTTGAAGGTTCCAGTGAACACAGCGACCTCCATCATCTGTAAGTTTGGAACCACCAGGACTCTTCCTAGATCTGACCGTCCATCTAAGCTGAGTGATCGAGGGAGAAGGACCCTGATCTGGTCAGAGAGGTGACCAATAACCCAACGGTCACTGTGTCAGAGCGTTCCTCTGTGGAAAGAGGAGAACCAGAAGAACAACCATCTCTGCAGCACTACACCAATCAGGCCTGCATGGAAGAGCGGCCAGACGGAAGCTCCTTCTTACTAAAAAGCACATGAAGGCTCGTCTGGAGTTTGTCAAAAGGCACCTGAATGACTCTCAGACCACGAGAAACCAAATTCTGTGGTCTGACCGGACCAGAATAGAACCTTATGGAGTGAATGGCAGGAGTTATGTTTGGAGAAAACCAGGTACCTCTCATCACCAGGCCAATACCATCCCTACAGTGAAGCATGGTGGTGGCAGCATCATGCTGTGGGGATGTTTTTGGGCAGCAGGAACTGGAAGGCTGGTCAGGATAGAGGGAAAGCTGACTGCAGCAATATACAGAGACATCCTGATGAAAATCTGCTCCAGAACGTTCCTGACGTCAGACTGGAGCGACGGTTCATCTTTCAGCAGGACAATGATCCAAAGCACATCACCAAGATGTGGAAGGAGTGGCTTCAGAACAACTCTGTCAATGTACTTGAGTGGCCCAGCCAGAACCAGACCTGAATCCAACTCAACATCTATGGAGAGATCTGAAAATGGCCGTGCACCCATGCTTCCCATCCAACCTCTCAAAGAGGAATGAACCAAACTATCCAGAGAAAGGTGTGCCAGGCTTGTGGCGTCATATTCATAATGACTAGAGGCTGGAATTGCTGCCAAAGGTTCAGCAACTAAGTAATGAGCAAAAGCTGGGAATACTTCTGTACATGTCATTTTAGGTACACGTGTGTGCAAAACCCTGGCGAGTGAGCCGTTACACCCCTAGCTCAAATTGTGAGATGTTCAAGGAGCTCCAGCCCTCCAAAGTCTCAAAGGGACTAAGATGGGATCCCAGAAAGAGTTATTCATATTTGGTTATGTGAGGTTTTCTGGAAAACCATAAATGTTTGCGTTTAGACACACCGTGCAATCTTAACACCTTTTCTGTTAGCCTGCAAACTGACCCCGGCCCCACATCACAGAAGAAATAAGTTATGTGGCCCTCAGAGGCAAAGGTTTAGGGACCCCTGGTTTACGCAATAAACATAGTTCCAGTGGATTCTGAAGCAGAGAAACCCAGCCTCACACTGGTATGCTACACTTTACAGTAGTGTTTTTGTTATAAACGTAAATCAGCGAATGTTGTCGCAGAGGAAAGCTTCTTTGCTTCATTATGTAATCCTTTACATTAGTAATGCGTTTCATATTATTGCAAAGCCACTATGAAAAGCCCCTTTTCTCCACATCAGAATCAGCTGATTGACGCTGATCATGTGAATGATCAGAGTTAGGATACGTCAGAGTGTGTGTGTTAATATGGTGTCACTGGCAACATCTCCAGTGTTAAAGGGTTAACTGTAATGTGGAAACTGCCTCACTGTGCGATGAGTTCTTTTATCTGTGTTCTGCAGCAGAACTCCAGTCTGAGCTGGTTTTACAAAACATGACCTCCTGTTTCAATCTCATGGTCATGGTTACCCAGCCCATGTTTCTGCTCTTTTATTCATGCATGTTAAAAGTGAGAATGCTCTTTTTTTTTTGGATCCAAAATCATTCCGAACCGTGACTGGAAAACCTGGATGTGACCAGGAAGAGATGCGATCAGATTGGAAGGTTCACTGATCTGTTCATCTTCTCAGGTGATCTGTAAGTCCGACGCTCCAACAGGTGACGTCCTCCTGGACGAGGCCTTGAAACACATCAAGGACACTCAGCCTCCAGAGACGGTGCAGAGCTGGATCGAACTGCTGAGCGGTGAGTGCCCCCACCCTCCAAAGAAACACACACGATTCAGATCTGCTGCTTTTCAAGCAATCTTGACGCTTTCCCATGTCTAGAAGTCTGGACCTGTTGCATGTGAGTCCACGGCGATGACGAATTCCTTACCGACTTTCTGACTACTAAACATCAGTATATAACGCTGTACTATCAAGGTTTTATACATAAAAACATTACAGTTGTTTTCACAGAAATTGTACAAATGCAATGCATTGTGGTCCGTACTCACCAATCTAGTGAGCATTGATGCACATTGGTTTTGTCAAAGATTCGGACAGCACTACAGTGACAAATGCACTTTCCTGTGTGTTCAAATTATTATGCGATTGTATTTAAGTGTCAAAAAGATCAAAGTCTTTGTTCTTCAATGAAACTCATGGAGGATATTGCGTCTCGGGGCTCTTTGGATCACTGACATCAATCTCAGAAACCTGCGATTGTTACTTTACCAGCTGAGCTCAATTAAAGGAGAAACTACTAAAGAAGGACATTCCACATTATTAAACAGACCAACATTTTCAAGCAACGTGAGAAAGAAAAGGATCTCTGCATCTGAAAGTGTGAAACAGTCAAATGCCTTAGGCGAGGAATGACAACTTTAAATATTTCACAAAAACATAAGTGTGATCATCATTCTATCAAGAGATCAGTGTCGGATTCAGAGCACAGACGGGTTGGTGCAGGTAAAGGCAAAATCAGGAAGGTTTCTGCCAGAAAAATACTCAGCAGAGGCTGGTGCTTCAAACAGCTGCGACCTTCTTGCGGTGGCTGACCCACATCTCGTGATTCACGGCTGAAATCTCAAATGTCACAACCAAATCTCACGAGTCATGACTGGAGTTAGAGATTTGCATTGCGACCCACAGCCGTGTTGTTTCTGTTGAGGAAGGTATTAAGGTTCTGGAGAACTGCAGTCACGGGTTTGTTATTCTCCATTCATGCCAGAATAAAACTGAAGTCGCCTCATCCTTCATGCAACGCAGAGAATGAGTGAGGTGTTTGAGGTGTAACACCATTTTCACTGCCATTTTATGTAGTGACGCCATCAGGCATTGAAGCTTCGGTGAGCCGGCTCGTTGGTCTCAGCTCATGGCTGTAGGTCGCCTCAAGTCTCGTGTGTCACACACGACCCACGAGACTTGAGTGAGGTAAGCTACCAGAAGTTGGTCTGAGCTGTTTGCAGCGCCTGCTGTCTCTCCAAATACAGCGGATGAGCAGAGCAGCTGCTAAAATACCATCACAAAACAGCAGCACATGTTTGAAGCTGCTGCTGTCTCTGGAGTCTCACCAACATCAAGGTGTAGGATCCTCCAGAGGCTGCAGTTCTACAGAAACCTTCTACTGCCATCCACCCCCACCCCACTATAGGGTATCTGAGGGTGTGAAAATGACCTCTGAAAAGCAGGTGGAGTTTCTGACTGATTACTTTCTTCCGTGGTCCAAAAAGAAGAACCGTGTTTTCTGGAACAAAATTACAATCAACCTGAACTCTATTGAGAACCTTTGGAGCATCCTCAAGCCAAACATCTGTGAGGGTGGAGGCAGTTCACATCCAAACAGCAGCTCTGGAGGATATTCTGACATCCTGCATAGAAATTCAAGCAGAAACTCTCCAAAAACTCTCAAGTTCAATGGATGTAAGAATTGTGAAGCTGCTGCAACATAAGGGTTCTATGTTGAAATGGAACTGGACCGATGAAGATGTTTCTGATTGAAACAGCTTTGATTTCAGTAAATATGACCTCCTGATGCAGCACATTCAACCATTGTCAGTTCTTCAGAATCCATCAAATGTTGTGGAACTCTGTTGTGTAATAATGTGGAACAGAGCAGTTCAAGGGTTTATTTTTGAAAAAAACACTGTTATCTGTTATTGAAGAGGTTTGTTGAATAACATTTCATATTTATTCCAACGGTTAGAGATATGAAAATGATGCAGACGGTCATTTCAGTCATTTTTATTGAAATAAAAGAAACTAATAAGTACAGCATGATATGAAGAAAACTGCGCTCTAATTGACATGCGTCAAAGAAACTAATGTAGTGTTCATGAGATAAGCAAGGATTCTATTGTCAGAGTAGCAGTCATGGACATATATATATATATATATATATATATATAATGACAAAATGATCAATTCTGTTTATGCCACAAGCGCTCCTACCAAATATTTGTATATTTTCTACTTCAGTTAAATGATTAAAGTTGGTGATGAAGCAGCTGCACAATTATCCTCTATAGAGATCCTTCAGCAGCAGTTATTCACTCCACAGGATCCACATTCCTGCTGTTCCAGCTGTGTGCTTTTGTATCATCGTCCTGTGAACACAAGACCACAGTCAGGATAGCAACTAATGGACCAGAACAACCTGTGATCATGAACGTTAAAGGACAGAATGTAAAGCTGATCGTACAGCCGTCTGTACAACAGCACAGCTTCTTGGCATTTGTAAAACCTTTAAATAAATGTTCACTATAGATATTCAGTCACAGTGATCATAACTGCCCCCTGGTGCTTACAGTTCTCAGTGATTCAGCTAATAGACCTTTTAGAAAATCTGTCCCCACACCCCTAGTGCTGACCGTTTCAGACTGAACGTGCCATTTTCTTTCTTTTTTTAATTTTAGATCTAGTACTTTTACATGGTGGTGCATGTTCAGGCAACAAGTATAACTCTGCCATCTTAAACCAGACCTTCAGTTTCATTCTGGCATGAAAACAAATGATCGTCATGCAGATGGAAAAACCCTCAAACTTCTTAAAGAATTTTTCTGTTTTTTATTTGTGAAAAAAGTTAGAAATATCCAATACATTTCGTTCCACTTCATGATTGTGTCCCACTCGTTGTTGATTCTTCACAAAAAATTGAAATTTTTATATGTTTATGTTTGAAGCCTGAAATGTGGCAAAAGGTTGAGAAGTTCAGGGGGGAAATACTTTCACAAGGCGCTGTAAATCTGAAAGCACCCCCATTTATGAGGCTTAAAGTCCCATCATCCTTTGATCTATTTTCAAAGTGTTCCCAGTGGTCTTTTAATTATGATTATACTGGTTTTAGCCCAAATCAGGACATAGTTTCTGCAGAACGGCAGGAATAATTGGAAATCCTTGGGCAGGATCGTTGGCGCAGAACAAGCCCAACCCCAATGGCTGTCTTCTTTTTGTTTACACTCTCTCCTGTTAGCTTACAGCTCCTCTTACTTCCAGCCTAACATCAGCGGTGCAGCAAAAATCTCAAGCAATATGGGAGCTTTGCAGCTGCGATCCGGAATCCAGCTGAGACCAGGAAAACAGAGACGTTCCTGGATCTATTTATCTCCAAGTGGAAGCATCACAATGGAGCAGAGCAGGGAGCTTGTGGTCCACCCAGAGTATTTTTATATCACAAATACAATCTTTTTCAAATAGCATTTTTCATCTGCTTCTAATTCACACCAATTTGAATAAAGAAATACTCAAATGCTATTTTGAGCCCAACTGTCTTTTTATGCGTCCTTTATCATCCGAAAAAGACCACGTTAAAAACACAACTTTCATCAGAGTAGGACTTTAAAAGTAGATCAAATACATACAAGCTGCATGTTAACTGGGTTAGACTGCATGGATCAGAACCACAGCAGTGACTGAGCCGGACTTCAGTCCGAGTAACCTAAAATCTTCTCTTTTGTTCAGGAGAAACCTGGAACCCGTTGAAGCTGCACTATCAGCTGAGAAACGTCCGTGAGCGCCTGGCCAAGAACCTGGTGGAGAAAGGTGTCCTGACCACGGAGAAGCAGAACTTCCTGCTCTTCGACATGACCACACACCCGCTCACCAACAGCAACATCAAGCAGCGCCTCATCAAGAAGGTCCAGGAGGCGGTTCTAGACAAGTGGGTCAATGACCCTCATCGCATGGACAAGCGCTTGCTTGCGCTTATTTTCTTGGCCCATTCATCGGATGTTCTGGAAAACGCCTTTGCGCCGCTGCTGGACGACCAGTATGAGCTGGCCATGAAAAGGGTGAGGCAGCTGCTGGAGCTGCACCCCGAGGGCGAGAGCGCCAAGCCCAGCGCCAACGAGCTGCTCTGGGCCGTGATCGCCGCCTTCACCAAGTGAGCCTCAGCTCCACCGCGGTTCTGATGGTCTGCAGCGACTTTGGGCCGAGCCTCTTATATTAGGACCCGACCAACACTCAAACCCACCTGGATGTTTTGAGTGGACTGCTCTGCTCTCTTTCTCCATCATTCCTTTTCTGTTTCTGGGCCTAACTAGCTGCTCTGCCAGAACTTCAACTCACAGAGGGGTGAGTGTCCAGGCTGCCCCCCCCGTACCAGTGCCTTTTAGTTTCAAAAGAACAGTCTTCACTGAGCACATGCAACTGCATCTGTCCCACAAATCAGGCAGGACCAGCTGCGGCGTGAGGTTTGCTGAGCGACCCAAAGGACACACTTGTTGACAGGACGGACTTTGAGAATCACCCCAAAATCTTCAAGAGATGTTTGTTAGTCATGAAAGTCTGCAGCAGACTGGTGGTTGCAGAGCCGGGCTCTCCTGTTGTCAAGTTGCACTTGGGTTAGATCGATTCACAGTTACATTTTATTTGATTTGATATGAATTCCTTATTCAAATGTCCATTCCTTAAACCAGTGTTGCTTGATTCTAAAACGTTTTTCTTTCTTAACTCGTGCTTTAAATTTGACATGGCATGTTTGCACGGTTTCATGAGAGCCCATTAAAGCTGCAACATTTTCTATCAGGCTCTAAAGCACCAATGCTTCTGTTGGGCTCTAATGTAGCACGAATGAAACCAAAATGTTGTTTCCAAAAGTAGAAGTGAGCACCTGTAACCTGCGGGTGAAGGGGGCAGAACATCCCTGACACAGCAGTGAGTATCTGGGCAAACTGGCTCTGCCTGAGTTGGACGGTGGAGTTTCTGGTAGGGCCATGGGGGTTTTGGAGATACCAACTAAAAGGTCGCTGCCAGCCCAGTCAAGACTTCCTCACGCTTCACTCCATGAAGCCCATTTTCTTATGATGGGCACAGAAGTGGTTCCTTAAGACATGGACGACTCCTCGTTGCTCTGAACTGACCGACAGAGGCGCCGTCAGAGCGGGAGTCAGTACTAGGAAGTGAGACCGGAGCCACGCTCCTGCAGCCGGAATGAAGGGAGTCTTTCACGTTCTACCTGCATTATTTTTGTAATTCACAATGAAATCTATGTTTTGATGGAATATCAAAATGCTCCATAAATGTTTGTTGAATAAACCAGAATTCAGTGAAAATAAAATCACTTAACTCTATTTTTATTAAAGCAATGTCTGCTTAACAAAGGAGAGGTGCCCCCCCCAGATTTCTGCTCTCTCTAAACAACGCAATCCTGGATCAGTTCAGAGAGAAAAAGAAGTGAACTCCTAACATAGTACACTGCTTTCTAACCGGTTGTCATCTGATCAGATTTCTGTGTTAAACTGACACAGACGTGTCCACAAACCTCAGACGTTCTCATTTGATTCCTTTGACTTTCAGCTCTTCTCGTACTCTGCTCAGATATGCAGGATCAGGGTATCCATAGCTGTAAAACAGAAATCAGAGAGCTTCATTTGAGGTAGGTGAAGGTCCAGAAAGATCTTGAAGAACAGATCATCAGCTTTTCAAAAGACAAGAACACCCCTGTGGAAAAGGTGCAGACATGATATCCAGAGTCTGAACTGATCAGATGAAAGTGTTTCCACGTCAATCAGTAGAAACGCGATTAAATGTTGCAAAGCTCACTGAGAAGGTCCTCCATGCATGGACGTCTTATGATGGATGTCATTCCATGTGACTACATTGCTCCTGCCGCTGGTGGTGGAGCGCCCAATGGTGAAGATGAGCCTCTGATCGAAAGCCTGCTTTAACAGCTTCAGGATGACCTGGCCCTCGGGGGAATCTGGCAGGTATGCTGTCCGGGACACTCCTTGATACGGCTGGCCTGGGTTTGGATGTTCTTCCTGCAAAAGCACCAGGTTAACATCAGGATCATTTAGTGTTGGTTTATTCGGCAGTGTGGTTGCTGCCATGTTTATGGAATATGACATCAAACCCCTGCTTTTCAAAAAAATATTTTCTTCTAAAATATAAAATCAATATGGGCCTTTTGCAGCCAGTTTTAGCAACTCCACAGTTTGACTGTTGGACACTATTTCTGTTGTTAATATGATTTGAAGCTAGAGCCGGGCGATATGGCCAAAAGAAATTAAATCACCGTTTTTTTTTTTTAAAACACAAAATTCAATTTTTGATTTGAATCGATTTTTTTCCCTCCATTTACTTTCATTAAAAAAATGACAGAATATATTTAACAAAAAGTATTTTATTTTAACATCTCCTTTGGAAATCTGCTCCAACACAAAGCTAAATCCAAGCTGTAAGCATGTTAGTAGATCAATACAGCAGGTGTTTGGTGAGCCACTGCTAGCTTAAGCATCTCCTAAAGACAAACTCTTGACAGAGTTCCTGTTCCAGGTGTTCAAACAGATTTGTCGTACTCCCACTTTTAGCAGCTAAAACCTTCAAGCAGGTTTTGCTGCGTGTGGTTTGATGCTTTAAGTTTGAAGTCACAACCCCACCGGTCAACATTTCACTCATTTAACTCACCAGCCAAGTTAGCTGGTAGATGAAAGAATCATCCAGCCAGGCACGTTTTTACTGGACAAATTATGACATTATTTTACATAGAAAAACTATAGAGGTTATTTTAAAAAATGATATGTTGAATGCAAAGAGGATGTCACAGCATAATGAAAACATAAGATAACGGTTTTAAGTGTCTTAGTCTTTGCTCTCTGCTTTTAGCATTTTTACACACTTATGAAGTGTTTTATTTTCTATCACAAATGTGTCGTTTCTTCTCTTTAGCACAGATAACAAGTGTCCCTGTACCTCTATGAGGAGAGCTGTCAGTCACCTTTAGTCTGAACCATAGACATATGTAGAGAGAACAAAATTTGTTTTCATAAAGAGTTTTAAGATAATGAAATAGCATAAAAGTACAATATAAAGAGTATGAACACATCTTTAATGTCATCTAACTGTAAACTCAAATTAAAACATCCTGAGAAAACATGAACAGATTCACTACAGGGGAGCAGATTTCCCCAATTCAGCCTCCAGTTGATTCATTTTTATATGAAATCACAACAAAAAACAGCCTAAAAGCATGATAAAGTCTTGGATTCTTGTCATTCTGTCATTGACAGTAAAGATGCAGCGCTCTACCAAACTGCGGTCAAATGAGCTGCTGTTCGCTCAGCCAGGGTCAAGCCAGCCACGCTTTGAAAATGTCGTGCGCCCGTATTACAGGGGTTACGGCAGAACCTGAAACTCATAGGGATCCCTTTCTCTCTACATATTAAAATGTCTGATGTGTTATAAACACTCGTTATAAATTCCCCATTTACCAGTGGGGAATCGCAGTGGAGGTCTGGGATCTTACCTCCTGAATGCCATCTGGGATGTAGTACTTGATGACTATAGTTCCATATTTCTCGTATCCTGGTAAATGTGTTGGATCTTTAATGGTTTTCATACAGCCTCCTTCAGGTTGTGTCCCCTTCAGGACACCATAGAGCTCCCCACAGACGGGACAAACTGGCTTATAGTTGAAGGCTTGTTTGAGACAGTTTTTGCAGAAGGAATGCCTGCATGGCAGCCTTTCTACGTCTTTGGCTGCCATCGGCTCCATGCAGATGGGACACATCTCCACTGCACGCTGTCTGAGTGAAGAATTAGACAATCTGCCACTCGCTGGGCCAGCTGAGCCCCTCTTTCTGGGTGGACTTTGGTGCAGAAACTCTTTCAGTTTGGCAACATGCATGTAAGGTCCAATCACAGTCACTGGCTTGGTCTTAAACAGCAGGGGAGAAAAGCGCCGCTTCAGCTCAGATAAATCCCATGAGCCCAGATCCAGATTTGTCACTTTCAGATCAGAAGCTGTTCTCTGGTAAAAGGTGATAAATCTGCGTCTCACAAAGTTCATTTGCAAGTTGCTTACAGCTGAGTGTTGGTTACTCTTCAACATCACCTGTGTGGTGCCATTACCCTCCATCCTGGTCTCCAAGACGAAATCCTCACCAATGATTCTCTCTAGTTTTTCTTTGCATTTCTCATTCATGTACTCCAGTACAACCGAAAGCACAACCACAGGCTGACTTTCTGGAAAATCATGTTTCTTTACAAGTTTCTTTAAGTTTTCGAAGGTTCCTGTCACCACACAAAAGGAATGTTGTTTGCTCAAAACACGAATCGTCTCTGGCCGGTCATTCAGGTAAGACAGCGGGACAGTGAGGTGAATGTCTGTGAACATCTGCAACAAAAAGACAGCACAAGCTGACCAGTTGATTCATCTTCAGCCACTGACTGACATGTCTTTGTGAAGGATTAGAACTCAAGACCACAATCCTCATCTTCATCATCAGTGAATCAGATTAA
Organism: Oryzias celebensis; assembly: GCA_014656515.1. Taxonomy (NCBI): domain Eukaryota; kingdom Metazoa; phylum Chordata; class Actinopteri; order Beloniformes; family Adrianichthyidae; genus Oryzias; species Oryzias celebensis. The sequence continues at coordinate 4,590,505 of BNCR01000009.1, read as the reverse complement.
CAGAGGAACTCAGATCTCCAAATCTTGAGGATCAAGTCCATCAGGGATCAGGGTTGAACGCTGTTCAACATATTCCCATTTTAGAGCCTTTTATTTTTAACATGTTAACATATTTGTGTGTGAGCTGGTCCTTGCGGTTTTCCCTTTGTAAATTATTAGCAGGATGTTTTTCTAAATTTTTATCTTAGAGAGTATTCAGGCTGTAAAAATCGTTTGTTCCGGACCAGCTCCGTTTAATTTGTCTCGGATCGAATCCTGAACCTTGTGTTTGGTCTGTATTCAGACTGCCGTCAAGCGGAGTTTCTTGTTCTGGAACAAAGCTTGTAAACAAAACCACTTATTAAAACTTTGTATTTCGCTGAACACGCCTGTATGATGTACATATATGTACAAGTATATATGTACACGTGAGGTACAACACTTGTCACTGCTGCTTTGGTACAGCTAAGGCATGCTGTAAGGCGGTTACTGTGGAGACGACGGCTAAAAGTGTACGCTTGTGGAGTGTTGGTAAGAGAGTGAGAAGCAATTTGCATCACGTTAAAAGTTGTTTTTATGAGCCTGCATTCATCAGAGCACATTTCAATGAGTTTCTGTCTCATTGTTGTAATGTTATGGAATTGTTTTTAAGAGAATTCTGGTAAAAAGCTTTCAAGATGACGTCACAGCAGTGCCGGGCGCATCCTGCTTAACGAGAGACAGAAAAGTGAGTAATACGTGTTTTCAGCTGTGTTTTAACAAGTCTGCAGTTTGACCCTTTTTCCTATTTGATTACATGATAATTGTTGCTTTACATTTATCCTGTTGTTTCATTCCTACTTTGTTTACATCTCATTGGTTGTTTACCCGTTATGGTCCAGTCATTTTGCTGTCGGAGCGCTTTTTATACAGACTGAGGAACTTCAGACTGAACCGAAGCTCAATCCCATTGGAAACTAGCCGAGACCACCTCAAAAGATGGAACCTAGAGGGGTTCCTGGTCCCGGACCAGGGTTCGCTTGGGTGCAATCAGAGGATTTATTCCTAAATACACCCTTGGATGTTGAGGTCACTGACATACTCCCACATCAAACTAAAAATAAATAAATAAATAAAACATTTAAAAAGAAGATGAAAATGAGCCCAAAGACTTTTGCTAAATTTATCCGGTTTTCATATTTCAACCCTGGAAAACAATTGGTATGATATTTGGCAAAAAACATTTCTGAGATCAGTTTCTCATTGAAATGATCCAAACTTTCCTTAAAACCCATCGTTTATAGCTTTGTCTTTGCTGGCTGTTCTGTAGTTCACCATCATTCCACTAGGGGCAGTAGAAGGGATTCTCCCTTACCCTTGGTGGGACACATTTTGCTATTTTTTAAAACTGTATGGTGAGAATAACTCATTTTTAAAAGACTACTATATTTTCTGCACTATAAGGAACACATAAAAGCCACCATTTTTTTTTCAAAAAACCGCAGTGCGCCTTATAAGCCAGAGCACTTAATATAACGATAAATTCGGGTTGTGTTTACTGCGAGCTTTTTCTCTTCTTTTTGCTGTAAACGTTAGGGTGTGACTTCTTTAATGTTGATTTACTTTGTTTCAGTAAATTGCTATGTATTTGTTCTAATTTTGTACTTCTGTTTTGTTCTTTTTTTTCCACTGAGAAAAATTAGGTTTTGAGTTTAGTTTGTCTGTAGTCTTTTGTTAAATGTTGTTAGTCCCCCCCCTCATGTTTGTCTAGTGGTCTGATCACGTTCAGTTGGTTACGTTTATAAACTCAGTTAATTCTGTTCTGTTGACCTCTTTTAAGGTCCCAGTTTGTAAATAATATATTTTTTTTGAGAAAAATTAAAACTTTCATTTTTGAAACTCTTCTGTTGTCCTCTTTGGGCAGCTCGATCCCTCACACCCAAAAAATACATTTTCTGTTCATTCTTTGATTTAGTGGGCTTTACAGGGTTAAACAGGGAATATTGGCAAACTGAATAAAACTTGTTTGGGCTTTTTGAAAACTAGACATCAAGCCCATATTTCTCTTTCTCCTTTTTTTCTGAAAACTTGTCTTGTCCTGGAGCTGTGTTAACAAACCAAAGCTGTCTCCGTGTTGTACAGTTTTTTGTTGCTTGGATACAAATGGGACATTTATGCAAACATGATTTGTATTTTGGTTCTCTCCTGTATTTAGACATTTACTAACACAGTCACGAAGACTACAGATAAAATAGATAAAGCGTTTTTTCCAGAGACCTCAGTCCTCTCCTGTCATTGGTTGAGGCCTCACATTTGAGCGGCAGGGTCAAACTTTATTGACCGTTTCAAAGAATCCCCACATCATGAGGTTCGTAGGTTCTGTGAGGTTCTTTAGACTTTAGACTCATGAGGAAATCATAAGGACTGTGCAGTAGAACGGCGATCAGCACTTTGGTCTCACTGTAAGAATGTTTTGGGGCCATTCTTTGTGAAGTTTGCATGTTCTCCATGTACATGCATGAACAATGCTTCATAATGCTTCAATTGGGCGGTTATGATTCTGACTTTGCAGGCAAAAATTGGTTTTGGCGGGTGGCGGTTGTCTATTGTTTGTTCAGGTCTGACAAAAGACACAAATTGAAGGAAGCAGGAAAACAACTGTGTTTTTTGTGACATTAACACAGATATATGGGACAGTTTGTTTTATGAATGCATAAACAGTAAGCTTTTGGAAGGATTTTTTCTGTTGGAGTTGCACAAAATTTCCTGTTTATACTCAATTAGAAAAACACCAAATGCTTTTTGGAGCAATCTCAGGTAATACGTTATTTGATTTAGTTGTTCATGTTTTAAAAACACTTGGAAATGTTTGATTTTTCAGAACAGGTTTTTTAAAAATCAAACCACGTTTGAATATGCGTCATAAGGAGATTTGCTGTTATTTTACCTCTCTTAGATTCATAAAGAATAACAATTTAGAGCAATTTCCACGTTTAATCAAGAAATCTAAAGAAAAACCTCTGGTATTTAAAATGTTGTGTTTTTTGTTCCCTTTCCTTCTTTTTTTAAAATTGTTCTTGATGTTAGAGGGGGAAACGGGGAAGCACATCATCTCAGGTTTCTTCTTTGGAGGTTGATAAAGTGAATTAGGAATCCTTTATTTGATGCTGTGCTCTGATGGACTACATGGTGGATCACATCATTAAAATATGTCTCAAAGTTAGACTTCAATCAAAACGGACAGTAATTCATAATGGATGACTCACTACAGCGAATGTATCACTGATGAACCTTTTAAGCGGCGTTTTGTGGTTTGAGGCGGTTTCTGGGTGACTTTTTGGCTGGAAAACCACGACTCTATCTGGCAACACTGGGTGTGAATGTGTGCGTGGTTGTTTATTCCTGCGTGGCCCTGCGTGGCTCTGCGTGGCTCTGCGGTGCCCGGCAGACCCGTCCAGGCTGTGGATCGATCACTCTGAACAGGAACACGCGGTGGGTTGATGGGAAACGCAACGCAACCGCAGATTTCTCACAGCTTGTGTCGCGAGCGAACATCAGGACGTGACCTCAAACGACGCGGGAAGGTTTCGCGCTGCGTTGGTGAAGCTTACCTCCATCCTGCTCGGCTCTTCTGGTTCTCCTGGTTTAGCAGACCGTCGACCGCGTTCTTCAAGGAACCCTGACCGGATTTAAGTTTGCTTTCACTTTCATTAACTTGCCATTCGTCTGTATGGCAAGCCGTTAGGGTCATAAATGTTCCAAAATAGCAAATGTTACATTAACAGCACTTTGAGTGGTTTTAGACTTGGAATGTCCCTGACAGACGTTTTTACATATCAGCAGCTCTAGTGGTTGAGCAGGTCGGCCAGTAATTCGACCCCCACTCCCTCCAGCCAACTGACCTTGTGTCCTTGGGCAAGGCATTTAACCCTCCTTGCCTCCAGTGTGTGGCATTCACACACCAGTGGAGCGTCCAGTGTGTGTCTCCACTGGTGTGTGAATGCGTATGAATGTACCGGTGATGGTCAGAGGGGCTGTTTGGGTAGCAATGCCTCTGCTGTCTGCCCAGGGCAGCTGTGTGCTTCAGTAGCTTATCATCACCAAGTAAGAATGAGGTGAGAATGAATAATTGATACACATTTTAAGCACTCTGAGCGTCTGGAAAAGCGTAGATAGATCCAATTCATTATTGTTACCATATATCTTCCAATAGTAGCCGGGGCATTTACTTTAATAAAATGTTGGCCAGCCTGGCATTTATTATAGACCCGAATTTCCCACAACAGTCACGGAAGCTGCCATTTTCCTGCAATTTTGCCAAATGAGACATTCAGCCCCTCTTTCGACAGTAATTGAAGTTGCCAATGACGTAGTTGCCAGGAAGGGGTCCTCTGTCTCCCCCTCTGGCCATCAGCAGGAACTATCACCTGAGTACCTATCACTTCCTGGTTCCTTTACTACAGTTCCCATCAGGCCTTGCTCTCAATGCCCAGATGGTTCCCAGCTGGTTGCACTCAGTCATCACACACCTGCCTCTCCTCTGCCATTAACCAGTCTCTATATATGCATGACTCTCAGCCAGGCTCCATGTGAAGTCTTGTATACACTAATCCCCATGGTTTCCTCTATGCTTCCTCTCAGCGAGACCTCTGATCTTCCCTGAAGCCTCCATTTGCTGCATCAGCCCTCGCCTGCTCAGCACCCTGCTCCTCTCTGTTTTGCCAATCAAATAAATCACTGCGTATGGATCCATCTGCCTCAGCCTGTTCGTTACAGTAGTACACGTCATTCAGGGACAGCAGATTGCTACCGGTTGTGTTGGACTAGAAAAGTAATTGTTTATTTCAAAGTATTGTCAGCCTTATTTGACATAAAATACAATGTAAGAGTGTTACCAGGAAGTAAACCAAGCTGCTGTGGTAAGAACAAAATGATGTTTTGAGCTTGTTTATGACGGTCCAAAGAAGGTCCAAGACGACGAGCAGATTGGAACACATTTAAATAGAGAGTGATAATAGCTGATATTTGAGATTGTCGTGCGTTCTAGTAAACTGCAACACTTCGTATGAATTCTCCTCCACATGGCAACAGTGTTTGGCAGTGGAGCTGCCATCAGTGGGTGAATGGGACTGTGACTGTAAAGTGCTTTGGTAGGTAGAAAAGTGCCATACAAGTAAACGCCATTTACCTCTTCCAACAGTCCATCAAGCGGTGTGGCTTCGTAGTGTATGTATGAGAGTAAGAATATATGTATGTGAGAGAAGATATGTATGTTCAGTTTGTGAGTGAGTGTATATTTGTTTGTGTAGGTCAGTATATATATATATATATATATATATATATATATATTTATGAATGAATGAAGTGTGTCTCATACAGCCCTTCATAGCTTAACGAAGTCATACTAGAACAGTTTGATAGATTTTTGAGTACTGTGTGCCACAGAAAATGTTTGAGGTCAGTAAGCACTACCGGAAACAAGGTGCACATCAATCAATCAATCTTTATTTATAAAGCACTTTTCATATAAAGCATAACACAAAGTGCTTTACACAAAATCAAACAAGAATAGAAAGAAACGTAAATGTAAAAAGATGGACAAAAATGAACATGGAGCCCCCTCCTCTAGATCCATGTTACTTTTTGAAGACCAGCAAGCAGGGCGTAACAATAATCAATTCTAAAGGTGATAACCCGAGTAGCACACTGGTCCAACTCCCTGTCTACATTCAGGTCAAAATCACCAGTTATTAAAATCATGTTAAAAGAAATGTGGACAGATGCAAGGAACTCCGAAAACTCCTCAATGAAAACAGTGTTTGGTTCTGGTGGTCTGTATGCTGTCACTCATAAAACTGGAGGGCTGTTAAGAACAAAGGTGTGGTGTTCAAAGCTGGAGTACTGATCTAATGAAATCTGCTTTATTGGAAAGCACTTGGATACTATAGATGCAGTACCACCACCCTTTTTGCCCCCCCCTGGTTGAAAAACCAAAACTAAAATTTGGTGGAATGTTAAGCGCACGCTTAATTTTTAAAAAAAAAAACTAAAAGGATTCTAAGTGTGTCTTAAGGTAAAGAAATACAGTGAGTAATCGTCTAACTATCGTTATAGAATCCATTTTAAGCGCCATTGCTTGCAGGACATCACATATTGTGTTTTTGTTCCTCATACAAATAACATGACATTTGTTGTATGGTGGAATAGTGGTGAGCGCTCACCTCACAGTGCAAAGGCCCTGGTTTAAACCTTCCTGTGTGGAGTCTGGATGCTCTACTCGTGCATGTGTGGGTTTCCTCCCACAGTCATGTCATAGGTCAACATGTGATTCTAAGTTGCCTCTTGGTGTGTGTGTGTGTTTGTGTGGCCCTGCAGACCAGAGTGTACCTGACCTTCACACAACAGACGGTGGGATAGGCTCTAGCAGCCCTGTAACCCTGAAAAGATATTTAGCAGGTTCAGAAGATGGATGGATGGAAATTTCATTATGTTCAATATCAATAACTCTGTATATTAGGTCCTCTGTCTAAGAAAATACAAAACACATTTTGGATATCTGTTGTGTGTCTCAAGCAGCTCTCACCAATTAAAAGTCTTCTGCAACTATAAGAATCCCAGCTTTAACAGCTTATTGGTTTGTGACGCAGCACCAGTTTTTGGTGCAGAGGGAAGGAAGTAAGATGCAAAATCAGAATATGAGAATATATGCAAACAACAAGGCGAATGCTCACATTTTTTATTTTAATTAAGTAAGAAATAATGTTGTGATGAACCAAGCTTTTGTGAGTGAGCTAGAAGCTCATAGATTATGAAAAATTCTGTTTTATTTGATTTGGCTGAAGATAGAAACATGTCTTAAATCCATAAAATGAGTAAGTGTTGGGCCCATAAAACAGTTATATCAAGTCAAATCAAACTTTATTTATAAAAAGGGCTTTTCATTCCTTGCTCTAACCATAGTGATTTACATTTAAAACATAAACAATAACCCCCCCCCCCCCCCCCCCCCCCCGTAACCCATGACCTCACACATCATGAAAACATAACTGCAACATCTAAAACTCAAAATACTCCGTTTATGATCACTCTGTCCAGCTGAAGTTTGTGTTATATTGGGATCTAAGTTGTGTTTTTATTCATTTCCATATGCAGTGTTAGGGTTTTCCCAGCAGAGGCCGCTGGAGCTCCACGCTGTGACGTTTCTGCACGGTCAGTGACGTAAGCAGCTGCGGTGGTCGCAGCAAATGGAGCAAAAACCACGAAAACGCATTTTTTTTTTAGAATTGAACTAAAATGACAATATTCTAAAATGATGGGTCATAACGTCTATTTATGTCTACATGTAGTTGTATGACGATAGGTGGAATGAAATTAGGCATAAATGGATAATAACAACAACAATATTAATCAGGTTAATTAAAACACCGAAACACGAGCGGGTTCAGCTGCTGCGTGAGTGTGATGGTCGGGTCCTGCAAGGACTGCAGTCTGTGCACGCGCGTCCCTGCTTCTTGTTTAATTCTTCTTTTTCAGAGTGCGCGCACACCGGGAGCCATCCCGGTCCGTGACCCACTTTGACGGGTCTCCGCTGGTCGGGCCTGTCGGGGGGGCTCGGACTGAGCAGGTTTTGACATCTGTCTCATTTCCAGCCAATAGATGAAGCCACATTAGGAATATTAAAGGCCGCCGCAGGATTAAATCCTAATCTGAGCTCACGAGCCCCACATGCGCAAAACACGTCCTCAAATCTCAGGGCGCTGCTTCCGCGTGCACGGTGACCTGTCCAGTTTCTGCGCCTCCTCACTTCAACACGCCGGCGCGTGACAACTGGGTCAGACTCCAGCCGATTCTCCCACTCCCACCCGCGGTGTGGAGCGGGGCCGCAGCCAGCACGAGGCCGCACGCGCGCGCTGGTCCGGTCCAAAGACGCACGACTGCAAAACCAGAACAACACAAACAAACACGACCCGCAGGAATAAATCCCCACCGCTGTTTCTGTCAGCAGTAAATACTTTGATTTTATATTGAATACAGATGTATTAGGACTCATCTTTATCATTTATTTTCATTTTTATTTTCATAAAATAAAACACTTTTTTTTTTATTTTGAAAGTGAAACATTCGTTATTAAAAATAACCCCTGTGTGAACAAAGAACATTTGCTCTCTTTTTTTTTTACCCCTGTTAATTGTTGAATATATGAATTTGTCAACAAATGCGTTCAAATTCATATCATTTTTCGTCATGAAATTTGCGTCAAATTTTCTTTTTAGACTCAGTGCTTCATTTTTTTTATTTTTTTTTGCTTCACTCAGACTTGTTTTTTTAGAATATAAAAGTGAGATATGAAGCAGAAATCCTTTGGAGCCGAACACGGACTGTTTCCTCTCTGGATTATTCTGTTTTCTACAGTTCCTTTGAGCTGCAGATGTCAGTGTTTTCCTTTCATCACACTGAGTCTGACTGCTGCTCAATTAGAGATGAAGATGAATGCACAGTCTTCCTCCTCCGCTCCAGAATGCTCACAAGTGCCTGTCAAATGATACCAAATAAAAAATGTCTATAAATTAAATAGCAAATTTTTAAATTGTAAATATGTATCAAAAATGTCTCTTACTATTATGTGTAACAATAATACTAAAGAATCATTATGTTGACTGAACTGTCTTTACCTAAACATGCGTCATTGAATTCATATAACAGAAAGGAAATTCACTGTTAATTTGAAAAGTTGATCAGAACATTTTTTTTAAATCAAACTTAATATTTTATATCTTTTTCCAGAACAGCAGATTTATTCTACAGGTCTTTGTTGTCTGTCAGTCAGTGCAGGGGGGGGCAGGACCTGCAGCCTCATTGGCTAATCATTGACAGGATTGATGTTTGTTATATTTAATTAATTCTGGTAATTATAGCATACATTTGCCACCTTTTGGGTGGGAGTGGAGGGAATGACACACTTAACCAAACTGACAAAGCTGCTAAATGTCTTTATATTTATGCAAAGACCAGGATGGAAAATAATAGTGTGAATTTATGAATTCATGGGGACCAGAATGATAAACTTGTAGGGTAGAAATGCAGGAAACAGAACAAAACAGTAGAAACCCTGTGACCTTCCATCTACCAAAGCACAAGTGCAAAATACCACCTTTGTGTCTAATAAAACAGACGTGGTTCTGAGCCCGACACCGAGCAGAACCTCAAGAATGATGGATGAAACTTCCTCAGATGAACAAAAATAGTAAATAAAGACCACCAAGAGTCCACTTCAAATGTTCATTGTGTTCTTCAATCCTTACCGTATGCTTGATCGTCATTCTGATCACATTCTTCTTCTTCAAATTGTTTTTTCAGCTTCTCCTTTGATCCTCATCAAGTTACTATTCAGATCCGTAATCTCAAACTTCATCATGTTCTTCATGGCATCTTCATCATGTCACGTTCTTCATCAGGAGAAGCAGCAGATCTGTTTCAGACAAACACAGTTCAGCATCATCATCGTACAAACAAACACCACAGACTGACACAGATTGTCTTGAAGACTCTCCTGAGGCCAGGCTGCTCGTGTGGTCCGACAACCCCCCCATCTGCCTTTAGATCCAATGACCCGCCTGAGGGTGTCCGGTATCAAGATTTGCTGACTCTGCAGAGATCTTTGGAAGCCTCTTCACACGGAGGAAAACAGCTGAAAAGTTTGAATCTCTCAAGTTAAAGATGGAATTTACGGAAACACGACACAACGGAACCTTAAGACTTCTGCCCGCATTCTTATTCCCACTATGGGGTAAATTCTTGATCAGGGTTTGATCTTCTTCTTCTGGATTTGATCAGATCTTGCTTTACTCAGACAACATCAGGGACATGTTTTTTTTCCATGCATCTCAACAGAGATGAATGTTCCTGTCAAAGTCCTGAGGATCAACCCCCCCCCCCCCCCCCCCCCCCCCCCCCCCCCCACGCTTCCTGAGCTCCAACGGAACTTCAGCTGAAGCGTCATCTCAGTTTTAGATCCTGCAAACACATTTCCAGGAGATTTGGTGGATTTTAAATGAATGTTTCTTTGTCAGACCAGACATCTCTAACTACAAGGCAGTCTGGAACATCTTGTTGTAGCTGGAACCGATGTAACGTGCCTCATGTAAGAGTTATGAGTTATGTCTCAGGCGGATATTTGGAATCTTTATGGAAAAAAGCACAGGGATCACCGACATTCCTGTTCCTTGAACATCAGGAGTTAATAACACTGTATATGTGTGTGCTGTTTATTTTCTGATTATAACAAATGAAGCTGAAGAAAATCTAACATCAAATACAGTCCCTCTTTTGAGGCATTCTCTGACACAAAGGACAGTTAGGAAAATCAAAAACTGTTAGGAGACAAGCGTGGCTTCAAGTGATTCAGGAAACATGTCATTCTACTCACTTTAAGTGAAAGTACTGCGCAGAAAGGCCTTTTAAAAAAGTAAAGTAATTAAATGTAATCAAGTAAATGCTTAACTTATTGCTACTCACCTCTGAATTTCCCATTTTACAAAGTTACATATCAACTTTTTATTAAAAACATTAACATTAAAAAGAAGAAAACATTGTGACACCAGAGGTTTTGAAGCAAATAAAAAAAACGTCACACAAGCATTTTCCTAAAACTTCAAAATATTTTTGTAACTGACCTGAACCACGTTTGTGACTGGATTAGACAGCAGCAGGTTGTTAAAGCTCTGAGCATGAATTTAAAGCATCATTTTACCCACTGCCTCCACACACAATGATGTGAATATTTTATGTCAGAATATGTGTTTCTTTCAGTATTTAGTCTTTGTTTCCTCCTTGATTATTGCTTTTCATTTGATCCTTTCTGCTCTTTCACTTTAAGAGGGCGCCTGTACACCCTCATGTCAACCCTTGGTGTTTGTGGAGGTTTTTAGCTTGATGCAGCATTTCTAAAAGTTTAACTCTTGCGGTGAGTTTAAACAAAGACAGACTCAGGACTGGGATCACCAAAGATGTGGCTCTGCAACAGTTACAGCTACAAACCTGCAGCCGTCTGTCAGCAGGCCGTAAGAAAAGTCGCTCTTAATGAACCGGAGCCTCTGAAGGCGGAGACTGAAGGCATCACTTAAAGGTGACCAAATGACAGCCTGACAGATTTAGACTGCAAGTCTCCCTGCACTAATACACATGCAGTTCATGCAGGCAGCACATTCACTCACTAATGGACCTCTGTCAGGTGACTGCTTTAGCAAAGACCAAGGAGATAGTTACCATGGAAACAGGAATAAATTAAAGCCCTTAAACGAGCAGGAGGGGGCCCGTGTCCTTTATGCTCTACCAGTTTCCCTCATAAAAGCTGCAACAATTTATGAGGGTCTAACAGAGGAAGCAACTTTGAAAGCAACGTTTGACATTTTGGACCTGGCCGGTGTACAAAGATGCCAAGAAGATGAAGTGAGGAAAGAGCCGTGGAGACCTTGAAGAGGGGGACATTAAAGACGCCACACACTCTCCAAGCCATTTTTCATTCCCGAGAGCTTCAGGGTCCTGATGGACTCTGAAGATGAAACCGTGACCGGCTCTGTTTGAGAAAAATGTTTGCTCTCCAGGATGCACACATTTGACCGTGTATGTGTTGACCACAGTGTGGCTAACAGATGACCCCTCTCACCCCTGAAAGTACATGGAGAAGGAATGAGGACAGAAAAGTTTTTAACGGCTCAGTAAACCGGTCAGGCTAAAGGGACGAGGAAGATGCAGGTTTCAGTCACAAACGTTCATCTAAAAGGGTCATAAATGTCAGCTATATACACACACAGACAAAGAAATTGTGTTTATTGAGTCTGAGCATCAGCTGTTATGCTGAAGCCTGTCCCATTGGTATGAGGGCTCAGCCAGCTCCAGGTCTCTCATGCAAAATGTTCAGACTGTTTGCAGATGACTCACTGCTCTGCACAGAGGAAGGAAGCTGTTCACTGACTCTGTTTGAACACTAACGGTGCTGAGGCACTGCTCTTCAATGCCATGACATGTGTTACATGAGTTATGAAACTCCCCATTTTATCAGTCAAAAGAACAATGAAAGAATACAAAAACAAATCTGCCTTTCTGTTTGACTTCTTTTTAGCGCACCCCGATGCTCCTCTTATTTTTCATTTTTGATGGACAGTAAGCCAGTACTAAAACAAGAGATTTGGCTTCAATTTTCTTTTTGTATTTTTGCCAAAACTGATCTTTAGCTTGTGATAACTTTAGCTCATTAGTAACTCCAAAGAAAAGACGTCTTCATTTTAAAGTGTGAAGAGTCTTGGGCAAGTGAAACGTGCACTCAAGTGGCCACTTCCAAGAAAAAGACTCTGGAAACCTGCATGTTTGCATGTTTCAGGTTCAAACCTCTCATGTTCATGTGTCCTTGCACCGTTTTTCATGTTGCTCTTTGGACTATAGGTACAATTGTTGAACAATTGAAAACGTGTTCAAAGTTAAACAGGCTGAACTTTGATCAATCAGGGACTCAGATTTGGTAGTGACGTATGGAAAACATCCCTTTTCATTCACAGAAGTGCCAGTTGTTTGAAAATTGATAAGAAAAGAGAAATTCATAATTGCGGTTTGTGCGGTTTTATGGAATTCTATGACACCATGTCTTTCATTCATTGGAATAGGGCTGAGGAAGAACAAGCCTGGAGCGAGATATGCAGTAGTTTGTATTTGCATCATTTTCAACATTTAACGCCAAACTTCTTCCAACTGTACATACATATGGTTTTGTACACTGTATGCTAAAAGCGCATGTACACATCCCCAGTGCGCACGAGGGTATGAAGCATTACCCAACATCAACGTTTTGGAAACTTATACAGAAAAACAAAATGTCAAAAAATGTGCTCACAAAAATGTAAAAAAAAAAGGCATTTTGTTTGAAAACCAAAGAGTTTTCTGAATTTTTCCTCCAAAACTAGGAATCACAGGTAAACAAAGATTCTTTTTTTGAGCTAAGCCAAAGAGATTTTTCTGTATTTAGGAAAATTTGACTTGTTTTAAGAAGTGCTGTTTGTACACAAGCATCAACATGTTTGCAGGTCATACTTCTGCATGAAACTCTAACACCTGCTGAGCTGCGCTGGCGTGATGCCTTTATCAGAATAAAGAGCTGATTTTTACGTGGATTACTGCAAACAAAATGTTTTTTCCTAAAAGCTCCCTCTCTTGGATTCAGCAGTTTGCAGCTCAGCGGATGGGATCTCAGAGAGATGCATTATCTTTTTAATTGAGTGAGAAATGTCAGGTTGCCTCTCAGAGCAGCTGAAGACTGACTGAATAATATCACAGAGGCTGCCTGCAGAGACTACGCTGGAGATCCTGCTGTGGTTCAGCTGCGCCTCCTCCAGAGATGGAGCTACGTTCTGCAGCGAGTCCGGGCAGAACAGAGGGTCTCTGAGCTGGGGAACTCTGCTTTCTGCAGGCTTTGTTGGGAAGCTGGACCTGCAGGTCAGTCATTCTGCTTGCAGTCTTCCAACAGCAGGAACAGACTCTATTCAGCCGCAGACGGCTTTGATTTGGTTCACAGGGAACAGCTCTGCCTGCAGAGAGGCATTAATGCTGGGCGGGTCATCATCTTTGACTTGATCAACCAGTGATAGGGGGGCACGAGTGGTGTGGCCTTACAATGAGCCCACACAGAAAATCAAAAACGGGGTTTGTGTGCCACCGGTGGCCCCTGAATCAAAATGTTGTCTTTTATTCCGAACCCATTTGCAACCTCCCGACACTTGCTGGAATAAAAATACACATTTATTTTGGTCAAAATGGAATGGAAACAGCACTTCAAAGCTCTCAGAGGCTCGAGAAGCAATTTGCTGGTTTCATTTTTTTGCCCCTTTTGTTGCATTGATTTGGTTCTGGTCATAAGGAGATCTATTCATGATGAGCAGGCTCATCCATTCAGAAAACTTTGATGAAGAGACAGAAACCCATCTGTTAATGCACACACTCTGTGTGTGTGTGTGTGTGTGTGTGTGTGTGGGGGGGGGGGGGGGGGGGGGGGTGTCAGAAAATATGATCAACAGAGAAACAATGTGAGCGTCTGTCCAGCATTAGAACTAGAGCGGATGAACAGGCTCAGCCAGGCATTTATGCTTCACGTGGAACCAAACAGAACTGTTCTGAGCCGGACCGGACAGTTCTAAACTAACCCCATTTACTTCAGACCATGCGATTGTGATGTGAACGGAACCAGACCATTCTGAACCATTCTGTGTTGGTCTGAATCAAGTTGAACTGTTCTGAACCTGATTGTAAAGTAACTTGAACTCAGACTGTATCGTTTAGATTTGAGACAGACCGGACGGTTCTGAGCCATTCTAGCCCAGACGGTTCCATCCTGATCTGAACATATCAGAACCAAGTGAAACTCGCTGTGTGTCTACACTGCTCGCTTCCCAGCAGCTTCAGGCGGGTGACTGTAGTGCTGGTTCTTTCTGGCTAATATTCTCCTTCTGTAAGTCAGTCTGTCTGATGCTTGAGCTGCAGTTTAATGAACGTGGATGCGCAGCTCTCACGCTGGCGCACCTCTGAGTCCTGGTGTACGACAGCCATTTTAACAGCGCAGGGTGATGTTAGCGTATGTAGCTTCAGCTCCCCGTGGGTCTGCTGCAACACTTGTTTGTGGCGCCGCGGCGCCTGGAGGCCGGCGGCCCGATGTCTGACATGCTGTCGCCCATGGCTGCTTTCCAGCTTCAGCCGTGTTCAGCAGGCCCACGCTAACTTAAACTTTAATGCTCACACCAGAACAACCAGGACCCCCCTCCCATCCGGATGTGCCGCGGGACTCTTCATCAGCATCCAGGCCTTTGCGCCCCGATGGCACGTGAGGAGGAGGATTCCACCTTCATCACAGACTCGGTGAACACAAGGGACTCATTTTCTGATGTCGCAACAAGTACACCATGTGATGGGGGGGGAGGGTTCCCCATCACACGCACACACCCAAAGCAGACACACAAACACTCGGTGAGAGTTTCTGCATGACTTCCTGCGACTCTTCAGCGGCGTGCTCTTAATTATTGAGCACCTGAAGAACAGCGCGGCTCCCGGCCTGCTGCTGTCTGCTTACTGGTGTGTGCTGCTTCAGAGAGCTGTCGGCGAGATGGGAAGGACGCCGTTTACACCAGCTTATATGTCAGGCTGCCTCTCCACGAGCTGCGCTGACCAGAGGAACCAGAAGGACTCTGGATCTCATGGTGACTTCAGCAGATGTGAGCAGACATGGGAGAGCTGATGCTCCTCAAAGACTTCATAATTATCATGACACCCAATGAAACATTCATGGCGTTGATGAACATCTGAACATGCAGAATTCATTCAACTGCTTTTACCTTCAACAGAAACCATGGACTCTTACTTTTAATAAAAGGTTTGTTATTTGTGTCTTGCAGACGTTACTGTTCATCGATCATTCTGATGGATGGTTACAGCATCATAAACACGACGGGTGATCATTGAAACATCTGCACATTGGAACGATAACAACAGCAAAAGAGAACAAAGACAAACAAGTAAAACTGATCAAAAGTTTCCACTCAAAGGATTAATCGTCTCTCTAACATTTAATTCACAAGATTCACAACCTCGTTTTAATTTGGTCAAGTTTGGACTTGCTTGAATTGTTTTTGTCTCAATAAGAGCTATGATCTAGAAATAAGGACATTATGATTAAAATGAGTCAAAAATACTTTTGCTCCAAACAATACAACAAAAGAAAACTTGATCTAAGACAAGAAATGAAATATTCCTGTAAGTTTGGGTTCAGCTTTAAGGATGTTATTTTAAAATTCTACAACTGTTAACAAGCTAGAGTGACATTCGTTGTCATTATTTTGGAAACAAACATTTAAATGGATGTTCTGAGAATGAGTGCTAGTTTGATTTTTCATGAGGATTTATTAAGATGTGTCAACTTGTATTAGGATTGTATTCTTATTTTGTTCTAATATGAGTCATTTTCACGTTTACTCCAGCTTTTTGTGACTGGAATCAAAATACACTATAATTACATCCATACAAACTCAAAAAATACAAACCATTTGCTTAGAACAAGCAAAACAGAATTACTGGCTGTGCAACATTCAATACGAAGTCATTCTATCAGTTGAAATGCTTATGTGGAACTCCTTGTTTCCAGATTTGGATTTGTTATTTGATTCCTGTTAAGTAAAACACCTTGCTGCATGGAAAGATTCCTTTTGTGATTTTCTTCTAATGATGAGTGCACTTTTTCTCTTTTAGGCTGACTCTTTTTGCAGTGACACAAAGGGTTTCCTGCAGACTTCCTTGGAAAAGGCTTGACCTTTTAGAATTGATGAACTGTTTTTCCATTGATTCATTAAATGCAGACATTTTCTGTGTCAACAATCTTCATTTCATGATTCCCGGGGTCACAGGTCAACATTGAAGTTGCTTTTATCTCTAGTTTTTGTCTTGAATCGTAACATGTTGAACGAATAAACGATACCCAACATACAGACAGTTGGAGACAAACAGATCAACTCCAGTTTGGTTCATGCATGACTCAAATGTCAAAGTTCAGTTTCTGAATTGTGAAGACTGCAGAAAAACTGCAGCTGCTAAATGCAGAGCGGTCAGATCACTCTGTTTTAATGTGCAGCAGGAAGAAGTGAGCTTGATAGAAACTCAGATGCCGTGGAACAGAAACTCACGCCTGCTGTGATCTCCACTCAGAAGCAAAGAAAAAAACCTGCCCAACCAAACCCATAAAAAACACATTGAGGAGAAAACTGAAGCGCAGATCCTCACATCTTGGTTGGGAATTGATAAAGAAATCAAAAGAGAATGATTGACAGGGTTAAAGAGGGGGAAGGGGTGTTGTTGGGTGTCCTCACCTGGTGGGACAGGTGTGTCAGTGTGGAGTTCTGACATGGTGCAGAGATGTTTAAACCAGCTTCGTCAGAACGTCTCACTCTGATGTGTATCTGCTGCATCAAACCTCATTAACTTCATCATGATGAAGACGAGGTTCTCGGGATCAATTTGGTCCCTTTCTTTAAATGAGAGTTGGAGTCATGACCGCAGTGATGCTGACAGGAGCTGTTTACTGTGGTTCTGTGTGTGCGCGTTCTTGTTTGTGTAATCATGTGTGTGTTTGTCTCACAGGGAGGGGTCGTCTGTTCCGAGCTTTAACAGGATATGACACCCAGTCTGTTTGAATCAGTGTTGGCAGCTGCTGCAGAACAACACAATCTTTCTGCTGAGCAGCTTCATGTCCGAATGTGTGTGTGTGTGTGTGTGTTTTCTCCAAGCAAGCCCTCCATGTGAGCACTGGAAAATATAACACCCTGCAGACGGAAACACAATCATTAATGTTGCATTTAGAGTAAATCAGGCAGGGAGAGGAGCGGGCAGATGCTCCCCTGTGGCCTGAATGTGGAGTCTCAGGAGAATTCCCACATGAGCCGCTCTCTGCTAAATGCACTCTCATATTAATATTTTAAAACCATCCCATAATGCTGCTGGAAAAAAAGGAGGGAGGGCAAAGAGACATCCATCAATTTACCGAAGGTCTTCACCACAAAAACCTACAACAGAGGAGTCTTCTTTTACCGTTTCAAGCCCTGCAGACGCACAGAAAACGCTCTTGAACAAAAACAATCAGACAGAACGCTTGGAGAACAGCATAATAACACTGGATGACATTCATTCTTTTGATGAGGACATGACTTTGAACTCACACATGAGAAGAGAAAGTTAAAGTAAATAAGAAAGAAATCTAAAGGCTGAAAAGAAACACATTTTAAAGGAAATTATTGATGACAATTTTGACAAAAGCAACAAATCTAAAGTCTCAGATGTCTGAGGTGAAATCAAACGTTCCAACTGATCACTCTGCAGCTGAGACAGTGTCTTGCAAAAGTATTCAAACCCCTTGAATTTCTTATTTTACTGGAATTTAATGTGAAAGACCAACACAAAGAGACACACACTTGTGAAGTGGAAAGAAAAGTATACAAGAGTTCTTTTTTTTTTTTACAAATAAAAAACTGAAAGTGCAGTGTGTAAAAGTATTCATCCCCTTTTCTCTGAGTTCATCCAATTGTCTTCAGAAGTTGCTTGATGTTTGGTGACTGATCAAATGTTGACTTCATGACTTTATAGAGTTCACCTGTGTGTCATTTCATCTCAGCAAACAAATCCAGCTGTTTTGTGACAGTCTCTGTGGTTTGTCAAGAGAATATTGGGGAGAAAACAGCATCATGAAGTGTAAGGAACACACCAGACAGGTCAGGGAGAAAGTTGTAGAGAAAGTGAAAGCAGGATTAGGATAGAAACAGATTTCCCAAACTTTAAACATCCTATGAACCACAGTTCAGTCCATCATCCACAAATGGAAAGAGTATGACACAAAAGCAAACCTATATAGACATGGTCGTCCACCTAAACTAACAGACTGAACAAGGAGACACTGATCAGAGATGCAGCCAGGAGGACCATGATGACTCTGGATGAACTGCAGAGATCTACAGCTCAGGTGGAGGAATCTGTCCATAGAACAACCATCAGTCATGAACTGAACACATCTGGACTTTATGGAAGAGTGGCAAGAAGAAAGCCATTGTTAAAAGAAAACCACAAGAAGTCCTGTGTGCAGTTTGACATAAACCATATGAGTGACCAGCAAACGTGTGGAAGAAGGAGCTCTGGTCAGATGAAACCAAAATGGAACTTTTTGGTCTAAATGTTAAAGCTCCATGTGTGGAGGAAATCTAGCACTGAACATCACTCTGAACACACCACATCCACTGTCAAACATGGTGGTGGCAGCATCATGCTCTGGGGCTGCTTCTCTTCAGCAGGAACAGGGAATCTGGTTAGAGTTGATGGGAAGATGGATGGAGTCAAATCCAGAGCAATATTGGAGGAAAACCTGTTGAAATCTGAACAACACTTGAGACTGGAGCAGAGATTCACCTCCAACAGGACAACCACCCTAAACATAAAGACAAAGCTACAATGGAATGATAAAAATGAAACGGATTCATGTGTTGGAATGATCCAAAGTCCAGACCTAAATCCAATCCAGAATCTGTGGAGAGATGTGTAAAGCTGGTAGAGACAAACCCCAAAAGACTTGCAGCTGGAAATACAGCAAAAGGAGGTTCCACAAAGTATTGACTCAGGGGGCTGAATACTTTTGGAGACTTTTCAGTTTTTATTTAAAAAAAATTGAACTCTTGTATCATTTTCTTTCCACTTCACAAGTGTGTGTCCCTTTGTGTTGGTCTTTCACATCAAATTCCAATAAAATATATTAATGTTTGTGGTCATAATGTGAGAAAATTGAACGAGTGAACGTGGAGAAATTCAACGAGTGTGAGGATTGCCTGTCATTGATCCATCCATCCATCCATCCATCCATCATCCATCCATCCATCCATCCATCCATCCATCCATCCATTTATTCCCTTTAGACTGCTCAAATGTCATGATTCATGAAGCTGAATTATTATACAGTTTATATTCAGACAAAACCTTTATTTTGTCCCAAAAACATTTCAAAAGAGTGAATAAAGATGAAGTTACACCAGCACTTTAGGAACATGAGTTAAAAAACAAATTTAACCAAACTAACAAATGCATAAAAGCCAAATTTATGGAACAGTTTGAATAAAGACACCAGATCATGCTCTTAATCGTCTGCAGAGCTAAAACAGGAAAACGCGTCAGTGTCCAGCAACAGCATTAGCAATGCGCAGAGCAGAAAATAAAGCTATTAAGACAACTAGAAACAGACAAACTTTTGTTCCAAAGAGTCAAAAAACAATGTTATGTTATGTTTCTTCTCTGCTTTCCGTTCATTTGATGTTTAAAGTAAAAACAGAATCAGCCTGAATGTTTTGTTTCCAAACACACTAATAAAAAAGCAGACGATGTCCATCCCCTTCTCATGAATGAATCCATTTTTTACAGTTGTCTGTTCCGTGTTGATTCAGATTCCTTTTCTTTTCACCAAAAACAAAGTTTTTCATTTAGATACTGAATCTTTTTTCTTCCTAAATAGTGATTGACAGTGATAAAATGTGAAATTCGGTCACATTTACAGGCACAACTAAACAGAGAGCAGTCCTCAGCTTCAACAGAAAGAACACGAAAGTAAACTGATGACTACATTTTCTGATTTTTAATGTTATCTGCCAGGATCATCTTCTTGGAGAACAATGTTCCGCCTTCATTGACCAGAAGTTTCCAGATGCGTCACTGAGGAGAACAAGAAACAGAAATCAGGGTAAGAGCTGAGTCAGCACAGCTGCAGGGCTGGGACATTCAGAAGTACGCTCTTTGAGCGGCTGTGATGGCTACATCCCCGAGCTGCTGGTGTGCCACAGCACCTGAGAACCACCCAAGAACGGGAGAGTGGTGCTCTAGACACTGACAGTACAGTAAGTTTCTAAGTGGTACCAAGAGCAGAAAGATACCAAGCTCTCCTGCACTGTTGGAACAGGAGGGCTGAGTGGACCCAAAGACATGCAAAACTTAAAGAGCTGAATCAGCAATTATTTTCCCAACATATGAAGCTTGAACTGGACAAGAACAAATGAGACGGTATTTCTTTGGACAGGGTTTGTTCTGCATTCATTCCTTGGAAGAAGCTGAAAATACTCACAATTAAAACAGACTCTCAGGCTCCTTTCAGGGGTTTTTGAAATGAAGAGGACACACAGGGGATGATGGGCAGGTAGGCGCATAAAGACCAACTTCATCTAAACTTCTGTCTGAAAAAAGCCAAGAAGACCACAAAATCCAAACAAATGAAAACCCAAACAGGAAGCGTCCCCCAAAGGAAGAAAAAAAAAGAATCCTGGTGAGCAGGTACCAGACAGGAAAAACTGGCTCAAGAGGACAAAAGACTGTAAGATCACACAGACTTCAGGTACGAGTCTGACAGCACTGAATGAGAATGCACTGACACAGCAGCTGAAAACGCTCAGTCAAAGACAAGGATGGAAACAAAATGCAGCCTTTCAAAATAAAGCGTTTTCAAATCATCAAAGACAACCTCACGAAGGCTGCTCTTTTAATTAGAAAATCCTTCCAACAAGTTTCAGGAGAGTAGATGGGTTAGCCTGCTACCAAAAATGATCAAAGTGTGACCTCGTGAACATTCACTCATGACAAGTCTCACAAAGGGCTGAGACTCCGCCCTCAATCGATCAGAACGAGTCATTGCACACATCAGCTACATCAGCAGCATCCCAGAGTGAGCGGCACCACTCTCACCAACACCTGACTGTGCCGGAAAAGCAACGGCGGGGCGAGACCAGGCTGTGCATACGGGCCACATGGTGGCGGCTCCGCCCCATCAGTCATGTGACTGGGACTGTAAAGCAGCTTGGGTCTGAAACAGGAATGCCCCAACTCTCAGTTTAAAATGGTCGGATCCACCATTAAACTGAATGGTGGGGAAAGGGAGTTGTTGCATCCCTAGTTTTAATGAAGGTAGAGAAGGGCTTTACAGGTAAGGGTCATTCAAAAGGAACGGACAAACTCGCTGGCTTCTTTTGGACACATTTGTAGGCAGTTTTCCAACCAGATGGTGCCTTAAAACCCCTTCTCGCTCTTCAAACTCAGCAGTACAAACCCTCCAGTTGTTTGTTAGAGCACGATTGGACTCACACATTAATGAAATGAGCATGCTTCTTTTCAGCTCAGTTGTCTTACTCCAATCATGCTTTGATCTGATTTCAAATCATTCCCAACGTCTTTTAATTACATTTCTGCAATGTTTAGCTTTTAGTCATTTCAACATCATATACAATCTTTTTGTGTTCCAATTTCACAACAGTTTGTATGAAGTTGTACTCAGAGATGCAATTTTAATCTTAATTTTCTTCATATCTGTTCTCCACCATCAGAAAAAACATGTTAAAAAACACAAAAAAACAAGATTTTCAACAGCGTAAGTCTTGTTATTGCATTTATTTTTTTGACAGATTTAACATGAAAGACATGGCACTGTTCAAACTTTTTCTTTAACCTTTGATGTTAAGCTGAAATTCTGCAAAAATGGAAGCGTGGCCCTTTGGATTTGATGGCGATGCAGTGTGCAGCAGCAGGTTGTGTGAACGCATTCTGCTTGTTTGTTTGACACAAAAATGCCCCTCAAAGTTACAAAATATGTTAGTTGATTTTCTCGCATTGAGGAGGTCTGAAGTTTTCGGGATTCCCACGGGATTCCCGTGGGATGGGAGTCCTCTCCAGGCCTTGATCATGGGACTGGAACAGGAGCGAGTTCTTACTGAAGTGGACCCCAACCAATTCAGTTGCGAATGAAACTGTTTTCAGGGCGTCTCGTTCCCGTTCAGACTAAGCGATAAGCGCAGCTCCTTTGTATGAGATTTTTTTTAAATTCACTATCTTGCTTTTTTCGCTTCAAGCCGCACGTGATTGATCAATACATCTGAGGTTTGAACAGAGTATGATCCATATGAAGTTAGATTTGAAGCTAAAGGTTTGCGCTTCTGTAAAAGGTTTTGTACTTGTAGTAAGAGATTTGTGTGTAAACTGTTTTGCACTTGTAGGAAAAACAGTCAGTAAAAATGCTTTGTCTGTGTGTAAGCTGTCATGTTACACACAAACATTTTCACACTCAAAAATCTCTCACTACAAACACAAAACTTTTTTAAAGACAGACAAAACTTCTGGAACAAATCTAACATCAACACATCAACCAATCAGCAGCCCTTTACTGCCAGCCAATCGGAGCGCTTGCCTCGATGTGCCGATCAGATGCATGGTATTCATGCTAGGAGAACAGAAACAAAACAGTTCTGAACATAACCTTTTGTTTGTTTCAGATGCTGTTTGCATGCAAGCTTGTATGCCTTGATGTTTTGTTAAAAACAAATCCTGATTATGTAGTTATGTATATTATATTTATGTATTTCCTTTTAAGAGGAACATTTTCTGTGCTAACGTTTCTTCACAGATGTCATAAACACCCTTGCTAGCTGTAGGAAACTCTTAAAATGTCCTTTTTTCACAAATTAGCAACTTTATTTGATTGAATCTTCATTCCCAACGTTTGCAGCTGGTTTAAACATAGATTTATGATAAAGATTTCCCTTTAAAGTCAGAGTGGATGCTAACGACTGGACGCTAACTTTATCCAAGTCCAAGTTTTAAGGTAGGATGGGTAAATAAAGCAAACTTGTTGCTGTCTCAGAAATCTTCACCCCTGCGAGTGTTGTCTTGATAACGTTGTTCTCTGGGCCTGCAGATACACACATCTCAATTATGTGTCGTTTTATTTTTGCTTTATTTATTTATTATTTATATTTATTAAAGGGAAAATCTTCATCATAAATCAACGTTTAAACCAGCCGCAAACATTTTACAGAGAATGAAGATTCAATCAAATAAAGGAAGCAACTTTCAAAACAGCATCTCAAACAAAAGGTTATTTTCAGAAATGCTTTGTTTTTGTTCTCCTAGCATGAAAAAAGAGAATTACAACCATGGCAAGTTCGATGACGGACAACATACATCCAGAGAAAAGTAAAGACTCTTCTGTTAAGTTCAGAAAGCTGGTAGGGAAGTCAGACAGAATAACAAGATGTATGAGAGTTGAGTGTGATTGTAATGCAACGTCATGTGCAGCTTTTAATTAAAAATGACAACGTAATTTGCCTTATGAATGAAAACCCCAAAACGTCACATTCAAAATCCAATTACATATAATGTTTTACAAAATGACAAAAAAGGCAAAAATATAAGGGTGCGGGACAGAAGCAGGACTATTTTTTAACTTTGGTCTGGGAGCGGGACGAAACAGGAGTGAAAATCCACTCCCATGTCGTCCTCTGGTCTGAAGCTAGGAGGTGGACAACAGCAAACTTGAGCTACAGTACAGCACCACTGCTTGTTGAAAGGTTAGAGACGAAACATCTCTGACTCATCAAAACTGGGTTGTACTTGGTTACCATGGTGACGTCCCAGTCTCAGCAGCCGTATGAGCACAGACTCAAACAGGAGGTGTTCAGCGGTGTCTTCACAGCTTCACCCTGCAGCACGTCTTCTTCCAGACATGGAGCTTTTGTTTCACGCTGTCTTCATCGCTGCGTCAGCACTGCACAGCCATGTGGCTTTGGTATGTGGAAATGCAAGACAGAAACAGAAAAACTAGATGGATAGAGCTTCAGATGGTCCAAAGTGAGACTTAAATGTCAAAGGTGTTTATCGGTGAAGCTTCTCCGTCAGCTCCTTCACCTTCATGAGAAGAAGAGGAGGAGCAGAGATGAAGCCCGCTGCTCCATCACCTCGCTTATTTCCACATGCTCCATGTGAAATTCATTAGCATATCATTGCTGCTGACCGTAATTGCTTAATGAGTTGTTAATAAGTAACATGGTAATTAGCATCAGTGGCATAATTATGTGTAGTGGCTGCAGCATTTTGTTTGCAATAATTATCACCATTTGCAGATTTTCCACAAACAAGCAGAGCTGGAGTGTACAAACTGCTGCGGGACGCACAAACAGCTCACTTCAGCTGATAAACAACAACATGGGTGACCGGGTGGGGGTGGGCTGGGTGCAGCCTGCTTTCAAGCCCCCCTTCCTGTAAAATGATTCATTACTGGATTTTTCCAGTGCATTCTGTGACTGTTATTAAAAACACCAGGTTGTTTCTGCGCAGCGCTAAGGAGCTCTGCAGCTTCCTCTTCTCCGTGCTCCTCATCTTCATCCTCATCTCCAGCAGCGTGAGGATGACGGCTGGCAGTGAGAAGGGGCCGGTTTGCCTGGTCCAGCCTGTGAATGGACACGCATGGACTGTCTTGGAAACACAAACAAAGAGGGTTTGTTTTGAGGCACAGATAAAGCCTCTGGAAAGATGGTATAAATGTGAGCACTTGAGCGCCTCTGTCTGATATCTGCCTCCTCTCCTCTGATACACAATTATGTGAGCATGGACAAACACTGGTGCCAAACACAGCCATTTTTCCTCCTTGCCACCAGATGGTTGCATTGAAAATAGAAACAGAGCTGCTGTTTGTCTACTCCTCAGAGCGGCTGTAATGGACGGGCTAATGATTATAAAACACCTGCTCTGTGCGGAAAACAAACACACTCGCTGCTAAAT